>CM021109.1:555023000-555234423 GCA_007115665.2 Sequoiadendron giganteum | reverse complement strand
TATTCAAATTTTTACGTCAAGTTGTCTAACTCTGATTTTTTGTCTTTTTATTGCCACTTAAGGGCCTGTTTTTTCCATGATGATCTTGCACATACCCATGCAATGTATGAAGATATTCATATTCAATATGAAAACAATTTGAAAGATGGACAATCTAAATGTATTATTTGAAGAAGCAAGATTTTACAAGATGACTAATTTCTTAATAAAGATTCATAATTAAAAAATGAACATAAAAAAAAAAAACATGAAAATATGTAAAATAAACATCTTTTGAACTCTTAAACTGCTTGATCTAATGGACATAAAAAAATTCATTCATTCAAAACTAGAAAGAATCATCAACTAGCTGGTGGATCCTACTCCTACAAATCTCCCACTAGTTAAAATAAATTTACACTGAATGAAAGCGAAATTGTCTATGCAGCCTTCAAAATGATGATTTCACCGTATCTTTATTTTTTATTAATTAATAAATACGGTCAAATCGTCATATTGTGGGCTGTATAATTCTCGACAACTTGGCAATGGCCACGAATATATATAATTAATCAATCATGCATTCCATCATTTAGAAGCAAAATTTTGTGAAAAGAATTGCGTATAGAATAATGGATTAATTTATGAATATCTAATTTTCATTCTGGATCACACATCTCTACATAAAGAATACTACTCCTGCAAGTGATCAATCATATTGAAAACATGTGAACAATTCCATGCATACATAATATAACATAGTCCAATATGTAGAAGGAAAAATAGAGTACATAAACAAGCAAAATTTAATAACAGAAGTAATCAATAAGAGGAGAATATACCAAAGAAGGTGAAAATAGAAATATTGTATTAGGTGAAAGGATAAAGTAGTTGGAGAAATGCAACCGATGCACCAACTTGTGAAGTAGCACATGACTTCACTAAATTTTTTAACATATGAAGATGGTTTGATCTCCACCCCTGAGAAGTCTAATATATGAAGATGGTGTGATCTCCACTATTCACTATATGTGAAAATAGCCTCGAAAACCATTGCATTGATCCACACTACCAACTTAATAATTTAGTTTACAAAATTGCTACAAAATAACTTAAAAAGAAAAAGAAAAAGAAAATAAACAAAATTTACAATCCATGAAATAAATGCAAAAATTATTTCACAACTCAAAATATATTAACATGAAGAAACAAATAGATATTACTATAATATCATATATGAAAACAATCATACATAAAACCACATAACCAGTGTAATTTATTTAATGAAACAAGGGTCACAATGTAGTGTAGTCCACCACTAGTGCTGGTAGGACGGTTTTGTGAAACTAGTGATTGCTAGAGGAAATATAGATCTATTGCTTTGCACTTGAATGCAAAAGATCTACAAAATTGTGAATCTTCTATTTCACTACATACAATAGACCCAAGTATATTCTATGTCAAGAAAAGAGGTGCATTGTTCAAGTTCAAGGAAAGTTGGTTGTCATGAGACAAGATCTCTTAAACTATAGTTCTTCTTTGAACCAAATAGAAAAGGTCTACCTCAAAAACTAAGTTGCAAAAACCAAACAACTTTGAATATGGCTTTATAGTTGTCATTGTAATCGATATAAGCTCTAAAACATTTTCCATGATGCTATTGTGCAATTTAGAAATTAAAGCATTCATGAAACCACTTCTCTTTGAGGCATTTTGTCAAACGGTTTCAGTGCCTTGTTAAAAAATGTGCAGCTTCATTGATGCAAGTAAGAAACATAAAACAAATCTTGAAAAAAGTCAAATCTTGATTTATTTTTTGACCATACATTAATCATTATTTATTTATGAAAAGGAATGAATAAGGTTGCTTATACCAAAATGAAGTAAAAGAATGCCTAGATACTTAACTAAGAAATATTAAAGAAGATGAATGCCTACAAATGGAAGATTTGGGAAACATTCTTTAGAAAAATAGGATGAGGATGAGCTAAGGTAATTAGGTAGGGAGGAGAGCCTTAGAACATAACTTTAAAGGAAATGTGAATGATAACTTCAACCATTATAATTTTGAATCTATAACAAGAAAGAAACCCTAGAACTTTATGCATAAAGGAAAATCTAATTGGAAGATTATGGGGTAAGAGGCTTCAATATCAGTACTGGTCAATAAATGGAAGCCCATACCAAATAAACCATTTCTCACAAAGATTATAGAATAAAAGGAGAACCAAATAAATTATGAAAGATAATAGATTTTGTTTTTGTTTATTTTCTCACAATTGGAATAAGCTTAGAGTTGAAGAATGGTGATTTTCTTATAGATAGAAAATCAGATGTTTAAATATGAATTTTGAAATTCATCCTATATTTTTTTTCTGGTATTTTTAGCTAAAACTAATTTGGAGCTGGCATCTCAGCTGCAAAAGAATTCCAGTTGTAGGCAACCTTATCCATAGTCAAATTTAGCCCAAAAGAAAAGGTGTGTAAGTATATATAGATATATAGTTATATGCCTATGTATAAAACCACAAACACCTATATAAATACATATGCATGTGTGTGTCTATTTAGCACCCCTTGGGTCTTAGCCTTGTGACCAAGGTTAGGAGTAGGTTGGGACTGACTCATCTATCTATACCAGGAGTAAAGCATTTATCTCCTGTCGAAGAAATTTTTTGTCTGCTTATAAGTTTTAAAATTGTAGATAAATACCATGCAATATAGCAAGAAAGTCATAGATTCATCCTAAAAATATAGAAGTTGATTTGAACACTGTCCAAATAAATGAGAAATGAGAAAAAATTTCATGCTATCGATAACAAGAAACAATTATCTCTACCCATTTACATGTGAAGAAAAACAAATAATGATTAGAAAATACCCTAATGCAGGAAACACATACTCATGCACTCACTTCCTTTAACATTTGGCAGATACCATTTCTATCATCTTAAATCATAAATGGAATTATTTCATTCAATCCAATGAAGACGATTTTGATGAGTGATAAGAGAAATTTTTTGAAACATGTAACAAGCGTTGGTGGCATAGAAAACTGTCCTCACATCTACAACATATCTATTAATTTTTAAGTTTTCATTGAACCTAAATCACATCTATACTGATCCCATATAAAATTATTCGTAAAAAATAACACTTCAAGTTTTCTCACCTATTAATGTTTTTCTTGTAATGACTATGGTATTTCCAAAAGATTGCAGTTGTATAGCTTGTTAAATCTAGCATACCAAAGATGCATCACTATTTTGAATGCACAAAAACAAACAAAGAGCTTCTGCTATGATTTCCAGTCAAGCTAGAAATACCCAAATCTCAAAATGCAGAATAACAAATAAAAACTGAATGGAGACAAACAGAACTAGGTATGCAATATTTTCTTCTTCTATTCAATGACTGAAAATGACATTACAAAAAAACAAACTAAAAACTACCTATTACAACTTTCTAGGAGCGATCAACTGCTCAACCAAATCATAAACTATCAGGAGCTACTTAAAGCTCTTTGTTACAATTCGACTAGAACTATCTACTATTCCTGGAAAACACTGAGCGATCAGGAGCAATCCTACTCACTCCAAACACTCTACAAAATGTTTTGACAACATTCCCTGTTGCTGCTACAACTTTTTTCTAATCACTTGTTGCTACAAAAACTGACTAACATTCAACCTTACAGACTAGGAAAACATTCCCTCTATTTTTCTCATTCAAAAATCCCTCTCAAATTCAAAATTACCTACTAGTATTAATTGGGAGTTCAAAAAATTCTACTACATTCAATTCTAAGAAGTCAGGAGCTACAGGGATGAAGATCCCAAAAACACTACCATTGAAAAATAGCTCCTCAGAGGTAGGTAAAGCAATGACAAGCTCAAGGACAATAAATGTTTTCAACACCCCCCCTTTGTCCTGAGCCAACAAAATAGGATCAAATAGGATCAAACCTGATCCAAATCAATAATGCCCAAACTTCTCCTTAGGCGCTCAAAATTGTCCTTGCTCAAAGGCTTGGTGAATATATTTGCTAGCTGCTGCTCAAACCTGCAAAATTCCATTTTAATTTCACTATTTTGAACTCTCTTTGATAAAATGATACCTGATTTCAATGTGCTTTCTTCTTCCATGAAACACATGATTTTTCGTCAAGGCTATCAATGAAACATTGTGAAAAAAAATTGTTGTTTCATCCTCTTGTTCTTCTCTCAAATCTACTAAGATTCTTCTAAGCTGAATAGCTTGACATGCTGTTGTATTTGCTACTATATACTCAGCTTCTGTTGTTGATATGGAAACTATAGGTTGCTTCTTGGAAGCCCATGAGATAGCACCCGAAGCCAAATGAAACACATAGCCCGATGTGCTCTTCCTATCATCCAAACTTTGTGCCTAATCACTGTCAGTGTATCCAACCAGCCCATGCTCTTTTTTTGTTGTGTACAACACACCATATCATTTGGTGCCATTCACATACCTTAGGATTCTCTTACTTGATTTCCAATGGGTGTCTCTTGGAGTCTCCATAAATCTGGAAATCAAACTCATTCCATGCATTATATCTGGCCTAGTTGTTTTCAAATACATCAAACTTCCAACTGAACGTTTATACATGGTTGGATCCACATTGTTGTTGTAATCTTCCTTGCTTAACTTTAGACCTATGACTGTTGGTGTTGGGGTAGGCTTGCTTTCAAGCATTCTAAATCTCTTCAATATCTCATGTGCATATTTTTCTTGAGAGATAAAAATACCATCATGCATTTGTTTTACTTCTATGCCTAGAAAAAATATCAAGAGACCTAAATTTGTCATTTCAAACTCTCTTTTCATGGCCTCTTTAAAATCGGCAATAAGGAAATCGTCATGCCTAGTAAAAACAAGATCATCTACATAAAAGACAACAATCAAAATATTACCATTTGTTGCCTTGATGTAAAGAGTGGGCTCACCATTGCCTTTTCTAAAGCCATTGCTCATCAAATATGAGTCAATCATGTTGTACCATGCCCATGGAGCTTTCTTTAGCCTGTACACCTTCTGTTCTTCACCTGGAACTTCATATATAAATAGTTGTTCCAGATAAACTTCCTCTTTCAACACTCCATTAAGGAAGGTAGACTTCATGTCCATTTGAAACACCTTCCATTTATGTTGGCCTGCAACTACTATGACTGCCCACACAGTCTCCATCCATGCAATAGGGGCATACATCTCATCATAATCTCTCCCAAACTGCTGTTTGTACCCCTTGACCACCAAACGTGCCTTATATCGATCTATGTTTCCTTCCACATTGTAATTGGTCTTGTAGACCCATTTCACCCCAATAACTTGCTTGTTGGGAGGAAAATCAGTTAACTCCCATGTGTTTTTCCTCTTTATTGCATCTCTCTCCTCATCCATGACCTCACACCATTTCTCCTCTTTCATAGCTTCTTCAAAATAAATCGGATCACTATGAGAAAATAATGCAAAATTCATGTTCTCATCAAACTCTTCATCATACCTTTCATCTTGGTAGATCTCCCTTAGACTCTTGGCCTTCTTTGGTATTAGGGAGGTGAGAGTTGGGTCTGAACTTTCACTATTGTTGCTGCTCTATTGAATAAGTTGGTTCTGGTGCGATCGAGAGCGATTGGGAGCTATTGGGAGCTCTCTACGACCCATTATCTGGTTGTCTGTGGCTGCTTGTCTTTCTGTCTCTTATGATCGAGAGTGATCAAGAGTGATCGAGAGCTCATCCAAAATTATCAGGAGTTCATCCAAAGCTATCAGGAGCTACTGCTAGCTCCATTGAATCATCATTCTGCACTTCCTATTCCTATCCTTCAACATCAAGAGGAATCAGGAGCAATTTGGAGTGATCAAGAGTGATTGTGCCATCTCATGATTGATCTTCTAAAAACTTCATCTCTCTGCTGATAACAATTTTCTTGGTGACTAGGTTATACAACCTATAGGCTTTGGACTCTGAACAATAACCCATGAAGATGCACTTCTCACCTTTGTCGTCTAATTTTTTCCTCTTTTCTTTAGGCATGTGAGCATATGCTACACAACTAAATAGTCTTAATTGCTCAACCATCCATCTACATTTTGTACATGCCTCCTGTGGGAATTTATCACATACCACCTTTGTTGGACTTCTATTTATCAGATAAACAACGGTTGCTATAGCCTCTCTCTAATATTCAGTTGGGAGCCCCTTTGATTTCATCATGCTCCTTGCCATCTCCATGATGGTCCTATTCTTTTCAACCATTCCATTTTGCTGCAGAGTATAGTTGGTTGTAAGCTCCTTTTTTATGCCATTTTGCCTGTACAAAAATACAAAACAATTGGAGGTATACTCTTCTCCATGATTTGAACTTAGGACTTTGATGAAATTTCCACTCTACTTCTTAGCCCGGGCCTTAAACAACAACAAAAATATCAAATTCTTCAGACTTATACTGCAAAAAATAGACCCATGTCTTACGGCTGAAATCATCAATAAAGGTTATAAAAAATCTGTTATAACCAATAGATGTGATTTTCATAGGTCCTACCAAATCCGTATGCACCAAATCCAATGGTTCTCTTTCCCTAGTAGAGTTTCCCAATTGAAAGGGTTTTCTATGTTGCTTGCCCAAAATGCAAGCCTCACACCTAATATTAGGCTCTACTATACATGGAAAACCATCAATCATTTTTCTCTCGGACAAAAGACCTAAACTAGCATACCCTAAGTGTCCATACCTGAGATGCCATAGCTCAGAGGGGTCTTGAATGGTTCTCTTGAGGGTTGCTTGTTGTAATTATGTACATTTTCCACCCATGCGAGGTGCAACAACAAACTGCGATGAGAAGCACGTCTCAATTTTCAATGGAAACATCTGGTTCTTTGTCATTGCAACTGCCACAAACACCTTTGTCCTCTCATTCTTGTCATAAATGACGCATTGGCCCTTCTCCATCAACACTTTGTATCCATTTTGGATCAGTTGTCCAACACTCATGAGGTTATGCTTTAACCTAGGTGCAAAAAACACATTTTGAACCTCCTTCTTTTCACCTTGCTTGGTGCAGATCATGATAGATCCTTTTCCTAGTCATTGAATGGAACTATTCCATTGTTCCCCATTCTAATTTCTAATTTTAAATTCTTATAAATAAAAGGAAATAATCTTTATTTACCTCTCATGTGGTTGTTGCAACCACTGTCAAAAAACCAGACTTTCGGGCTGCCTTCTTCACCAATGTTGCACATGATGAAGGTTGTGGATTGATTGCCTTCAACCACATTCGAATCAGCCACACTTGCATTCTATTTTTGCTGATTACCATGTTTTTTCCAGCACTCACTAGAATAGTGCCCAAACTTATGATAGTAGTAGCATTCAATGATGCTCTTTTCATTTCTCCCACTTGAATTGTTGTTTTCCATGCCTCTTCGAGAGTTTTTGTGAGAGATTCCTGCTCCCTCTTGGCTTCTTTCTCATCCTGAGCTTTCTACTCCAGCATTTCCTTGTCTAGATGTAATGCCCCGCCATGCAACCCTAGAGGAAGTTTCAATCTACAACAAAAACGTACTAATTTTATTTTTTTAAATGCATTATACATACATGTTCACCTAAAAATGACAACCTCCCCTAAGGCCATGTAACTGAGATTATCTAATTCCTATTCACATACATCATTTAAATTACATTGCAATAAACATCTCAAGTAATGACATACATCTAACATAAGTAAATACAAGATAGAATAGATTAACCATCACATAATTCCCTTACATAATTCCATTACAAGATTACAATCCTCATTCCCAGAATGAGTAAAAATACATAAGTATAATAATTACAAGATCCACCTCATAACAACAAGAGGGGTAAATACAACTGATACAAGAAGAATTACAATAGAACAAGAAGAGAGTAACAATATTCGCAAGCTATCCAACTGGATGTCTCGCTTCCACGAACTGAAGAACAATGGGGGACCCAATGGATTTGGTGGATGTTCCACCCTACCTAGTGGTACCCAAAGGCCCACCCCCCATGCTAGGAGATAGTAAAAATACAACATGGACAAGATATCTACTACCTCTAACCAAAGGCTGACTAACAGAACTAACTGACTCAACCATACATATGCATAATATAAATCTAACACTAACATGGTTACATTGCTTCTAGTCATAATAAAATCAAGTGAGCTAAAGAAACCATACACACAACATATACTCAAGGTTATCCTAGATAGAGTGTCATCACAAGGTGCGTCATGAGATCTCCTCTAGGCATCCTTCATAGGTTCTGGTAATCCTGGTGACCTCAACCCCCCAGCCTCATACTCACTCAAGCGAAATCAACTACCTCTCGTATGGACAAGCTAGTTGATCTTGCCATTCCAGGCCTTCTCACTCACCCCAAGTCTAAACAAGCCCTTGTGTCTGGAGTGAGGTTAATTTTATCTTGGTTAATGTGAATGCATCCTAGTAATCTAAGTACTTTACTTTAATTATCACTTCTTACAAACAATTTTGAAGGTTACCCGGTTTACCTCTTTGGGCTCCGGCCCCTAACAAAAGCCACTCCTCTAATGGATAACTCACTACTCAAATCTAGACTCCAAGGGTGACTCAAGTGTTATAGAATTGAATAACTCTATCTCTCCTAATCTAGGAAACGACAATAAGAATCCCACTCCAACACTAGGAGGAAAACAAACTCATACAACATTACCCAAGGGAAAGACAATATTAATTAACATGGGAATGACCCACATACACTGGAAGACTTTACAATAATTACACAAATCACCCTTTCCCAAACAATTAACAAAAGAGAATTTAATATCAGAGGTGAACTAGCAATCAATTCCACTGTATTTGGATATATTAAATCCATATTCTTATCTAACGTATCTCGCAGAAATTCAAATTAAAAAGAGATATCAACATGACATTAAATCAATTAAATTTCTTCTTTAAATAAATAAACTTATAAACCTTATCTAAACATCCTCATAAGCACTTCAGTTTAATTTATTGCCCAATTACATGTATGCACTAATAATTCAAATTTGAACATTAAATATAAATACAAATGTCCTAATGAATCTATTATGAAGCATGCTTTAACTATTTAAATAACCTCCTTCTAATAATATAATCCCACTAAATTTACAACATGCTAAGATTATCTAAAAACCATAACCCTCTGTTTTACAATAAATTTATCAATTTGGAAAAAAAATTAATTAATTCTAGAAAAGAAAATTTCTAAACTTAAGAATCTATTTTCCCCTATTAAATTATAATTATATATTAAATATTATATATTACTATATAATATTAACATATATAATAATTAATAAAATTAAACATAAAAATAAAAAATTTCATCCATATAACTGCAAATTTTAACCACTGGAATCACATACACGAAAACCAAAAATAAAAAATAAATAACAATTAAAAAAAAATATAAAAAAAAAATAATAATTGAAAATAACAATAAAGGGGTCTGATGGTTGTACCGCCGGTACCCCTGTCACACCCATGCAAAGAAACAGTACTGCCGCCGCCTGTACTATCTACAGGGGCGGGTGTACATGGGGGAGGTTGCACCTCCCATGGGGAGTGCGTCCCCCAAGAGGTGGACGCACTGCCCATGGCAGGTGCATCCTACCCTCGGAAACCATGGCGGTGGGGGTTTGACCTCCCCACCAACCACTCAAATTTATTAATTTTAATTTTTTTTATTATTATTTTTATATATATAATAAAACTCAGGAACCCATCTGTACCTTCTGCCATTAAACACAGTGTAGATTTCGAAAATGGAAATTTCGACAGGCGTTTAAATAAAGGGTTTAATATATAAATTTATTATATATATCTTATATATATTAAATGCAAATTCATATAATATATATAAGTTTATATATATATATATATATATTTACCAAAATTTCCATGACTGGTAAAATTGAGAAAAGTATTTTTTTTTTTTAAAACAACAATAAAGAAATTAACTAAATTTTTTTCCAGAATTTCATCACAAAATCTAAAATGTGTAATTTAAATTTCTTTTAACATTATTCAATAAATTTTACAAAAATAATTAAATATAGAATTTCAAACAATCATGTTCTCATACAGAAGGTTTTCTACAAGGGTTGATTTTCTTTTGAAGAATAGATCTGAACAATTAAAAAGGGTAAAACTTCATTCCAAAACCTAAGTGTTGAACACACAAATTGAGGTTTAATTTAACCCATGTTTCTTCAATTTCCCCCATTTATGGAATTTAAAGCTACAGTAAATTTAAATATTCTTCCCCAAATTTTAATGGATTAAATCCAGATTCAACAAACAATTTTCAATTTCACAAATGATAATAACAACAAATTTGCAACCAAAATAATACGAGATGAATCAAACAAGACAAAACCTGGAATCCAAAGCTATAGATGAAGATGAAAATCTGATGCAAGCTTTCTCCCAAGAATTCCTGCAATTTCTTCAAACGTGCACGGATCCAATCCAAGAACTTGATAATTGCAAACAAATTATTCTTCAATCAACTCTACAATCCAAAATTGCTCCAAAACCTTCTTTGTGCCAGTTTTGCAAAAATTCCCCAAAAATTCTTCTCAAAATAAAAACCTTTCAAAAACTCTCTCCTTTTTAAAAAAATTGAAACATGCATTCATATTAAAACTAAAATATCTAATCTAACCCTAATTTCCTTTTGCATGGAAAGTGAAAATAGATATTTATTTCCTTTTCCCATTTTCGAAAACCCCAAATTGATTTTCAAATGCAATTTCATTATTCTTTCAATTCTTTTAATTTAATTTAATTTAATTTAATGCAATAACTTAATGAATTAATTTTAATTATTTAATAATTAAATTCAACCTTTTTCAACATTAATTTAATTAATTAAATAAATTAAAATTTAATTAATACAATTTCATAATCAACATATATACTTCATCTAAGCATAGATTTCACTTAATATTAAAATAAACTCTATTTTCAACAATGCAATAATTCTAAAAATATTGATTAAATAATAAAGCATCCAACATAATCAAATAACACTAATAAGGTAAAACATGATTCGACAATCAGGCTGATGACACACTAAGGCTAGGGCATAGACCTGACACATGTTACCTAATTACTATCTCCCTTTCAACTTAACCGTTGGATCGACATGCTCAAACCTGTGAAACCAGGTGGAGTCGATGCCATGTACGTGCAACCTGCAACCAAGTAAACAACATAATACAGTATATACAGTATATAATACACACCGTGAAGAAGGAATCACGGATTCGTAGGGCGCTCGCAAGCGAGTGATGCGAACCGTCCTCTTCACCAATACACTCATCCAAGACTGACATTACATCATAATCAGAAATCATGTAATACAACATCTCAAGCTAACTCTACTAACAACTATAATCCATAATGCATGTGAAACAATAGTCAAATAATCCATATCTCACAATAATCAATGTCACTCAATAGTAGTGATCAAAACACAAACAACCAGGTGTGTCCAGTATAACAGTAGCTGCATCCCAAACATAACATAAAGCAAAACACACAAAAGCAAAATGGAGGGGTATGACATTCTCCCCCCCAAAGACCAGGCTTACTCCTGGAAGCCTGCAAACAAGTAGGGATCTAACTTCCTCATCCTAACTGCATCCTCCTAGGTGGATGAACTATCATCCCTGGGATCCCACTGTACTCTGACCTGCTCAATATCTCACCCTCGAAGAGTGAGCATTTTGTGCTCCATTACGGCCACGAGCTCCAAAGCCAGCTGCCCGTCCTCTACCTGTAAAGAATCCCAATCAAGGACATGAGTAACATCTGGATGATAAGGTCGAAGAACTGAAACATGGAAAACGTCATGTATACGTGCAAGACTGGGCGGCAAAGCAAGTCGATAAGCAACTGGACCAATCTTTTCGAGTATCTCGAAAGGTCCAATAAAGCGAGGAGCCAACTTAGAACCCTTTCCATATTGGATAGGACTCTTTTGCGGATGCACCCGCAAAAATACTCTGTCGCCAATAGAGAATTGATGATCCACCCTATGCGCATCAGCATACTTCTTCTGCCTATCCTGTGCTGCCACCAAGTACTCCCAATATTCATTTCAATTTTAGTTATCACTTGATTAAACTTACTTCCATAGGTTACCCAAATCCTACCTCTTCCGAGCTCTGGCCCCTAATGGAAGCCACTCTTCTATTTGACAACACACAAACAAACTAATCACCAAGGGACTCACAAGTGCATACAACCTAAGTATCACAACCACTCCATCACAAGGAGGAAACAAATAAAGGAATCCACTCCAACAAATGGAGGCAACCTAAACACGTAGTCTACTCCTTTCATAGGAGGTACAAAACAACAAAACCTCATTCGTGGAAACCGGGTAACTACTAATAAGACACCATGCACTACCTAAGGGAAAACACTGGTTGACATTATGATTCGACAACCCTCTTAGATCCTCTAAGATTCTCTGGAAGACTTACAAGATTGGACTAATACTTAATCCCATATCCCAAATTATAGCATGACGACATAGCTACAAAAGCAATCTAGTCATTAATCAAATCTAATCATTTTGGATTTCGTAAATCCATACTCAAACAATAGGTAACGTTTACAAAGGCAAAGACACAATAACAGGGTTTAATCAAATAACCATATACCCATTTTCTATTTTCATAATAGGGAATTTGAACTATTAAAACTCACAACCCCTTTTTGCAACATACGAGGAAAATAATTACAAAAGACAATCACGAGAGAATCACTACTTTTGGATGTTCTAAATCCATAACTCATTCATAATTTCATTCACAATAATTAAATTGCACTAATAGAAAACAAATAACTTAAGGTAATATAATTGTCTCTTCATTATAACATCTCCATAATTAACTTTTAATACACATAAAACTATTGACAATAACCTTTCTATGTTTATATCCAGAACCTAAATCTCTCAATTCTCTATTAAAACATGAAAATATCCAATTTGTAAACCATATTTTCTCTATATCTATTAGTTCTTGCATTCATCATTTATCTTTTCAAAATCTCCATACAATACTAAATTACATGCATCTCTCTAATAGAAGACAAAATATTAAACTATGTATATAATTAAATATATCTACTCATATTACTCATGCAATATATATCTCAATATTTTCTTCAATCATGTTAAAAAAATACATATTTCCTTTAAATCAAGTAATTAAATATCTTTCTCTATATATTTCTCACACACACTAATCATTTCTTTTAAAACACAATAATACCTAATTTGCAACAGCAAAATAAAATAAGATAAAACATTACTTATTCTCTTGAATGTATATATATATAAACTTTCTATATATAATTATATATTAAATATAAATTAATATATTTAACTATAATTAAATATTAACCTACCTTCTCATCATTATACAAAATAACATCAAACCGCTTTGATATAAAAATAAATAAATACATAAACATAAATCAAATTAAATCTTATTAACTAACTCAAAATAATTTAAATAAATGAAAATCTAATAAATATAGATTAATCTATAATTTTTATTAGACTATACATATATTCTATACCAATTATAAAAATCTAAAAACAATTTTAAAAAACAACGAGTACAATCGCGGATCCCATGAACACAGGGGACAGTTCATTAAGGGGTGCGCCAGACTGTACCCAAAGTAGAGTTGGCCGCTGTATGTAAAAGGGCAGGCAGCGCTCCCTATGGGTAGCGCGTCCCGCAATCATGGTGGGCGCACTGCCCATAGGCAGCGCTCCACCCAAGGTCACATGTGGGCGGTGGGGAATAAATCCGCCCCCCCCACAAAGCATTAAATTTTTTTTTTTTAGTATTAAATAAAAATTTACATCTTTTGCATAATGTGCGGAAGTTCGCACGAAAACCAAATTCGCACGGAAAACAAAATTCGCGTACAGTGAATTCAACAATATCAGTAACTTAAATTTCACAATTAATAAAATAAATACGTATATTGATATATTATGTGTATATCAAAATAAAATACATATAATATATGAATATATATATTTACACAAAAATAATTTATTGGAGAAATTGAGAATACTGAATAAAATATCCAAATATAGAATATTAATAAAAAAAAATTTTAGAATAATTTTCTAAATTACACAGATGTTTAAAGACTTCTTTTTCTAAAAACATTCTTTTAAAATTATAAACAATACAAAATAGATATACTAATGGGGATCAAATTACTCTATTACAATTTTTATCAAAGGGTTTGTTTTGAAGATCAGATCTATTGTTTCCTACAAGAGTTAGAATTTTTTCAACAATCAAAATGTTTGATGAAAGATCTAAAATTTAATTTAAACAATGATACCACAATTTTCCCCATTTACTAAATTAGATCCCATAGTAACCTTATACAATTTTCTCCACATTTGGTTTAATTTAAACAATGAATTAACATTTCCCGTTTATTGTTTGAAACCCTACAGTGGATTTAACAATTTTCCCCCAATTTGGATTAATCTACATCTAAACTCATTTATCAATTTCAAATTCACAATTAATTCAACTACAGATTCATGGATAATTAAATTAAATTAATCAACAAGAACAAAACCTGGAATTCGAAGCTACAGGAAGACAATGGAATTTTCTGATGCAAGCCTTTTCCAAGGATTCCCTGTATTTTCTTAAACATGCAACAGATCCAATCCCAGAACTTCAACAAATGCAATCTGACTTTCATCAAATCACTTCCAAAACCAAAAGTTGCTTCAACCCTTCCTCAGTGCAATCTTCCCAAAATTATCTTCTCACACCAGAAGAAGTTTTTTTTTTTCTCTTCCAAATATTCCCTCCATACATGAATTTTGCAACCAAACTTAATTCCCAAAATCCACTCACACATGCATGCCTAATTGAAAATATCTTGCACAACCAAATCTGATTTTGCATGCAAAACTGGAACTTAAAATATCTAAATATCATTTACCTTCAAAAATTGAAAACTAACTTTGCTTTTCAAATCCAATTTCAATTTCTAAATTAATTTCAACTTAATTGAAATGAAATTCCAAAATAACTAAATTTCCACAATTTGAAATTAAATTCCAAATTAATTTTAATTCTTTTATTTCTTTTAATTTTCTTGCATCACATTTAATTAATTAATTTAATTATTTAATAATTAGATTCAATCCCTTGGATTAAATTTAATTAATTAAATAAATTAAATATAATTAATTAATCAAATATAAACTTTTATCCACATTGCATAATTTAAATTAAATAATCATCAACATGATATAATGCAATTATTCTAAACATCTATTTCCAAAACAAGAATCTTTCAAAATTAAATAACATTAAAGTAAGGCAAACAACGACTCGACACAGACAACTTACGACACACTAAGGCTAGGGTGTAGACTTGACACATGTTATCTAGCTACTATCTCCCTTCAACTTAACCATTGGATCAACACGCTCAGACTTGTGAAACCAGGTGGAGTCGGTGTCATGTACCTGTAACCTAAAAACATAGTAAACAACATCATATAATATAACAACATATAATACACACCGTGAAGAAGAAATCTCAGATCCACAGGGCACTCGCAAGCGAGTGATGCGAATCCGTTCCCTTCACCAATACACTCACAAAACTGACACTTTCACAATACATCGAATATTATCATATGCACTAACATGTTATATCACTAACATCATTACACCATTAAAACATGTAACATAAATCATCAGATAAACCAAATCACATCACATAGAATAGTCTATCACACAATAGATGGCGATCAAATACACACACAAGATAAAATATCCGAATATCCAGAAGTATAAATCAACGCAAAACAAGGACACACTGTCTAGTCCATAAAGCAAAATGGAGGGGTGTTACAAGTTTTCCAAACAACATTATCCCACCAAATGCATACATGCCAAGTGCAACTTTACCAAACATGACCATTTCAAATACACACTTTGTGAACTTTGGGATAGACATGTTTGCAAATCCCATCAATGTTGTTTAAAATCCAAGCAATATGTTGACAACTCCATATGTTGATTCAAATCAAGGTAGTACCATGCAAAATCAAAGTTACCTAAATCAAGGCAATATGATTCTCAACCAAAAAAAATTTCAATTTCAATCTATCATGAAAAATCAAAACATCATACCAAATCCTCTCATTTTGCCAATAATATCGCAATAACAAATGACAACCATCCAAGCAACCCCAATGGTTAACACATGTACCATTCCTCAAATGTCTCAAAGACCAAGAATCTCAATCGCACCATTCACCACTCAAACCTTGGCAATCAATAAGACTATTCTACTCACCCCAACAATCAACACCATCCCCAACCCACCACTGCCACCACCACTAAAACACAACATGAACAATTCATTCTCCATCATGTTGCAAGCCACTCAAGAAGATTCCCATAAAAAGGAACTCCAAGCCCAACAAGCTACATAGCTATCTTCTTAGCAAGCACAAGCGGCTCAAGTAGCCCAACAAACTCAAGCCTAGCACCAGGCTCGACAGGAGCAAGCACAATTTTGGGCACTATTGCAAGCAATCCATCAACAAGTAGCACAAAAAGGAGCCCAACAAAAAGATTTGTTGGCACAACAACAAGCTTTTTTGGCACAGCAACAACAAGACAAACAACAAGCTTTGTTGGAAAAACAACAACACGACCAACAACAAGCATTGTTGGCTCAGCAGAAAATGCACGCCTTACTTCCACAATAGAGCTTGCAACAGATTCCCATCACAATCATTCAAAATGATGATCAAGATCCTTTGACCAATGATCATATTAAAAAGGTCTCTACATCGCGTTATGAGTTAAAGAACATATCTCAAGAACGTATTCCAAAGCATGATCAAAATCTATCACCAAGGTCTAGCAATGTTCCTTCCCAAGACATATTGACATCCTTTGACCTCATGGTTACAGATATTGAAGGAATCCCTAGCTCAACATTTGATCCAAATCCACTCAAAGCTCAAGAGAATATTGAGCCACTTCACAATGATGATGTCCAAGAACCCACTATAAGCAATCCATCCTTTGAAATCGACCCATGTCAAGAACTTGATCCAAAGCATGGTGAAAGTAATTTTGAAATCATTCAAGATCACGAATTTATATCTCCGAGATACTATAATGATCTAATGGGCACTCTTTTATCTATACAAGATGTCGCAAATGATGATCATACCCATATAGCACATATTCCTTCATCTACCCATAAGATGCTTTCTTTGGATGGACACGTGGAAGATCTTCATTCAAAACAAGAGTCTCATACTCTTGAAATCATTACCAATGAACAAGAGTCTCCTACTCTTAACATTTGTACACATGATCAAGATATAGAGAAATCCAAAGACATATCAGAAACAAATCATGAAGAAGGCTTCTACATAAGCCATGAATCAGAAACATCCTATGAAGTGAGTCATGAGGAAGACTTTTGTGTGGACAGTGAAGCATCAACACTTCTTGAAAAAGCACTACAATCTGATATCTCACAAGATCAAGCTAAAAATATCAATCAGGAATTCATCCCACATATGGAGGATCCTAGCACTTATAAAATTGGATCACTTACATTTGTAAGAGAAAGTTATCTCATCAATACAGTAGCTGGCACTTTTGAAGATCCACCACAGATCAGAGAAGGAGTAGCACCTTTTTTCCAAGAAAAATCATATCCTTTTGCAAATAAAATGTTTCAAAAGATGAAGTATCAAGGCAGAGGATTAGGCCTACATGAACAAGGTATCCTAGAACCAGTGTAGATTTTTGGCAATCCTAAGCATCAAGGCCTTGGTTATTCAACAATCAAGGGATCTCAACATATCAGTAATACTTCCACAAAATTGGGGGCAACTTCATCTTGAGCAAACATCAACATAGGGAGCATGAAGAATCCTTATGATGAAACCAATGCCAATACTACAACCCACCACATCATGAATATTCATCCACCCATCACCCCATCCACGAATTGGGACCAATGTCAAAAGAAAGACTTGAATCGAAGCATGAAGAATGTTATCAAAGAAAAAGAAGCTAAGAATCATATCGGACAAATCAAATACATATGGATACCAAAGAATACAAAGAGATTTTATCCCTATCAAACTCCATTAGTCAAAGAAACTATGGGGAAAAATAAAAAAGGGAAAAGTATCCATCAAAGATGTCCACAAAGGAAAATGCAGGCTTCTCAAGTGACATACAAAGTGTATCAAGCAGTTGGTCCTAATTCCATGCACACTTCCATAGCCACCCATTACTGCTCATCTTCCCAAGTTTGGAGAGTCAAAGGTTCCAAATTGCCAACCAATCCATCTTTTATACCTAAACACACTCCATCCATGCCTCCACACATTATATCCAATTCTCACATTGACCATGTATTGGCAGTGACCCTTCATCGTAAGGATTTAGAAGGAACTCTATCACGATGTGTGCACAAAGACAGAGTTAACTCTGGTATCAACAAAATAGATCAGGGATCTCAAAAGTTGCATTCATGTGCATGTATCTTGGAAAAACAACTTCTTCAAGCAGGATATTGATGGCACATTATGATAGAAGCATCAACATTAGCACCAACATCAAAACCACCAGGTGGTTCAACATCAGCTTAAAATCTCTCAGAAAATACAAAAAAAATCAAAAAATCAAAAAATCAAAAAAATCAGAAAAAAGATTGAAAACAGTAAAGAAAAAAATCGTCCTCTAGTGAAAACCACTTCGGTGGCGCTTTGGACAAGTACCATGATGAAAACCTATCAAAAAGTCATCATGAGTAGAATCGAGCATCTACGTGTGTCAGTTCAGAAGAAAGCATCTTATCGCATCCATAATAAATCTAGCATTCCCTCCATCTTACCCATGTAAATCCATTCATCCATGAACCATTTATGCAATCCATTTTCATCCATCTACATCCATACTCCAAGTTATCTTGATCTTGGAAAATTTTGGTGCACACTTTACACTTGCTTATGGTAGTCATCTTGACATGGGTCATTTTCATTGGTCCTATACTACCCAACAATATCTAAGCCTTGAAGCATTATCCAAATGAGCATTCCTCTATTCAAACACCTTATCTTGTCACAAGATAATCCATATCCATTCATCCAAGAATCTACCCATGGTCATTCCATACATTGCTAGACATTGGGGGCAGATATTGGCATCCTGCTTCAAGAATAAATCTTGATGTATATCCTCTAACTTATTTGGTAATCTGAGCATTGGCGAACATGAAATCAAATTGGTTAAAGAACTCGCGAGCCAAAAATCCAAATCACTAGCCCATGGCATATTTTGACAAGATGTTCCTTATCAAGTTTTATCTTTTATCGAACATCAATCCAAGCAATCAATATCAGTTGCATCTAATGTGTACTTTAATGTCACATCAAATCATCAAAGCTATATTGTTCCAAATCAAGCTTCATCAATCTTGATCAATCGAATCCAATCAATTATCACCTTGTTTGACTTAACACACTTAGTCAAACTATCATCTTGTGCACGAGTTTACTCTAGGATAACACAACTTCCTTGGGTTTACAAGTTCATTATTATCTTTGTTTGGCTTAACACACTTAGCCAAATTATCGAATCCAAAACCACCTCATTTGACTTAACACACTTAGTCAAATTACCCTCTTGTATGAGTTTACTCTGGGATAACACAACTTCCTAAATTTTACAAGTGCATTATCACTTTTGTTTGACTTAACACACTTAGTCAAACTATCAATCCATCAGTCTGATTGATCAACATTAAGCTTGGTTTTCAACAAAATCCCAAACAAAGCACTGATATCATCGCATATCCAAATTGTCAAAATCGTGCGAAAAATTCAAAAACATTTAGAAAATTCATCAAAAATCCAAAAGCATCCAAATCATTCAAAAATCCTAAAACATGTCGAAATATCGAAAAATCTTCAAAAAATTCATCATTGAGTCTTGTCAGTCTTTCACCTTGTCAAACTACGTCGTCTTTGAGCTTGAACGTAGGCAAGGTTGATATTTGATCATCCCCCGAGATAGTTAGGGTCAGTCCTTAGGCGTTAATCGCATTGGCAATCTATTTTCCCATCTAGTTTGCATCTTAGGTCCGTCCTTAGGCATCTGTCGCAATAAAATGGCAATTTGTTTGCCCATCTTTCTCATCAATAGTCAAATCTATGTCATCTGAACTACGTCATCTCTGAGCTTGAACATAGGCAAGGCCATCCTTGATTGGCCCCTGAGACACAAAATCCAAAAACATTGAAAAATGTGAAAATACCAAAAACAACCTCAAAATATCTGAAAAATCCAAAATGGTGCATCCATCTCATCTCGCTTTCACCCATGATTTTCACCGCTCATAATAAAATCAATCGATGCCTTCACCCTTTGGTAAGTCAGTCAGAAGCAAGTTTAGTAGGTTCCAAAGTGAACACCTAATCGTTAGATTCTTAAGCCTAAGTTAGTAAGCAAGGAAGTTGGTCAACTCGGAGTATCAATAGCTTATCACCCAAATCAGTCCCATCAAAACCCTGATCACAACATGTCCTAGGATGAAGCTTTCCTGCAATGGACATAAGCATCGGGTACCCCCCCAATAGTTATTCTTGGCTATTGATATGAAGAACATTAGCTTGTTTGTTTATTTTATTTGGTCTTTTTGACTTATATTATTTTGTGCTCATTCCTAGGACCTCTCGATGATGCCTAAACAAAATAGGTTTAGAGAGAAAAGAATGGGGCAATGATCATTATCTTTTTGTCTATTGTGCTTGTTGGATATTCTTGTAAAATAACTTCATCATGCATGCTTTGTTTTGTTTGCAGGAAGGATTTTTTAGGTATCTTGTTGACCACATAAGAAGGCTTCCCTTCTTATGTTTTGGCTTGAGATGTCTAGAATATCTGAACTACATTCTGAATAAGGTTTTGTTTGTCAAGTGTGAACAAGAATACTCCTATCTGATTGATGAGTCAAAGTCCATCACACTAGGTACAAAACCATCCTGGTCCTTTATACCTTGATGCATCATACCTATGTGTGTTATCAAACATAAAGTAATTAGCCCTTTGAAAATCCCAACTCCTAGCAATGCAAATCATCATCATCGGTAATAATGTGAACTTGTGTGGATCCTCCTTCCATCCATCTTATTCTTCTTATTCTTCAATCTTTACTAACATTTCTATCTAAAATCGGTGTGTTGTATCAAAATATACATGAGGCTACCCATGGCCGATGACTATCTATACATCATTAGAATTGTCTACATCACATAATTATCTTTCATCCTCTGATCAAAAGAGCCACTCCTCTCACATTTTATCGCCATCTCAATCGGAAAATTGAACATTTCCGCTTGATCTCTCGAGGGAGTAGTATACCAGTGTAATCCTTCTCATTGGGGCAACAGTGGGGCATCTGAAAAAATCGAGAAATTTTGACCCTTTGATCACAACAGATTATTCTTTGAATCAATGCAACAAGTACATTTCTTCAAAGAGGGGCAAAATGTAGACATGGAAAATGTACAATTTCATTTTGGCACACCTGATCCCGATTACTAACAACGTTTCCTCTTAAATCACATTCTCAGCATTTCATCACATTTTATCTCTTAATTTAATAAATCATTAATTATTGGATTAAGTCTTCCTCTTTCAATGATTAAATTAATCAATTAATTTAATTAACCATTGCATCCCTGTTTAATTAAATAAATCATTTTATTTAATTAAAATCTCTAAATTCCTCCTATTAAATTAAATAAATTAAACCTTATTTGATTTAGTCTAACATATTCCTTCTTGATTAAATAAATCAAATCATTTATTTGATAAATCATTTCCTCTCAATTCTTGACTTAAATCAATTCATAAATCTAAGTCTAAATTGTCACATCATATAATTCTTCATTAAGTTAATCAAAACCATGATTAAGTTAATCCCTCTCCTTAAAATCCTCTAGATAATGCAAGTTGCACAATAAATCAATTACTTTGATTTATTAATTTATGTATTTTCCCTCACAAAGCATCAAAAGTGAATATTCCCTCATTTGAATTCAAAAAGGCCAAGTGGACTTGGTCCTTCCAACAAGGCATTCAATGCCTCTTACATGTCCTTGACCTTGAGCCAAGTGGCATTAACTTCACTTCTCTTCCCCCTTCAACAAGTCAACTCACCATTTCAAATTCAAATTTATGCATTTATCATGCACATTGACCAAAATGTGCTCATTCCTCAACCATTCACATCTTGACAAGTGGCACTTGGCCATTGGATGTTGAATGATCCCACATTGCTTATTTTCACTCTCTCTTCCATTTTGGAAATCTATAAATGAGAGACTCTTCTTCTCATTGTATCATCCACAATTTGAGTAAACTTACTATACTCAAATCCATCATCATCCACAATTTGAGTAAAATTATTATACTCAAATCCACCATCTTCATGCAAAGTTACTCTCTTCAATTGAGAACTAATTTTGCTCATTTCATCCATACATTCATCACATTTTCACATTTGCACCAAGGTTATGCTCAAATCTCTTTGGAGATTTGACCATTTCTAGATCATCTTCATTGCAACCTAGGAATTGGGAAAGGGCCAATTGCAACACTCCATTGGCACCAATTCCCCCATGGGATCATCATGCTATTAGCTTAATTAGGATTTAGTTTAAATTTTAGTTTCTTATATTGTGTTCTTCTTTCCTAATTTAGTTTGAATAGATGGATTTTATGGTGAATTTCTCATACTTGTTTGCATGCATTTTGATCTAACATCTAACCATGTTTGTTGTCTTTGTGCATTTGCATGTTTAGGGGTTCACAACTCCTAATACCTCAAGCCAAGGAATTTCAATAGTGTCATAGCTAGCTGGCCTATGCAAAGAAACTGTGGCCACTCTGGCCAATGTAATGGAAACACCAAAGGTGGCATTTTCTTCCATGAAAAATCTTAGGGCTCAGCCTTTAACTAATGAGGATGTGGGAATGAGAATACAAGTATGCTAAGATAAGGTCTGCATCATACAATGTAGTGAACATGTTTACCTCTCCAGCCTCAATTACTACTACAAGAATGAGGCAATCTTTAAGAGGAACTCCTATAATTATAGGGGAAGATCCAGACATAACTGAAGAAGAAGCTATAGAGAAATTTAAGAAATGGTCTACTAGGTTGATTCAACTTAAGGAGAAATAGTGTAAAGGAGATCCAATAATGTAGCCTATGGTGGAAAAAGTACTTGATATAGGGTCATATCCTAAGAATAAATAAGAAGAAGAATTCATAGTAGGATCACTTTCCCAAGAAGTGGGAAACCCTAAGGAAATGGATGTAAATGAAGAGGTGTCACAACTAAGAGAAACAGGAAGCACTATAATTCATAGCCCTATTTTTATTGTTGATGAAGAATATGTAATTGATAATATTATGATTGAGGATCAACCTTCACAAAGAAGAGCTAAAAATATTGTTGAGAAACCACCAGTTTTTGGAGAACTAGGGGAAACTCAAGATATGAATAAAGGTACAAATTCCTCATAGACCTTGGGTGGTAAACCAAATAATGATGATAATCCTAATATATCAAGAAAACAAGAAAAAAAATTTCCAAGGAATGATACAAAAACCAAGGTAGGACAAGAGAATATAAAGTCTCTGAGATAAAGAGATAGTGACAGATCAAGGTAATCCAAAATCCTTTCCACTAGGGATGGAAAATGTGAAAGTCCCAGAGGTTGCAATGGGAAATGTTGGAGAATTGAGAGAAGAGGTCCTTGAACACTCTGATCATCAATAAAAATTTAATATTGAAGAGGTAGGAAAAAATGAAGAAGCACTTGGTTGGCTAGTTAGGCAATTAGCCCCACCATTGGAGGTGGAATTGGCGCCTTTGGATTTTAAACTTTTAATGCAAGAATTGGAAACCCATAAACCTAGAGCTAGAGGAATAACTAGACATGGTATAAAATATAATTTAGATGGGGGAAGAACTCTCCAGGTATCTACTTTGGTAGGAGAAAAGAGGAAGTATGAAATGATAACTAGGGATTACTTGGTGACAACGATTGATGCAAGACTTTCACCATGGTAGAAGGAGTTAGAGGAGATGAAGGTGAATTGAGAAAATATCATTGCTCAAGTGAAGAAGAATAAAAAAAATAAGAAGGAATTAAAAGAATTAGGTTTCTTGCATGGAAAATTTTATTAGATCACTAGTCTAATCTAGTCAGTCATAGACTGAATTGCCATAGAATCTAGTGTTGATGTCCAAAGAGAAAGTAGAAGCTATCACAGTGCTCTGACATAAGTTAAGTGTGTTTGAAGAATGGATAGAAAACCTAGTGAGAAAAGGTGAAGAATCAATAAGTATGGTGATTAGGAAGTATAAAGAAGCATAGAATTGGCTTGACAATTCTAGAAGACTTGAGAGTGAATGCTAAGACTGCCAAGAGCAGAATGACATAGAAGGGAAGAGGTTAAAGATACTTCTTTAGATGGATGTTTTGGAATTGAAAAGTGATAATGTGGTTGTGGAACAAGAAGTTTTGGTGCTCAAGAAATGGAGAATACAATTAAGTTGGGAAAGTGACACTTTATTACAATGCATAAGTGGATTAGAAAAGGTCACTAAAGTATGTTGGAAGTTAGTGGATAAAGATGAGAGCTTTATTGAAATGTTAGCTTGGAAAAATTATGATCCTCTGACTCTAGGACAAGATGACAAGGAAGTTAATGCTTTCAAGGGATGGATCGAAAGGGTAAATAATGACCTTTGTCAATCTTTGAGTCAAGAGGTCATTGATGATATCATAAGATGCAGGAATGCTATGAGAAAATATGAGATGGAAGTAATGTGGAGGAATGAAACTATCATTCAAATAATAGAAGAATATTCAAGGCATAAGTATAGTTGAAAGGTAATTCAAAGTGTTCCACAAGAACACATACATCAAGTGTTGATTTATTTTCGAGAATATCAATAGAGAAAGGGTGGTGAGTCTTCAGATTGGGAGTCTAGTGAAGAAGAGGATATAGCTGGGTAGCGGAAGACTGGGAGTTTTGTGCACGAGTAGAGTTTTGAAGTAAATTTTGTATGGTTATTCTTTGGCCTGATAAAGAAAGTTAATCCTAAGGATTTTGAGAAAAACGTGCTAACAATTTTGCATTTTGGGTGAAAGTACTTGTGACTCGAAGCCTGAAGTTTAGAGTTTGCTGCTAAAGAAATTTCAAAGTATATTTGACTTAGTCTGGAAAGTTCCTATGTCAACTATCATCTACGCCATGCTACTATTTTATTTTTTCCTCTGATTCTCTTTCATATGTTTCATTTGAATTCTTTAGGGCCTTGTTCTTATAAAAGGTCATTAGTTGTTTTATTTTGATTTAAGCTCAAAATTTGTTGATTTTGGAGAGATTTTTTTTTCCTATTTTTTGTTCCATTCCAAATTAAAAACTTGTTTGTTTTATTTGATATTAACTAATATTGAAGCCAATTCAAATCTATTTCCTAATATGAAATCATACGTAGCTGATTTTTTGTTCCTATTGGAAAAAACTAAGTGCTACGCTAGATTTGGGTACATACTGACACTATTTCATGAAAAATAATCTCTTTTCTTTAAATGCTTACATCATTCTATGCCTAGATTAGAAGAAATTTGGTGAAGTATAGAATGGTTTTCTTTTATTTAGTTATATTTTGGGGCATGTGTCGTTAATACCTGGGAGAAATCTTTACATTTCATTATTTGTATGATTTATTTTAGAGTAGATGCTTTATATTTTCATAAAATGTTCCAAAACTGATGAATGCATGGAGTTTTATTATAAATATTTTGATTCCATGAAGTTGTTGAGTACTTAATGTTAAATATGCTTGAATGTATGCAAGTAATTTGAATTTTATGAAATATTATTGTAAATATTTTGATTTCATGAAAGTTGTTAAAAGACACATGAAGGATCAGACTTAAATTTAGTTTCAATCTACCAAATACCAGCTAATTTGTGATAACCATAGGCCCCTCATGTTTAACAACAATTTCACAATGAACCCTAAGTGAACCTAGTGCATCAAGACTTGACATTCAAAAACCTTGGGACCGAGTTGAGATCACATTAGACTTTAGGTTTTCCCTATGGCTCTTTCAAGAGAGGTAGGTTCCCATAGTACTTTGTGAGGATTTATCTACCTATTGGTGTGTTTGTAACATCGACATCAACATATGGTTACTAGTTGCAAGTTAAGAAAAAATGATGAATCCCCTAAGGATGATAAAATCAAGTATAGAACAATGATTGGAGGACTACTATACATAACTACTACTACACCAGATATCCTGCATGTAGTTTGTGTTTGGATAGATTTCAATAAGATCCCAGAGAGTCACATGTGGTAGTAGTAAAGAGAATATTTAGATACTTTAAGGGCACTCCAAAACATGGCTTGTGGTATCCAAAGGATATTGGTTTCTCTCTGCGTGCTTATACAGTTGCAAATTGGGTAGTTTGTGTGGATGATAGAAAAAGTACAAGTGGTGGTGCATTCTTTTTTAGAAATAGGTTGGTGCCTTATCTATGAAAAAAATATTCAATAACATTATCTACTATAAAGGTAGAGTACATTGCAATAGCTTCTTGCTACACAAAGGTGTTATGGATGAAGAAAAATTTGAAGGATATCAGAGTGGTATACAATGAACCAATTTCTATATTTTGTGATAATACAAGTGCTATCAATATTTCAAAGAATTTGGTAATGCATTCAAGGAAAAAACATATCTCAATCTGGTATCAATTTTTGAGAGAGAAGGTTGTAGAGAATGAAGTGAAGCTAGAATATGTTCCTACAAAGGATAAGGTTGTTGATATATTCACTAAGGCTCTTCCTAAGGACACTTTTGAGCATCTTTGAGAGAAGCTAGGGGTTATTTCCCCTCTTGTCAACTAGATACATAATTATATGCATATATCTAGTGGATCTCAAGATTCATTCCTTGTTCTCAACTAATGTTGGTGACTACCTCTTAGGGGGAGTAGTTAGTGGCATTGTTGGTTGTTACAGTCAGGGGGAGTAAGTGTTGTCAATATATAGTAGGTAGATGTTATTCTTTGCTAGTAGTGTCAAAGGATATGTACAGTGGTTTCTGGTTGGTGTAGCATGTTTTCTACTCCTAATGGGGAGTGAGCAGACAAGTGGAATGTTTAAGTGAGTAGAGAAGGTACGAAGAAAATAGAGTGCAGTAAAAGAAAAGGAAGTTTTAGAGCTATAAGAAGTACAAGAAAGTAAAAGTGTGTTTGATGTCAAATAGAAGCAAAGAGAAACCCTTAAGGAAAAAAGGATAGATACAAATGTGTTTCCCTTTTCCATTAATGTCAAAAGGGGGAGAGTGTTTTTTATAAGGAAAATAAGATTTTAAAGGGATCTCAAAACCCTTTACAACAAGAGAAGGCTGAAAAATATTAAGTACCTAACACCAACCAACCCCAAAAACCAAAAAAATTGTTGAGAAGGTTATAAAATATTAAGCAACTAACACCAACCTAACTGATGTCAAAGGGGGAGAGGGTTAACCTAAAAGAGGGAGATATTTAACTGAAATAAACTTATGAAGTAAAAGGACAAAGAGAAAGTGTAAATGGATTAGTCTGCACTAATGTGCAATATGTGTGTATGTTGCTGATCAAAGTTGTTTTTGTTGTTAATGGTTTTTCACATCATGTGTTGCCATCAATGAAAAAAGGGGAGATTGTTGGAATTTGTATGTTTTCATTGATGTAAATAGGTTTATGTTGTTAGAGAGTGTTGGAAGCATGAATATTTTGTGTTTTTTAGGTGGATTGATGGAAGTTTATGATGATTTTATCAATTGCATTATTTTTTCATTAGTAGATTTACTGGTGTCAACCTCTAGTGTTTCTTTGATAAGCATGTGCGTGGTTGAATTGTTGCATTGTAGTTAGTTTTCTGGTGTTGAGTATGGTATAAATAAGTGTTGAGCTTATGGAGGATTCATGTATGAAGTGTGTGATCTAAAGTGCACATTTGTAGAGTGCAAAAGTGTGAAATATAGTGTGATATTTAAAGTGTTAGACTACTAGAAGCAATAAAAAAAAGGTTTCTACATTATTCAGAGAGATTGTGAATGTGTTGGTGATGTTTTGGTGGATATTTTCTATTGCATTGAGATGGATTTCTCATTGTAACAATCTTCCTTCTTCTTTTTTGTAAACTAGCAGTGAGTCCTTGATAGTGAGCCCTTCTTTCTTTTGTGTAGTGAGCCCTCCGATAGTGATCCTATTGTATTCAATGTTGTAATTAAGTTATATTGTGAGCTAATCCTCACTGTGGATTTTCCCTTGGGTTTTCCATGTAAACCTAGTGTTATTTTGTGTATGGTGTCGTGTTTAACTTTTTGTTATTTTCTTTCATGTTAAATCACTCTAATAGATTAAAGGCTAATAAGGTTAATGTGGATCTAGAAATAATATTGATGGTTTTGATGTTTTAATGAACAATTGAGTCACTCCCCCCTCTCAGTTGTCTTATGAATTCAACACTTCAAACCAATAATTTGTATATTTGACTAAATTCTATTGGAAAGATTGAATGATAGTCATATTGTAAGTCTAGGACTTAGAATGCATTTCCTACCAAAAATAAGAGACATTTGACCACTACAAATGCCTTCATAACTTTATAATAATCACATTTCCTAGAGCCTATAAATAACACACAAAATTGAATATATTTTTATAGAGATGAACATGGGTTTGGTAGTTTCTCCCCTCCTACTCTTGTTTCTCTTTGCACTGCCTTCTTCCCATTCCTCTTCTGAACAGGAAGCTTTGTTAGATTTTAAGCATTACCTCTCCCTCAAACCCTACAATTCCTTGCTTCATTGGTCTCCTCCTCACTCCTTTTATAATTTGACTAGCATTCTTCTATTCTTGCCATTAACACATGCTTTCTTTGAATCTTATCGGTATGTCTCTACTCCAACCAATATCTCTTTTTCTCAGAAATATCTCTTTTCTTAGAGTACTTTCTCTTTGGAATAAAAATTTCAAGGCCAAATTCCTCCTCAACTAGGGATACCATCTCAGCTTAGAATACTTAGATTATCTTTAAATTGATTGGAAGGTTCAATTCCTACCACTCTATCATCTTGAAATTATTTGTAAGGTATCATAATATCCTATAAACTTTTGAGAAACACTATCCCTTCTCAACTTGGCCATCTTTGACAATTAGAAATCCTTTATTTAGGAGAAAACCAATTGGTAGGAACAATCCCACCCTCCTTAGAAAATCTATTCTCTTTAATTGACTTGGAGTTATCAAATAACAGACTCCATGGTAGTATTCTTATTGAATTTCTCATGCTTACTCAACTCAAAGAATTTTATCTTTGGGGAAACAACCTCACAAGCACAATCCCACCCTCCCTATGAAACTTTTCCCCTTTAACTAACTTGGAGTTTTCAAATAAAAAAATCCATTATAATATTCCAATTGAATTGGTTATGCGTACTCAACTCAAAATACTTTTATTTTTGGGAAACAACCTGATAGGAACAATACACTCTCCCTAGGAAACCTATCCTCTTTAACTAACTTGGATTTGAGAGACAAAAAGATCCATGGGAATATGCCTACTAAATTGGGTATGCTTACTCAACTCAAAATAATTTCTTTCATGAAACAACCTAATAGGAATAATCCCACCTTCCTTAGAAAAATTATCCTCTTTAATTAACTTGCTGGAAAACAATAAACTTGATGATAGTATTCCAATTAAATTACATATGGTTACTCAAATTCAAAATACTTTATCTTTTAAGAACCAACCTAATAGTCACAAACCCACCTTCCCTAGGAAATTTGTCATATTTAACTTATTTGTAGTTGTTAGAAAATAGACTCCATGGTAGTATCCCTACTGAATTATGTATGATTACTCAACTCAAAATATTTTATATTTGGGGACATAAATTGATAGGGACAATCCCACTCTCCCTAGATAGCCCATCCTCTTTAATTGACTTGGATTTGACATCCAATAGACTTCATATTATTATTCCAATTGAATTGGGCATGCTTACTCAACTCAAAGCACTTTATTTTGGGGAAACAACTTGATAGGCATAATCCCAACTTCCATATGAAAATTTTCCTCTTTAAGTAGCTTTGATTTTGCAAACAACAAACTTCCTAGTAGTATTCTTATTGAATTTGGTATGCTTACTCAACTCGAAATACTTCATCTTTTGGGAAAAAAATTGGCAGGCACAATCCCGCCTTCCCTAGGAAACTTGTCCTCTTTAATTAAATTATCTTTCTCAAAATATATCCTCCATGGTGATATTCGTATTGAACTAGGTATTTTCACTCAACTCAAAGAACATTATCATTAATCAAAGAACATTATCTTGAAAATAATGGCTTGACAGGAGTGATTTCATTTTAGGTTTTGTTATAAAGGGGAAATCAAGAGTGCATTAATATCAAATATGAATGAATTGAAACTAATCTAATTTGAAAAAAAGATCATGATTCATGCCCATTACTCATGAAATGAAGTTTTTAAGCTATTGAAAACCAACAATGAAATCCTAATAAATCATAATGAATTCAAAAACAAAAAAACTTTACCATCCCATGTCAAAGTATGTTTGCAAAGATGTTAGATTGTTTTTTGTATCAATATGATGCCTCCATTTGTGTGTAGCAAAAAGCTTTAAATTTGTGCATGTGCTGATCGAAGATGTGTGTAAAGATTTTTCAAAAGGTTAATTATGATTTCAATTTACTTCGTTGTGTAAAATATGTTGATTATTTGATCATTTTTTAGGAAGAAAATGGTTCTTATATAGATTTTGTGTTTCAAAATGAATGCTCAAGATTGCGTAGTAGAATATCTTGATCAAGAGTTCAAAATCATTGAGAGAATTTAGATGGGAATAATCAATGGATTTTGATTACATGATCGGTGTGAATGAAGAAATAATGTTGAGTGTTCAGTGGAATTGAGGAAATAGATGGAATAATTTGTGGGATTGAAGAAATAGATTTGAGTCTTTAGTGGGATTGAAGAATAGATGAATAAGTCTGGAATAGAGTGAGCAATCAGGGGATCGTAATTTGCTCAATCATGAAAGTGGGTGAGGATAATTAATTAATCTTTTTAAGTTGAATGTGCAAATCATGTTTGAATTTTCCAAAAAAAGTTGCATTTTTTTGTTTTGACCTTTTTGATGATGTTTTTGAATAATTTATTTAATTATTCACGTTTAGGGGAAATTGATTTAATTAAGCTATTAAGTATTAATAGTTTAATTGATTTAGGGGAATAAAGTGAATTAGTGACATAATTAAATAATTGGTGTTATTTAATTAATCGGGAGGAACAAAGTTAGATTAAGACTTTATTAAATAAATGAAATTTATTTAATTGGTCAAAAATGATGAAAAAGTGAATTAATTTAAATAATGTAATAATATTCAATTAATAGAGGAAGTTAGGGTTTTTAGGACTTTATTAAATAAATAAAATTTATTTAAGTTGTCAAAAATGGTGAGAAAGTGAATTAATTAAATAATATACTATTATTCAATTAATAGAGGAAATTAGAGTTTTAGGTGTAATGAAATTCAATGATATTTAGTGATAGTAATGTCAATGATGAGAAAATTTCCTTTAGGATGTGCGATAAGTGTTAGGTCATTTTTACATGTCTACATTTTGCTCCTCTTTGAGACAGTACTGGTTGCTTTGTTTCAAAGAATTTCATGCTGAAATCAAGATTTGAAAAAATTTATATGCCCCACTATGCCTTGGTGGTCAATGGAAAGATGGTAGGACTCTAGACTTCCCCCTCGAGAGGTTGGCTGAAAATATCCATTTTCAAGTCGGGCTCATGACAATTTTTTATTTTGGTTTGGATGTATAGAGGAAAAAAATTTAAGCCAATAGAACTCTCATTGATAGTTCAAATATTCTTGGGAGCTCCTAATTTCAACCTAGGGAGCTCCTAATTTCAACCTAGGAAGCTTTCCCAGGTAAAAAATTATGGTTTCAAGGGTTAAAATAGGTAATTAGGGCTTAATTATCCTCATTTGCATTATGAGCCTATAGGAAATTCTTGCCATTGGATTTCGTGATTTACTGATTTTCAAGGAGCTATGGTGAGGATTCGAGGAGACCCACATCGCGCAGATGCAGTTCATGAGTTTGGACGGCCTGTAGGCTTTGATGCCCCAATATGTACTTTTCTTCCTCTCTTGTTTTGGACTTGTCAATTTTGTGTAATTACTACTTGAAGTCATTTTAGGTGTAAGTGGAAGTTTTATGTGTTTTTTTGCTTTGGAATCATTTTTAGTGCTTTTGCTATTTATAGCTGGAGCGCTTTTGATTTTTTTTGCTGCAGTCGCTTAAAATTTTTTCTCTTGAGTTCAATTTTTTCATTTTTTTCATGTTTTATTGAAATGTTTTCTTTTGAATTTTTCCATTTAAAATAACCACTTTTTTGAAAATGTTTCGCTCTTGCTAAAGTTGTTCACTTTTAACATTTGTGCTTTTGATTTTATTTTTCGCTTTTGACAAAAAAAGTGTTCGCTTTTGGCTGTCTTAAACACTTTTGACAAAAATGTCACCGCTTTTGAAAAATAGTGACCACTTTTATTTTGTATAGAATCTTGAGTCAGTTTGTTTGCAATTTGAGGTTCATGTCATGTTTTTGTAGTAAATCCTTAACATCGTGGGTTGAATCATTGAAAGTGGTTCTCAATCCACTTATGTCGAGGGAGTGATGACCACATGATTTTTTTGATCCGATCATTGGTTTTTATGAGTTGGAGTGAGATGTGCTAGATGCTTTGGGGCTACAACACATTTGTTATATGCCCATGATTAGATGTCATAGAGCTATGAAGACTACTCTTGTGGAGAGGTAGTATTGGGAGACATTTTCCTTTCATTTACCTATTGGGGAGGAAACCATCACCCTAAAGGATGTGTGGAGAATTCTTCGTGTACCTATTCATGGAGAGATCGTTACATACTTTGTCTAGGGGGTACACGTGCCATGAGTTGAGTACTTGGTTTCACAAATTTGTAGGTTTGTGAGGCCAAGATAGACTTATCTGAGTTCATTGGCAGTGTTGATCTAGTTTCACTTGTTTTATGTGATTTTGTCTCAGGGCTCGTCGTTCTAAATCGATGAGGTAAACAGTTTCCAGTTGGTTAGGGTTTTTGCATCAAGAAAATGTTCAAGCATGGTACTAGATATGCATGAGGCTCATGTCTCCTTGCATATTTATTCTGAGATATGCACGAGGTCACCTACCAAGGACGTAGATCCCTTTCTACTGGTGTGAGTTTACTTCGTGTATGGGCTTGAGAGCACATCCAAGCTACCAAGCCTGATGGCATATTGGATCGAGATCCAGAGGATCCATGTTCTTACAGATATGGTCATTTTCTACATTATACTTGGCTCTGGAAGCTACCTTATTGGCATCATGTGATAGATGTTATATTGGGTTTTGTTTGGAGGCCTTATTTGGACTACGATGCATGGCACAATGATTAGGAGAAGCTGCCATATTATAGATAGACTTGATGGCTTATTAGTCATGTTCGTTCCTTATTAGAAAGATATCTTCTTGATCATGTTTATCACCAATTTGGTGAGAGATAGGGTTGATTTGCGGATGCTTATGAGGCTTTTTTTGGTAGGACCACTAGAGAGGTTTTGGTATGGGGTTACAGGCTGATCATGATGCTACTATCATGGATTTTAGAGAACTTATCCCCTTTGGATGGGGTTGGCCAATTGGTCTTGCAGATCCCGAGACTACCCCATATTTTGATCAGTGGTGGGCTTGACATATCTTGTTGAGGTTTACAAATCCTACTAGTGTTGGGCTAGTAGTAGGTAGAGTAGGGATTATTGGTCACCATGGTGAGTGAAAGTGAGTGTATTGTTATTAATCAATTGGAGAAAGCTCGATAGGATGGGCAGTGGGATAGTGGGTAGGGTGGACACGATGATCCCATGTAGTAGGATCAAGGACAAGTTTTGGGTCCTCCTCCACTGCCCGACAATGCAGTAGCACAATTAGCTCAGATGATGGCTATTAGAGATGCATAGGTAGTGTGACAACAGGTTGTAAAGGATCAGATAATTACATTGATAGTAGAGAGGGATAGTTTTAAAGCAGAGCGAGACATCAAGAGTGGGCAACATCCTGTTGCAGATGCCTAGGTATAGGTGATTACAGCTAAGAGGGATACCCTTAGAGTAGAGTATGATGTCATCCAAGTAGAGAGAGACCAGTACATGAGAGAGGCTACATATTATCAAACTCTGTATGATGCCTTTGTACCTAGAGTTCAATGACGGTTGCACTTTAGAGAGCCTAGTACTGTTACGGGTGTTGAGTCATGTGGGCACTTAGTTAGCCATTCTCCAACCATGCCTCAACCATCCCATCACTAGAGTGAGCATCAATTGAGGTCCCAACCTTTGGCTGAGTTGTAGTATTATATGTTTTTGATCATTATGATGTTCATTATTTTTGAGACATTATTGTAGACATGCTTTTATATATATTCATTAGCCTAGTTGAGGCCTCGTCCATATATATTTTTTTGTATTATGATATCACACATTTTTATATGATTTTTGGAGATTGTTGGTTATTGCTGATATGTGGTTGTCATTGATTTCAACTCTATTAGCATTAATTCCTTTAAGGTTGTATATGTTGAGGATATTGAGAAAATTGTAATAAAATAAGCTGTAGGTTGTCTATGAAGTAGTGAAGATCAATATGATGGAAAGTTCAGTATATTTATGGTGAGAAGTTGTGGATTAAAGGGTTTGTTTTTAGGTATATCTAGTTTATCCACTGAAAGTTTTAGAGGCTCGCATGAAGATTTGATCAAGTTATGATTTTTTGTGTTCTGACAGTTATTTTGTTGTTGTAGCTAGTGTTCTTGAAACATGTTGTGATTATGGTAATCTAAGTTGATGCAAATTCTTCTATGGTGTTTCATTATGTCTGTGGATGTTTCTAGATCTTGATCTATCTATGTTGTTGGTTTGCATTGATTGTTGTGCTTACAATTGGTGATTTTCTTCTATGTATTCATTTTTTTCATGTTCATGGCCGATAGGGTGATTGTAGTGTGTTGTGGATCTTCAAGGAAATTTTTTTAAGGTGTTTTGTGTTCGAGACATAATTTTTTAGGTATCTACTATGTTGTGGCCGACTTTGGTTGATTTGCATTGATAGTTGTTTATTAATTTGGGCTGACAGGTAGTTGGTGTTATCCTTAGATGCAAATATATATGACCAATTATTTATGCCATTTGTGGTATGCGAGGTATACAAGATGTGTGTGTGATGTGAAGTGTGAAAAGTGCAAGTGTTGTGTGCAAATAAAGTTACAAATATTTCAAAGGAGAAAGTAAAGTGTGAAGAAGAGTGAGCAAAAGAAAGTGTGCTTAACTAGAATTTTAATCAGGCATTAGCAAATGCTATCATTTTAGTTCAAGACCTCTCAAATGGATTTAATTTGAATGTAAATATAAGACAGTGTGTCTTCCTTTGGGCAGTAAGCCTCTTTTGTATTTGAGTAGTGAGCTCTAGGCAGTGTGCCTAAATACATGTGCATTCCCAAATTTCTATACTTTTAACAGAGTATAATCTTGTGGATTAACTTCCACCATAGTTTTTCCCCTAAAAAGGTTTCCAAGTAAAAATATTGAATTATGTGTGTTTCTGATGTGGTGATGGTTTTTTCTTTCATGTTTAATTATCAGATCTTAGAATAAGTTTAATAAGTGTAATTTATGAGACAACTAATTCACCCCCTCTCAGTTTTAGCCTATTGTTGCCAACAATTGGTATCAGAGAAGGTTCCTTTGGAGAAGCTTAATTGCTTAAGGTGATCTAGGATGGTGACATATAAGAAGGATAGTTCAAGATTTTATGGAACAAATTACTCTTTGTGGAAGACTTGAATGGAATGTCATCTGAGATGCATTGGCGAACCCTACTGGACAATTACAAAGAACATATATGTTATCCCTCAGAATGATCCCTCTACTGTAGGTGAGATTAAGGAAGTGTTGTTGAGTGCTTTGACTGATTTTGAAATCACAAATGTGATGGAGTTGAAGTCTACTTATGAGATCTGGAAAAAGTTGGAAACTTTGTATGAAGGTGATACACATGTGAAGATTGCTAAGTTGTAGAGCCTAAAAGGGAAATATGAAACATTGAGAATGAGAGAAGATGAGAACATTACTTATTTTATGTAGAGATTGAATGAACTTGTGTGTAGTATTAAATGTGATGGCGTAACATTGGAAGAATTAGAGATTGTTGCTAAGGTGCTCGGATCCCTGTCTGCTGCATACAAACACAAAGTTGCTACTATTAAGGAGATCTAGACTGTGACAAATGTAATTAGAGACACGTTAATTAGTAAGATTGATTCTTTTGAGTTAAGTGAGTTTGGTGAATCTCTTCCTAATACAGAGACTACATTCAAAGCTACTGTATCTAGGAAAGATAAGAAAAAATATGATCCAAGAGAAATTTCTTCTAAAAAATTGTTTAAATATGAGTAGGAAATGAGAGAGATTGAAGAAGAAGAGATAAAGCTAGATGAGCTTGAAGCACTTCTTGTTAAGAGAGTAGCCAAAGGAGAAGGTAAGTATAAAGGGAAATTTCCTCTTAAATGTTTTTCTTGCAATAAGAGAGGCCATTTTGCCTCAAGTTGTCCTGAAAGAGTTCCTAAGCTAAGATCTAAAAAGCCTAGATTCTAGAGAAAGTGTTATTTTGTTGTTGATGAAGGTGTGATAGATGATGAATCTGATAAAGGGAATGTAATCAAGGATGAGTTTGTATTTATTGCTATCAAGGAAAGTAATCCTATACCTAATTATTCTACTAGTTGCATGAATGTGGAGAAAACTCTAGCTTCCTGAGTTGAAGAAAAAGATGAATGGGTGATTGACAGTGGATGCTCTCATCACATTATAGGTGATAAAAGTAAATTTGTGAGTTTGGAAAAGTATGATGGTGGTGTTGTAATATTTGGTGATGACAAAGCTGGTGTAATTCGTAGTAGAGGATCCATTTATTTTGATGGTAAGAATGATACTGATGATGTCCTATATGTGGAAAGTTTGAAGCATAATCTTTTAAGTGTTGGACAGATGGTTGAAAAGGGACGTAATCTTCCATTCAAGGATGGAAAGTGTAAAATATTGGGGAGTTCTGGAATTGTGATTGCTTCTGGTACAAAAATAAAAGGTAATATCTTTCACCTAAGTGTTGCTAATAAAAGTTGGTTGTGGCATAGGAGAGTGTGTCATGTAAAATTTGACAATATTATCAAGATAAGTTCTACCTAGGTAGTGAGAGATCTTCCTATGTTGAAAATCCTACTAACACTATATGCAAGAAATGGCAGTTAGGGAAGCAAACTAGAGTCTCATTTAGAAGAAAATAGTATTGTTCAAAAGAAGTTTTCGAGCTTGTGCATACTGACTTGTGTGGTCCTTCTAGAATCAAAAGTTTACAAGGAGGCAAGTATTTCATGTTACTTAGTGATGATTATTCTATATTGATGTGGGTTACCTTCTTAAGAGAAAAATTTGAAGCTCTAGAGAAATTTGTGATTTTCAAGGCTATGGTTGAGACAAAGATAGGTATGAAGATTAAATGTCTGAGATCAGATAGAGGTGGTGAATTCACATTTAGTGAGTTTAATTCTTTTTGTGAAGAGCATGGGAGAAAGAGACAATTATCTACCTCATGGACCCCTCAACAAAATGGAGTTGTGGAAAGGAAGAATAGAAAAATTCAAGAAGTTTCTAGAACTATGATGTTGGAAGGAAATGTTCCTCATATCTACTAGAGAGAAGTTGAGTACTACCATTTACACTCTTAACCAGGTATATGTCAAAGGTGATACTGCGAAGACCCCTTTTGAGTTATGGTTTGGTCATAAGCCTACTATTAGATACTTTTAAATCTTCAGAAGAAAATGTTATATCAAAAGAGATGAAGATATAAGAAATTTTGATGCTAGAAGTGATGAGGGAATATTTCTTGGTTATTCTACTAAAAGTAAAGCCTACCAGTGTTAAAATAAGAGATTGAGGAAAGTGGTTGAAAGTGAAAATGTGATGTTTGATGAAGACACATTTAGACCATCTAGAGCCTGTGGATATGATTCAAATGATTAGAATGACAATTCAGATAAAGGGAAGAAAGTTCAAATCAATCCGGTGGATCAAGAATATCAAGAGGGAGAAACTAGTGAAAGTGCAAAAGAAAGAGTACAAGAGCTGAAGACTCCAAGGTGTGTAAGACTGAATCATTCAGAAGATCAGATTATAGGTGATAAATAAAAAGGTTTTGATACTAGGAGAAGAATTGTAGAAGAGTGCAGTTTGATTTCAAAGACCAAGCCTAATAATGTCAATGAAGCATGCAAAGATGAACATTGGATGGAAGCAATGGAATAAGAGTTACATCAAATTGAGAAGAATGATACATGGACTCTTGTTCCTAGACCTAAGGAAAAAAATGTAATTGGAACTAAATGGGTCTTTCGGAATAAACTGAATGAACATGGTGAAGTTATTAGAAACAAAGCAAAAACTGGTATGTAAAGGATATTCTCAAATGGAAGGAATTGAGTTTGAAGAAAAAAATTCTCTTGTTGCTAGGATTGAAGCTATGAGACTATTTCTTGCTTATGTTGCTTACAAAAATTTCAAGGTTTATCAGATGGATGTCAAGTTAGCATTTCTAAATGGTGAACTAAATGGAGAAGTATATATTGAGCAACCTAATGGATTTCAATCGACCAATTAGGGAGGTATGGTTTGTCGATTGAAGAAAGCATTGTATGAACTTAAGCAAGCCCCAAGAGCATGGTATGCCAGATTGGACAAGTATTTGTTGAAGCTTGGATTTAATACAGGTACTACTGATAGTAACTTGTATTTCAAAATTGATCATGATAAAGATTTGATTGTTGAAGTCTTTGTTGATGATAGCATTTTTAGAGGAGATGATAGTTTGTGCATGAAGTTTTCTAATGAGATGAAAAGTGAGTTTGAAATGTCTATGATTGGAGAAATGAAATTATTTTTGGGATTGTAAATTACTTAGTTAGATAAAGGAATTTGTATATCTCAATCCAAGTATGTGAAAGAACTGCTAAAGAAGTTTGGTATGGAAGATTCAAAGCTAATTGGTACACCTATGGTGATAGGATGTAAATTGACTCAAAATGATGTTTCTCCTAAGAAAAATCAGACTAGATACAAATCCATGATTGACAGATTGTTGTATTTGACTCAAACTAGACCTGATATCATGAATGCCATATGCATTGTTGCAAGATTTCAAGTTGATCCTAAAGAATCTCATGTGACAGCTATGACGAGGATTTTTAGGTACTTGAAGGGAACAATTTATTTTGGTCTTTGGTATCCTAAAGAGGATGACCTTACTTCGAGTTCTTTTATTGATGTTGATTGGGCAGCAAATGTGGATGATAGAAAGAGTACTAGTGGTGGTGCATTTTTCTTGGGAAAGAAGTTGATTTCATGGATAAGTAAGAAGCAAAATGCCATTTCTTTATCTACTATAGAGGCATAATACATTGATGTAGCTAAGAATTGTATGCAAGTATTGTGGATGAAGCAGATGTTGAAAGACATTAGATTTGTGTATGATGAATCTACTATTATATTCTATGATAATTCAAGAGCTATTAAATTTTCTAAGAATCCATTGCTGCATTCAAAAACCAAGCATATATCTATCAATTTTCACTTTTTGAGAGACAAGGTGAGTGATAAGGAAGTCAGATTGGAGTACGTGCCTACAAAGGAATAGATTGCAGATATCTTTACCAAGCCCTTACCTAAGGATACTTTTGAGTATATCTGAGGGAAGCTAGGGGTGATTACCCCTCCTAATCACAATTAAGATGCAATGACTTGCATCAGTTCATGCATTTCATAGTCATATCTTGTTATTCAAATTGATGTTGTAGTGGTTGCTACTCAAGGGGAGTAGTCAAATTATCAGATATGTGGTTCAAAGATTGTGTGGAGAAAGATAATGTGTACCTTTTTCATTGATTTCAGAGGGGGAGAAGATTCATCTAAAAAATTATGGAAGAGTTAAAAAGAAAATGGAGAAGAGTCATGTGAAAATCTGTGGAAGAGCTTAAGAGAAAAGAGTTAGAATCTAAGGGGGAGAAACTACTAAGAGAAAGTTGTGTTGATGGTGTTTTTCACATCATGTGTTTCCATCAATGCCAAAGGGGGAGAATGTTGGATATTTTTGGTTATTGCTATTATGTGGTTGCCATTGTTTTCAACACTATTAGCATTAATTCTTTTAAGGCTATATATGTCGAGGATATTGAGAAAATTGTAATAAAATAAGTTGCAGTTTGTCTATGAAGCAGTGAAGATCAGTATGATGGAAAGTTTAGAATATTGATGGTGATAAGTTGCAGATTAAAGGGTTTTTTGTCAAGTATATCTAGTTTATCCACCAAAATTTTTAGAGGTTCGCATGAAGATTTGATGAATTTATAAGTTTTTGTGTTCCGGCAATTATTTTGTTGTTGTAGTTGGTGTTCCTAAAAGAAGATGTTGTGATTCTAGTAATCTGAGTTGATGTGAATGCTTATGTGGTCTTTCATGATGCTTGTGGATATTTACATATTGTACTATATCTATTTTTTTGGTTTGCATTGATCGTCGTGCTCATGATTGGTGATTTTCTTCTGTGTGTTCATGTTTTTCATGTTCATGGTTGACAAGGTGATTGTAGCATGTTGTGGATCTTCAAGGAAAATTGTTTAAGGTGTTTCATGTTCGAGAAATAATGTTTTGGGTCTCTACTATGTTGTGGCTGACTTTGGTTGATTCACATTGATAGTTGTTTATTAATTTGGGCTAACAGTTTGTACACATTTTATATTTTGTTGGGCCGATAGGTAGTGGTGTTATCCTTAGATGCAAATATATATTATCTATTTTTTATGCTATTTGTGGTATGTGAGGTATGCGAGATGTGTGTGTGATGTGAAGTGTGCAAATTGCAAGTGTTGTGTGTGAATAAAGTTCAGATCTTTCGAAGGAAGAAGTAAAGTGTGAAGAAGAGTGAGAAAAAGAAAGTGTGCTTAACTAGAACTGTAATGAGGCATTAGTAGATGTTATCTTTTCAGTTCAAGACCTCTCAGATGGATTTAATCTAAATGTAACTATAATATAGTGTGTCTTCCTTTGCGAAGTAAGCCTCTTTTGTATTTGAGCAATGAGCTCTAGGTAGTGTGCCTGAATGCATGTGCATTCCTCATTTTTTATACTTTTAACAAAGTATAATCTTGTGGATTAACCTCCACCATGGTTTATCCCCTAATAGGTTTTCCACGCAAAAATCTTGGTGTTATGTGTGTTTCTAATTTGGTGATGGTTTTTTATTTCATTCTTAATTATCAGATCTGAGAATAAGTAATAAGTGTAATATATGAGACAATTGATTCACCCTCTCAATTATGCCCTATTGTTGCCAAAAATGATGATGTACTTGACATTTCTCATTTTTGATGATGATATATATAAGATATAGATGTTTTGATTCAACTCCATTATGTGTTATGTGATGATAATGGATGATGATGTATATATGCTTATGTTTATGTTTTGTATTTTTCTGATGTATGCATATGATGTGGATGGATGGATGATCGATATGTATATGATGGATGTTGATGGTATCCTATAGTTTTTATGTATGATTCATACATTATATATGATACATGATGTTTTTTTATTGCTTTATTATCATCATGATATGTATTGATGTAATTGTGGATGCAGTATGCATGTGGTACTAATGATATTGTGATGCAAGATAGAAATTAGTTAGAAGAAATGTTGGATGATGGATAGAAATTTGATGTTGTTAGTTACTAATGAGTTGCTTTTTCTTTGCATAGAGACTTCGCATCTTTAACAATCCTTTTTGATGTAGCAAATAGATACGATTCACTAGGGTATTAATAAATAAGGTGGCTTTGTATCTATTGCATGGACTTTGACTCAAAATACAAATAATATTTTTTCTCATACCAGACATATGAAAATTTTATTAGGATATATGGTGGAGTTGTGTTAAATTTTTTTGGACCAGTTATAGAGAGAGGTATAAAATACCTACCATGTAACTGCTACACAATTTTTCCCAAATCAACTTCCATACATCAAATGCAACAAGTATTCACTTTGGTAGTATTACAAAAAAATCTTACAAATAGAAGTAACAAAAATTGACTGGTAATACCACCATTCCTTCTTCGCTAAATCCTTATGGACATCCTCAAGAGATCCTAGGAATATGGTATTATGATAAATAAAAAAGATAAGACTTTAAAAAGATAATAATTTTTTTTATATCACTTGCCATATCTATTTTGAGGTTTCGGGCTATTATTTGTTGTTGTAAATGTTCATTGTAGGATCAAATCTATTAAGGAATATCTTAGGATGTTGTTGGTGAATTGTCAATAGATAAGTAGTTAACACTTTGGCATTATTTTCACTTGATAGTTGTCTAATATTTTCAATATTTTCTTTGGAATCTTTGATTTTGATGATTGTTTTGTTTATTATTTGCATTGTCAAAGAGTGAGTGTGTTTTTTTATTATGGATGAAAAATTTATTGTGGATGGTGATGATGGAGTTAGGACATTTTTGGTTTTCTGAGTTTTTATGATGCTATTTTTGTTGTTTTCAAGGGACTAACCTAGGGCCTCAGAGGATCATCAAAGATAAGCCTTGTCTACATTGTACATGCAAAGGCTCATAGTTCACTTGGTTTGATAAGACCATGTTTTTTATCTTTTCTATTTTTTGAATGTTTTTGGATTTTATATATTGTGAAAGTTTTTGGATTTTGAAATTTTTGACTAAGTTGAAAGAAAGCATGATAGATACCTAAAGGGATTGACCTATGGCCACAAGAGTTTCTTAAGCCTTGCCTACATTATACACATAAAGACCACCTAGTTTAATTGGTGCTGACTCAAAAGCATAACATGTTTTTTGGGTTTTTACAACTTTGTTTTAATTTTTTTTTATTTTCTATATATTTTCTATTTTTGATAGTTTTTTACCATGATGGGATGCACAATGATCTAATCCTCTACCTATTTTGAGAAGTTTCCCCCAATTCGAGGAAAAATTACTTTCACAACGGGAGATGGATGTTGATGGTGCAACAAGGTTCATGATACAGTACAACCACCATTACCAACCATACACAAGGGTTCTTCAGACCCCAAACTCAAAACAAGAAGTTCCATAGGCTTTTCAAGCCAAAATTCACTCAACTTTCAACATAATCACCTCTTGTCACAAGATACCAAGACTCACCAAATACTCCAAATGCTTACTCAATCTTTTTGAGGCATCTAACAAGATTAAGATGCTTGAAGAATCACAACTACATCACCAAATTGATCAACAACAACTCACAAAGTTAATTTCACTATTTCACTTGATAGCAAGAATGACACCAAATCACCAAAATAGCTTCTTAAACACACACCGGGCCCAAAACCATTCTCAACATCCATAATATGACTGTATCAAAGTAATAACAATGTTAGGCCACACAAAATCAATCAATTTCTTCAATCTTTACATTCAATGCATCAAATGCTAGTAGTAGTCCTCTAGGAAAAAAAGGGGTGTATCTCCTGACCCATCTTCAATATCCACACAATCCATGCATTTTAAGGAACACATTTTTCCATATATTAACATTTCTTACAACCAGATATACTTGTTTTGGGAAATATATAAGAATCAATAACTTGTCCACAGCCTAGGTGCACCAAATAGGTCGAATTTCCAAAGCCACTACCAATGTTTCAACATGAATTCATCAAACAATCCTAGGAAACATTGAGTTAGGTAACAAAACAGAAAATTCCACCATTTTCAGGGATGAGAAAGTCCAATCAAGCACTAAACCACAAAACCCTTGATTGTAGGCTTAATAATGCACAAATGCATGAGGGTTTATTGAAAATGTATACTCCAAACCTCCTAGTGCTCTACCACTGCTTTGAACACCTCAGGGAAATGTCTACACAAGATTTAGGAACTCTTTTCATGCCTTCTTGAATGCATTTTCTACCATTTTCAACTTGGAGCCATCAACTTACAATGGAAAACTTAGGAAATTCTAAGAAAAATAGTCACCAACATTGATTCTTATCTTCCCCTGTGCAGCCAACACACAAAACAACTTAATGCATCCTAAATAAAATCTACACTAACCTAATCCACTGATCTAAACTAAATATAATAGTGGAGTAGCCATTCTTTTGCTACTTAGACTCTCAAAACCCTGTTTTAAGGGTTCATAGACCAGACTTCACTAAATGCACTCAAACAAATGGTATATTTGATGGATTCCCTCCTAATTGGATTTAAAATAAATATTACTCTTTTTTCTATCAAAAAAAATATATTTAAAGCCCTAAACTTTTTTACAGATCGTACAAGCGAAGGAAATCAAGAAGAAACTCAAAAACATATTGAAACAGGGGACTTTTATTGATACTAGATCTTTAATATTACAAAATATTATCTTTTTCTCACTTCACAAATGATTTATTGATGTTTCCCAACCAAATAAATATCTTTTCAACTTATTCTACCAACCCCAACCTTTCTTTTTCTCTCATGACTCTCGATCTTTTGATTTTTTGCATTTTTTGATTTTTTCCTTTTTACAAATATTGCAACTTTTGCATTTTGTACAACAAAATAACAGTCTACTCAAATTGGCATATTAACCCCCTAGTGATCTTTTGATGACCTTACATACAATATCTATGTCTTCACAAGACCTTTACAATGCCCTTAAATTTGAAAATTCAAATTTCCACAAATTTTCCCTTTGAAAGAATTTTGAAAACAAGGTGCTCCTGCACCATACAACTAGCCTTGAAACTTTTCCAAGTCCCTTGGAAATATGTTGATGTAGATCAGTCTTCATACCTGAAAACAAAATTTTACCCTCTTACCAACTTGTCTTCCTTTGCTCTCGAATCTTCCACTCTCCTTTGTGTTGGTTCAATCTTTAGCCGTCATATTTTTCCTTTATCTTTGGTTCTTCTTGTCTCTATTTGTCTTGGTCTTTTGTCTTCATCTTCACCAATTAGTCTCCTCAGCAAAAATGACATAGGACTACCCTTTCACAGCACCAAACTCTCTTCCAACTTTTCTCCATGAAAGGACACAAGACTGTCCTTTCTCATTGCCCTTCTAGGCAATCTTTCCTTGACCTTCCCTATCCAATCTTCTTTCCATATTCTTAACTACTCCCATCAGTGGAGTGCTCTTTAGGCTACAAACTCAAGTGCTTCCTCAGACAAGAACCCATATCTCTTCAACCTACAAACACAAACTCAAACACCAGCTCAACAAACCATCCATCTTACCCAATAGCAGATCTTCGAAGGTGTCTCACTCTCTTTTTTCTTGCACCTTCTACCCAACTTAATCTCCATTGGAGGATGGTGACCACAAACCTCATCTTGTCTGCCAACACGCATAACTCATAAACCTTCTTCTTTGCAACTTAGATGGATCAAGCACCTACAAAAAAACTCAACTCAACAACTATCAGCAACAACTTAACCACTTATCATAATCTCCTAGCTCTGATACCAAATTGATGTAGTACAACCACCATTACCAACCATACACAAGGGTACTTCAGACCCCAAACTCAAACTAAGAAGTTCCATAGGCTTTTCAATCCAAAATTCACTCAACTTTCAGCATAATCACCTCTTGTCATAAGACACCAAGACTCACCAACTACTCCAAATGCTTACTCAATATTTTTGAGGAATCTAACAAGATTAAGATGCTTGAAGAATCACAACTACATCACCAAATTGATCAACAACAACTCACAAAGTCAATTTCACTATTTCACTTGATAGCAAGAATGGCACCCAACACTTCAAATCACCAAATTAGCTTCTTAAACACAAACCAGGCCCAAAACCATTTTCAGCATCCATAATATGACTGTATCAAAGTAATAACAATGTTAGGCCACTCATAATCAATCAATTTATTCAATCTTTACATTCAAGGCATCAAATGCTAGTAGTAGTCCTCTAGGACAAAAACAGGTGTATCTCTTGACCCATCTTCAATCTCCTCAAACTCCATACATTTTAAGGAACCCATTTTGCCATATATTAGCATTTCTTACAACCAAATATACTTTTTTTGGAAAATATATAAGAATCAATAACCTGTCCACAACCTAGGTGTATTAAATAGGTCAAATTTACAAAGCCGCTACCAATGTTTCAACATGAATTCATCAAAAAACCCTAGGTAGCATTGATTTAGGTCACAAAACAAAAAATTCCACCATTTTTAGGGACGAGAAATTCCAATCAAGCACTAAACCAAAAAACCCTTGATTGTAGGCTTAATAATGCACAAATGCATGAGGGTTTATTGAAAATGTATACTCCAAACCTCCTAGTTCTCTACCACTACTTCAAACACCTTGGGGAAATGTCTACACAATATTTAGGAACTCTATCCATGCCTTATTGAATGCATTTTCTACCATTTTCAACTTGGAGCCACCAACTTACAATGGAAAATTCAAGAAATTCTGAGAAAAATAGTCACCAAAGTTGATTCTTATCTTCCCCTATTCAGCCAACACACAAAAAAACTTAATGCATCCTAAATATAATCTACACTAACCTAATCCAATGATCTATGCTAACTATATCAATGGAGTAGCCATTCTTTTGCTACTTAGACTCTCAAAACCCTATTTTAAGGGTTCATAGACCAAACTTCACTAAATGCACTCAAACATATGGTATATTCAATGGATTACCTCCTAATTAGATTTAAAAGAAATCTTACTCTCTGTTATATCAAAAAAAATAAAATTAAAGCCCTAAACTTTTGTATGGATCATACAAGTGAATGAAATCAAGAAGAAACTCATAAACTTATTGAAATAGGGGACTTTTATTGATACTAGATCTTCAAGATTACAAAATCTCATCTTTTGCTCGCTTCACAAATGCTTTATAGATGTTTCCCAACCAAATAATTGTCTTTTCAACTTCTTCTACCAACCCCAACCTTTCTTTTTCTCTCATGACTCTTGATCTTCTGATTTTTTTATTTTTGCCTTTTTTATAAATATTGCAACTTTTGTAATTTGTACAAAAAAAATAGCAATCTACTCAAATTGACATATTAACCCCCTAGTGATATTCTAATGACATTAAATACAATATTTATGTCTTCACAAGACCTTTATAATGCCTTTATATTTGAAAATTCAAATTTCCACAAATTTTCCCTTTAAAAGAATTTTGAAAACAAGGTGCTCCTGCACCAGTTCAATACTGATTTAGTTATCAAGCCATGGTTGGACACATGTTTTATTATGGGACGAATGGGTGGATGGTTCAAATAGCACTGATAGATAACAATGCAAGTCTTATTCAAACATAGTGCCTGTTTGCCAGATTTTCACCATGATATATATTCTAGAAGCACCACAAAGTGGTTTTTACTTAAAGAATATTTTTTTCTCTTTACTATTTTTCTTTCTTTTTACTTTTTAAACTTTTTTTAACTTTTTTTTTTTTTTGAATTTTTACCCTATTGCTTGGGGTATTATGATGTGTTCATGTGAGGAACTTCTTAAGATGGTTTTTGTTCAGTGGTTTGACTAAGGTTCTCCTTTATGAGTAGCCAATTGGTAAGCTCCAAATCCATAGCTTGTTGTGATTATGAATGGGCCTAACCAGTTGGATCCAAACTTACCTTTTCCATCTTGCTTTATTTGCACCATCTAATTCTCCTTGAGTACCAAGTCAACAACTTGAAAGTTTATGTTTTTGATATTTTTATTGTAGCTTCATTTGAGCCGATTCTGATAAACCTAAAGATGATTTAACATGATCGAACACCTTTCTTCTAGGAGTTCCAACTCATTCAATTTGGATACCTAATACTCTTCATTGTTGACCATTCCTTTAGTGATATCTACAATGAGGGGATTTTGACTTTGATAGGTAAGACAACTTTAGATCTATAGACCAAGTAAAATGGTGTGGCACCTGTAGGCGTACAGATACTAGTTTGGTAAGCCCATAGGGTTGGGTTCAGTTGAAAATTCCAATCATGATCAGTATCATTAACATTCTTCTTTAGAATCTTTAAGATGGTTTTGTTAGATTCTTTAGCTTGACTATTTCCTTAGGGATAGTAGGGCATGGAGAATTTGTGTTGGATAGAGAACTTGGAACAAAGCTCTTTGACATCTTGGTTTTTCAATTCATCTTTGACATCTCTATTATGATGGTTTGAGGAATTCCATATCAGCATATTATATAATTCAAGATGAATTTTGATATCTATTTTTTTGTGATATAGGTCAATGGAATTGCTTCTATCCACTTCATGAAGTATTTAGTTGTAGTATAATGAACTTATGTCCATTTGATGAAGTAGGAGAGATCTTACCTACCAAGTCTAATCCCATTGCAAAAAGGGCCATGGTGTTATGATAGGTCTCAATTTTTGTGTTGGTGCATGAACAAGGTCACTATGATATTGGCATTAACGACATCTTTTGGAGTACTAGATGCATTCCTTTTCCATGGAAGGCCAATAGTATCATGTTCTCAATAATTTTTGTACAAGGTTAGGTCCACTAGAGTGGGACCCACAAATTCTTTTGTGTACCTCTTGTAAGGAATTTTTCACTTCTTCTACATTAAGACATTGGAGTAAAATACCTTCTAAACTTCGATGATATAAGGTATCTCCTAGGATTGTGAATCGGGAAGTCCCACAGGAAAATGTTTTCTTTTGGGTATTTGTCAAGTTAGAAGGTATGATACCATGCTGGATATAATCAAACGTGTCTTGGTACCATGGTGAGTTAGGACCAACAACCACACTAGTTCTAATTTTGGGATGTAAAATGTCGGTACAAATAGTTGCTCCACAAGGAATTTGTACTTAGCAATGTTTTGTGGAATATCAAGGAATGAACCTATCATTGCTATGGCATCGGCCACTCTGTTGTTGATACAAGGAACCTGTTCAAAGGTAATGGTGATAAAATATTACTTGAAACTGTCTACCATTCTCTTATATTGCATCAACTTGTCATCTTTTTTTTGATACTTATCATTCACTTGTCTAATTACCAATTGAGAATCTCCATAAACCTGCAGTACTTTTATCCTCCATTCAATGGCCATTTTGAGTCCTATGATTAGTGCTTCATACACTGAGATGTTATTTGTGCACGGGAAAGAAATTTTGTGAGCCTTAGGTATACTATCTCCCTATGGTGTGAGAAATAGGATTCTTGCTCCTGAGTCGTGCTAATTATGGGACTCGTCAAAGTATAGGGTCCAATGGCTTGTTTGTTTTGTTAACAATATGCTTTCATCTAGGAAGTCTATTGTGAGAGTTTGGTGGTCTTCCATTGGTGCTTCTACTAGTTTACATGCTATTATCTGTCCTTTGATGGATTTTTTGTCTACGTAGTCTATGTCAAACTCACTTAATATCATCACCCATTTAGCAACCCTATCGATTAGAGTTGCTTTTGCTATTAGGTAATTTAGTGGATCTACTTTTGAGATTAGCTTTACTTGTTTTTTTTAAATATAGTGTCTCAAATTCTATGTCAAAAGACAATAGAAAGACACACTCTTTTTTTGGGTGAATAGTTCGATTTGTAGCCCACCAGTGTTCAATAAACGTAGTATACCACTCTCTCCTTATTGTTATCATCTAGTTGTGCTAAGAGAGCTCCTAATGTTGCTTTAGTTGTAGACACATAAAGTATCATTGTTTTATCTAGAATAGGTGGCATTAGTATAGGCATGAGTAGATACTCTTTGACTTGTTGGAATGCTTGATTGAATCTACCATACCACTTCAATGTGATGTCCTTGTACAGTAGATGGGTGAAAGGATGACACTTTTCTACCATTTGTGCTATGAATTTCCTTATGGATTGTAGTTTCCCCTATAGACTTCTTAGCTACTTCAATGTCTTTAGGGGAGGAATTTATTGTATAGCTTTTACTTTTTCATGGTCTACTTCAATGCCTCTTCTTGATAATATGTATCCTAGTAGCTTTCCAAATGTTACTCTGAATACACACTTTTTTGGATTGGGGCTCAAGTTATATTGTTTGAGCTTGTCAAACACCTTTGCAAGGTTGGTTAGATGGTCTTCTCTCTTGATAGACTGAAGCAAAAATGGCCTAGATACCCAATGGGAAAATGATGCTAGAGCTATATTGACCATTTCAAAAACTCCCATAATATTTTCAGATAATGATGATAGCCTACCCCTCTACTACCCATAGTTAATATATTGGAAACAACAATAGAATATGGTTATTTTGGATCGATTCCAAAATGATGAAGCTATTGCAGAATCTATGGGACTACAAGCTGATATAGCATAAGGTTATAAAGTAGGGTTTTTAATGGAACTTGAATAGGGAGCATATTTTGGAGGGGATATTGTGTCCTCTAGTCACAAAATTGAAAAAGACAATGTAAAAATCAAAGTGAGATCCCCTAGGGAAAACCATGATGTAGCTCTATCAAATCTTGAAAAGAGAAAAATAAAGGAAAAATATAAGGGTGAAAACCTCTCTTAGGCACCCAAGGATGGAGGATTCAATCTCCCTATTTTTGAATATCAAGAAAAGTCAAAGCTCCTAGTTGAAGAAGATGAACCTATTAATGTTATCATAGTAGAAGAACCCCATATCACATATCATGTAGTGTCACTAAATACTGAAGAAAAGGAAAAATTCTTGGTATTCATTAATGAAAGGGAGATAAAATTTGCATGGACCTGTGAAAGCATGCCAAGGATAGACCCAATGTTGGTTGTACACCACTTAGTCATATTTATTGGAGCTAAACCCATCAAGTAGAAACTATGGAAAATGCATCCACAAATAGCACTGTTGGTAAAAGTAGAACTAAAGAAATTACTAGATGTGGGTTTCATTAGACCAATTGATTATCATGAATGGATATAAAATCTATTACTAGTGTCAAATCCCACTCAGGGCATAAGAATCTGTACAGACTTTCGAGATCTAAACAAATCTTTTCCAAAAGATGAATTTCCTCTTCCAAGTATAGACATGATTGTAGATCTAATCATAGTACATGAAATGCTATCACTAATGGATGGTTTCTTTGGGTATAATCAGATAAAAATATTCCCTGATGATTAGCATAAAACAACATTCACTTGTGCATTGGGGATCATATCACATTAGCCTTACAAGTTGATTTTAGCTCACCAAGAAGAGCCTTTTGAGAAGTACAAATTCCACAAGGGAAAAGACCCCAATGCCATATAAATATTTAATGGAGTCTTTCCTCATAAACTCTTCCACATGTAATCAACCAAGACGATAAAAATAAGAACCAAGAGCCAGGATTTCCTCAAATATTATAGTATCACAAGTACCAACCAACATAATGAATGGTAGAAAGTTGTCTACAATTTTTTTAATCCTTCCTCACTTCTTTTGTAAAGGTCCAAAATGACAAAAACCAGTCATATGGACCACTAAAAATAATTAAAGAGAAGAAGGCAATTATAAAGAATCCATTGATCCAAACCAATGAATCATAAAAATATCTCCCTATAGATAGGGGAAATTCTGGGGAAAGCATGAATCAATGATGGCAACCATAAAACTATCTAAATTCAATCTATGAAGACCCTAAGCTAACAATAAAGCACAAGATAGCAATAGAAATCAAATAATGAACCAATAAAATATTAATTCCTATGCCAAAGTTGATTCTCCTCCATTGCTCTTCTCCATTTATCTTTGTTTGCTCTCAAATTTTTAGTATGTAATGTATTTGATAAGCTTGATGTTGATGATTGATAGCAATATCTGAAGATATTGATAGAAAAATATTGAAGGTTGTGGTTAACCTTAAAATGAAGGTGATAGCTTGCTTTTATAGAAATCCCAATTCAAATGAAGGGTGGGGATTGAAAGATGATCAATGAATGAGAATTATTAAGAAGAAAAGAGATAAGGATAGGAAGGATGGACCAAAACTTGATAAATTAGTTATGGAATAGGGCTTGGATAAGAACAAATAAATTAAACAATTGCAAAAATGATTTAATTTAGGAGAGGGAAAATGAATAATTAAATAATTAAAATAATTATTTAATTATAGAAGAAAGAGAGGGAAAAATGAAAATGAATAATTAAATAAAAAAGAATTTATTTAATTATAGAGAAAAAATGATCATTAGCAACATAATTTAAATAAACTAATAGGAATGGGATTTATTTATTTAATCAGGAAGATAAAGGAAGATGAAACTACGTTCTATATCCTGGTGTGCTCGATCTAGGGTTACCTAGCCCTAGCCCTACGTTTTTTTCTTGTTTACCTCATTTTTCTAGTGTTGATGTGGTGTTTGGGGTTGGGTATTCTCTTTATTGCATGGGGAATGGCCTAGGGTGGCTGCTTTTTTCAGATTTGTGGATCTCTTGAAATGGGTTTCTGCTTCCTATCCTTAGTGCAGGTTCTTTATTAAAACTTGATATCTTAGACTCTCAAGAGGGGTGTTTTTTGGTATCTCTAACATTGTGCAGTGGTGAAGATCTCGGTTCTTGTACAAGTGGGGTTTATTTTCTTTTTCTGCCTTTCTCCCTGTCATTCTTTATTAGGTTTCTTCATATCTTATTTTTGTTGGTATGTGGTGTGGTGGTGAGTGGATTGGTTCTTTAATGGTGTTGCATGTGTCATTGGATATTTTGGATCAGGCCTCTACTCTAACTAGAGGGGGGATGAGTTTTTCAAACTCCAATTTCCCTAGTGCAGGATCATCAAGGAATGGTGCATTCAAACTATAGAAGGTGAATCGATGTTTTGAGAAATCTTAGGAATGATCAGTATTAATGATACAACCTCAATTGATGGCCAAAGATGTGGATTATTACAGTAATCATGTACTAATATGAAAGTTTATGGGTGAAGGTTTCACTCCCTTTTCTTGATTCCTTGGTCCGCAAGATGTGGAAACCAAAAGGGGATTTTGAAATTATGTTGGCTACTAGTAAATTTTTTATGGTATATTTTTATTGTGTGGCTAATTGAAATATAAATTTCGAAGGTGGTCCTTATTTTTATATTCAGGTGGGACTCTTTATAAAACCATGGTATGCTAATTTTAACTCAGTGGAAGAGCTCCCTTCCATGGTCCCAGTTTGGGTTTGTCTATCTCATTTTCCTTTGGAATGCTGGAGAAGTGATATACTGTAGATGATCACCCTCTTACTTAGTAATCCTATTGGTCCTTCACAACAAACATTGAACAAGAGGGTTCTTTATTTTGCTCATGTGTGTGTAAAAATTGATTTGAACAAGCCATTATTAAATTCTATAGACATGAGTATTGGATCACATTCCTAGATTCAATAGTTGGATTATGAGGCATGTTTCCTTTCAAGTGTAAATTGTGTCATGAATATGGTCACATGCAATGAAAGTGTCCCCATACTATCCTCTCTTCAGGTGTGGGTAATGTTCCCTCTCAGCCTACCTCAAAGATGGATAAGGGTAAGGTTCTCATGCAAGGGGTGATGGTGGATAAGGAGGGCTTTGTACTAGTTAAGAATCATAATAGAGGTAGAGGAAAAAAGATAACCTTAAATGATAGGCAGGAGGAGGAGACCTTTAATAGGTTTGATGCTCTAGAGGAATTGGTTTAGGAAGAGGGTATCCCCATGGATTTGTAGGTGGCAAATGGCTCTCTAATTGGGAAAAGTGTTGGTAATAACCTAATTGGAATTTCTAACCCAACTCAAATAGGGGTGCAAGAGACTCAGATGGACATAGATATTCTTCCCTCTACCTCTATTCAAGGAGAATTCAGTTCGGTGTCAATGGTTATTGGTGATCCTACTTCTATTGGCTCGAGTCACACTAGTGAGAAGGGTGTTCTTGAACTAGGTAAAAATAAGTCTCCTTCTCTTTCTTTGGGCTTACAACAAAATCACCCCAAAAAGGGGGCTTTTGAGAAGTCTCACAAGGTGGGAAGAAAGGACCAAGAAAGGTTAAGTAAACTGGTGAGATGTTGGTGGAGTTTGGATCGGTGAGGACTATTGATTCCCACTTCTCCCCTCCTTAAGGATGATTTTTCTATCATGGAATATGATGGGTATGAATAGAATACCTTGATAAAAGACTATTCAATATTTGATTCATGAGAAATCTTTGGATTTGGTTTTCCTTCAAGAAATAAAATTATCAATTGAAAGCATGTTGAATGTGGCTTCAAAGATTTGGGGTAGAGGTCAGTGTCAGTGTGTGGGAAATAATGGTAGTTATGTGGTGCATATCATGGGTGGACAAATCCAAAAAAACCTAAATCAACCAATCTTGAAACCCTAAAACATCACTTGGTGGGTTTTTCCTCGCAAGCCTTCAATCTTTAAAGCCTAAAACATGGGGGCAGCAAATTGGGTTTTTTTGGCCATAAATTTTAGTGAAGACATGATATCAAAAATTTAAATAAAATTATAAATACCCATTTTATCTTTATACAACATATCTCAAAATTAGGGTAGGTTACTTTGTACGAAATCCTTCAAAAATGGGTTGTCCTTTTGCTAATTAAGCCTAAAACATGAAAAATCAAACCTAGGGCATCATCAAAACTTGTGTAAACCTCAATATGAAACCCTGGAACTTTGGAGCATGGTAATATACAAGATTTCAGAATCCCACACAAAAAATTAGAATTCTCCACTATGGAAACCATGAGAAATCATATTTTGAAAGTCACTAGTTACCTTGCCTAGGGTTTATGACAGTTTAGAACTATTTTTTCCAAAATTGCAATATCTCTCTCCAAACTCAACAAAAATAAATGATACCAAGTTTATTAGAAATTAGATTCACATTTATTTCAATTCAAATTTTTCTAAGATCAATATATGGAATATCAAATCCGTACCACGTGCTGCAACACCGATTACAAAAAAAATCTAGAAGTGGCAGTCACCAAATTGATCATAACTTACATAAAACTTAATGAAAATCAACAAAAACAATTGAAAATTAAAGCTAACTCAATCCTCTATCACACCTAATTATATTCAGATCATGAAAATTATGTACAATACCATACCACATCAAATAACAGTGTTGCAACATTCAGATTTATAGAAAACAAAGGAATTTTATTGCTTAAACTTCAAAATTGTAACCACCAACATTGGTTTCGACCTCCCCAAGGATATTTAAACATGTACCAACCATTTAAAAGTAATTTTTAAACTAAAAACCTTCTAATTCCTTCATTTACACCATGTGACCCTTCAAATTCCATAATTTGCAACTTTTTGACGACATATAGCAACTTTTGCATTTTTGACAACTTGACGACACATATCCTCCTAAGACCTCATTTAGACCCTTAAAAACATGAATATTATCCAAAAGGACCTTATTACATAAGAGAGACACAAAACCAAAATGTCATGGGTGCTCTTGCACCATACTCCCAAGCAAAGAAAAGATTCAAGCTCCGCTTGAATAGAAGGTAGAAACTTGAGAATAAGATCTAAAATCCCTTATGCGATATTAATAGACCCTTTCTTGTGAAATTCTTTGAAATAGATCCATAGTGGCTTCATCTTCACTTGAGGTTTCTTAAACATGTGGCATAGGTAGATGAACTTGGCAAAATAAACAACTGCTAAGAACTTGGAAAAAAATAGATAAAAACTTTGATTATTGATGAAAATAAGGGGTGTAAAACTCCAAAAAAACCTAAATCAACCAATCTTGAAACCATAAAACATCACTTGGTGGGTTTTTTCTCACAAGCCTTCAATCTTTAAAGCCTAAAACATGGGGGCAGCAAATTGAGTTTTGTTAACCATACCTTTCAGTGCAAACATGATCTCCAAAATATAAATACAGTTATAAATACCCATTTGAGCTTTATACAACATATCTCAAAATTAGGGTAGGTTACTTTGTATGGAATCCTTCAAAAATGGATTTTCCTTCTGCTAATTAAGCCTAAAACATGAAAATCAAACCTAGGGCATCATCAAAACATGTGCAAACCTCAATATGAAATGCTACAAATATTGAGAATTTTAAGATACAAAATTTCATACTCCCACACAAAAATTAGAATTCTCCACCATGGAAACCATGAGAAATCATATTTTGAAAGTCACTAGTTACCCTACCTAGGGTTTATGACAGTTTTGAACTGTTTTTTCCAAAATTGTAGTATCTCTCCAAACTCAACAAAAATTTATGAGACAAAGTGAATTAGAGATTAGATTCACATTTATTTCAATCACAATTGGTATAAGATCAAAATATGGAATATCAAATCCATACCACGTGCTGCAACAGACTAGTTATAGAAAAATATGGAAGTGGCAGTTACCAATTTGATCATAACTTACATAAAACTTAACAAAAAATCAACCAAAGCAATTGAAAATGAAAGATAACTCAATCCTATATCACATCCAATCATTTTAAAATCATGAAAATTTTGTATAGTACCATACCACATCAAAGAATAGTGTTGCAATATTCAAATTTGTAGAAAATAAAGGAATTTTATTGCTTAAACTTCAAAATTGTAACCACCAACCTTGGTTTCGACCTCCCCAAGGCTATTTAAACATGTAGAAACCATTTACAACTGATTTTAAAACTACAAACCTTCTAATTCCTTCATTTACACCATGTGACTCTTCAAATTCCATAATTTGTAACTTTTTGATAATATTGACAACTTTTACCACATATAACAACTTTTACATTTTTGACAACTTGACCACACCTATCCTCATAAGACCTGATCTAGACCCTTATAATTATGAAGATGATTCAAAAGGACCTTATTACATAAGAGAGACACAAAACCAAAACAATGACAAACCAAAATCTCATGAGTGCTCCTGCACCATTCTAGTAGGATTTCCTACTTGTGGGATTCATGTAGAGTTAGTCCTCTATGGTGGTTCTCCTGCAAGAATTATATTTCTCTTGTTTATTATAATTTAGAGTTAGATGATAGAATTATTTTTTCTAAAATTTATGCTCCTACCAATTTTCTTGGTAAGGCTTAGTTGTGGGCTCATGTAAGGTATGTGCACTCCTTAGATCCTTATCTTCCTTGGATTTTGGCAGGGGATTTCATTGTTGTTTCCTCACTGGATGAGAAGAGGGGGGTAATGCTCATCTAGATCCTTCTTATGATCTCCTCAAGGATAATGTTTCTATTTTGAACTTGGTGGATATCAAACCAAATAAGGGTATTTTTACTTGGAATAATAGGCAAAGTGGGGAAGATGCTATCTTTGAAAGGCTAGATAGGTTTTTGGTGTCCAAATTTTGGGTTGGTGATAGGTGGGTGACTAGTTCAAAAAAATTAGATTGGTGTGGATCTAATCATTGGCTGATCAAACTCTCAATAGTTTTCTCTTATTACTGTAAAAATTATTCTTTTAGATTTTAGCTCATGTGGCTTAGAGGTTTGTCTCTTCATGATCTAGTCCTTGGTTGGTGGTATTTAGGGAAGTTAGATCATGGAACTGCAATATATTCCTTCTCTAAGAAACTTCAATAGATTAAGTACATGTTGAAGCGCTGGAATAGGTACCATTTTGGTAATGTCTTTCAAGAAAAGAGGGCTTCCCAAGCTCATTTTGACTCTACTAAGCAAATTCGAGATCAGGGTATCATTGAAGATAATGGTAAGTTGGAAGTTGCTACAATGAATGTAGTGGAAGAATGGGATTTGAGGGAGGAAATATTTTGGAAGCAAAAGCTCAAATTGACTGGATTTACGAGGGGGGTAGAAATACTTATTTTTTTCATAACTTTGTTAAGGATAGAAGGTAGGGTAATATTATCTCTTCCCTTGTATCTTCTGATGGGTTTCATCTCTCTTCCTCTATAGAGATCTCGAAAGAAGTTATCCATTTAGTTTTTGCTTTGTTTTATAAGGATTCCCCTCTGGCAGAGGATGATGAGGCTGCAATCTTGGATAGTATTCTACTCTTGGTCACAAGTGAAATGAATTAGTCCCTACTCAATCCTATTTCCATACAGGAGTTGGAGGACATTGTGTTCTAGATGTAAAAAGCAAAGGCTCTTGGGCCTGATGGGTTTTTGGTGGAGTTTTTTCAATAGTTCTAGGAGGTTATCAAGATGGACCTTTTGGAGGTTTTCCAAGAATCTCAAAAGAGTAAGCAAATATTGAAGGCCATAAATGCAAAGATTATAGCTCTCATCCCTAAAAGGGAAGGTTCTAATTCCTTGTATCATTTTAGACCAAATTCTCTATGTAATGTAGTGTATAAGATAATTACTAAGTTGATTGCAGAGCATCTAAAGCCTTGGTTGAGTAGGTTAATTTTTGAAGAGAAAGGCGGCTTTGTTGTTGGGAGGTAGATCCTTGATGGGGTTATTATAGAAATTGAAATGATTCACACTATGGCTTCCTCCAAAGAGAATGCCATGTTCATCAAATTGGATATGGCCAACGCTTATGACCGTTCTAAGTGGGCCTTCTTATTTAGGATCTCTAGGGTGTTTTTCTTTGATAGTACTTGGATTGAGTGGGTTAGGAGCTATGTCACTTCTTCCTCCTCAGTTTTGGTCAATGGTGAGCCCACTAAGTTGTTTGGAAATTCTTAGGGCCTTAAGCAAGGTGATCCTTTATCCTTGCATCTTTTCATTTTGATGGCTAAAGGTTTAGCCAAATTCATTCGATCCCATGTGGAGCTATGTCTCATCCAAGTTTAGAATTGGGGGAACAAAATTTCTCCTCAATCCCATCTTCAGTTCCTGGATGATACTACTCTAATGGGCATGGCTAGCATTAATGAAGTTGTCAAATTACGAAGAGCCCTAGATAGTTATTTGGTTGCTTTGGGTCAAAGTATTAGTCAAAGAAAGTCTTTCATTTACTTCTTCAATACTATAAAACCTATTCAAAGGAGAATTATTGGAATTCTCAAGTTTCAAATTGGCTCGCTTCCTTTTGTTTACCTTGGTATTTTTATTGTTGTTCGGTCACTCCCCTAGTGGTATTGGTAAAATTTTATTGATAAGTTCCACAAAAAGGTTAGCCATTGGACTTGCAGGTGGCAATCGACAGCTAGGAGAATGACTCTTTTGAATTTGGTGGTTCAGGCTCTTCCTTTGTATAGGATCTTTATGTTGTCAGCACCTTCTTGATTTATTAAGGACTTTGAGAGTCTCTCTTGCCAATTTCTTTGGTCTAGTAATATTTTATATAGGAAGTGGAGCTTGGTTAAGTGGGATAGTTTGAGTAGGCCAAAGCACACTGGGGGATTGGGCTTGTAGCAAGCTGACCTAAATGGGTAGAATTTGGCTATAAATTTGTACTAGAGGCAGTGTTCCCAACAACATCACTTATGGGCTAGAATCCTTACTTCAAAATATCTTAGGGATGTGGAGATTGTTGATGTACCATGTTTTAGCCTTGGGGGAAAGGGATCTTTAATCTGGGGTACTCTTAAAAGAGGTGCTAATTTGGTCAAGAAAGGGATTTTTTGGATATACAATAGTGGTATGGATGTGCTTTTCTAGTTTGATTCTTGGGATGGTCATCCTCCTATTATGACTACTCACCCTCATCTACAGACTTTATGCAATTTTTTCCTTGAATTTGGGTGGAGTTGGGTGGTGGATTTTAAAGCTACTTTGGTTCTTGATCAAGCCATTGTTTACAAATGGAAGGATCTACAAGAGTGGCCCCCTGCGAGATCAATGGAGGATCATCATGATTTTACCTCTATTATGGCTAGTCAAATTTGTAGCTCTCTTGGGGGAAAGATTTTCTTGCCTAGGGACCTGTTCTGAAATGTAAATACTCTTTTGCCTCAAGTTATCAAGTGTTGGATACTTAGGCCTTTGGTTGTGTGGATGTCCCATGGTGGAAACAAGGTTGGAATAAATTTTCTTTTCCTTTAAGTGTAATTTTTTTTCCTAGTTGGTGGTTCATAATAGATGCATCACTTAGGAGAATCTTTGGAAGCGGGGTTTTGAAGACCCTTATATGTGTGTCATGTGTATGTGTCAAGAAGAGTGTATTTCCCACCTATTTTTCACTACCCCTTTGCTAGAATGATTTAGCACTTTTGGTGGAGTGTCTAGAGTCACCCATGCAGACATGTATGCTCTTTGGAGGATCTTTGGAAGGGGCAGGGGAACTCTCCTACTAAAACTTCTTTTCTTCATATGGATTGGATTATTGGCCTTAGCTTGATTATATGGCATATTTGGTTGGATCATAATCACAATATTTTCTTGGATAAGAAACTTCTGGTTGGGTAGATATGGGGGAGAATATTGGTGGTGATCAAGGAGACTTTGGCTGCTAAGTGTGATTTGTCTACCTTGGTGGATCTAGGTGATTTGGATGTGGTTAGAACTTAGGGACTCTTTAGTGGTGGTAAGAGTGAGCCTTTCCCTAGGTAGAGGAGGAGTGGCAGGGAGAATATTTGGAGGTGTGGGAACTAGCATCCCACCCTCTTGGTGTCTTGAAAATTAACACTAATGGGTCATATAGAGGTAATCTAGGTCATGCTAAGGTTGGTGGTATTGGTAGGGATAGCTCTAAGGTGGTGATTTTCTTCTTTTTAATTTATAAAGGTCAGTGCTCAAATAATTTTATGGAGGCCTTAGCTATTCTCTTGGCTTTGGAGTGATCTTATACTAGGGGTTGGAGGTAGGTTGTTTGTGAGTTGGATTCCCAAGTTGTGATTGACTTGTTGAATAAGCATAATCTTGATGATATGAATTGGAAATTGGTTTTTGTGGTAAGGAAAATCATAGCTCTCGGTGCTATTTTTTATTCTATCACCCTTTTCCATATCCCTCATGGATGGAATAAGGTGGTGGGTGGTTTTGCTAGGTGGGCTTCTGAGCAGATGGGGACTTGGGATGTGGATGATTGGGAAAGGCTCCATAAGGATCCTCCTTAGGTTCTTGAAGATTTGGTCATGGAGGATATGAGGTTCTATTTGGTAGTTTCTTGATGATTTTGGTCTAGTTCTTTTACCCCTAGTGGGTCTACTGTTCTCTTTGGCTTTATATTGATTTTTTGGCTTAATAAAGTTTTTACCCCTTTTATTAAAAAAAAAACTCATTTATTCAAATTAATCAAAAGAGGAATAAAGATAAAGGTAATTAATTAAGTAATGAATAATTAGTTAATTAATAGAATAATATGACCTTAGGAAATAATTAAATATAAAAATTATTTAATTATGTATCAAAGATGGAAATTAGTATGAAAATGTTGCTTGTAGGCTTGGGACATTTTCTAGTGTCTACACTCCTAATCCACCATATAACTAGCATTGATAATTTAGTGTAAAAGAACAATTTAAGTGTTTAGAATTAATTCATATTAAAAATATTTTGTATATGGTAGATTATTATCAATTACCCTATTAGCAAGAGAATCAACCAACACATTAGCTTCCTTGTAGCAGTTCATGATTTCAAAAGAAAATAAATTTTGCATGAGAGATCTTATATGACCCAACATATAATTCAATTTCTAGTTAAAAGAACTATTATTAGAGTCAAGGTGTTATATAACACAATCGAATCTCCCACAATATGGATATGAGAAATATTATTCTTTAGAGATAATTCCAGCCCTAACCATAGTGCATTAAACTCTACAACATTATGTGTTCCTTACTGTTGCCTAACAAATTAGGCACCTTGAGAAATAATGGATCATTTAGTTTCACAAGGTGCATTGTTCCCAACAGCTCTAGAAAGTTCACAATTTCATTTTTTAATTTCCTCTAAATTTTGGAGGTAGAGCTCCCTCGTATGATATGAAATGAATTTGTGTATCCTAATTAAAAATGGGTATGCTTTTAACTTGAAAGAAGAAAGGAAATCTTAATAAAAGGAAGATTCATAGTACTGAGTGCAAGGAATAATACTAAATAAATTGGCTCAAAGACTAGTGAGAAGATAACAAATTATAAGGATGATGGTGCAAAGGCTAGTGAATGTAAAGCAGATTGTATAAATACTGATGCAAAGACCAGCTACATATGATGTAATAATAGAAACACAAACCCAATATTACTTGCAAACTAAAACCAAATACAAAGATGATGCATATACTAGCATACAGGAAAGTATAAACATCCAGATTCACCTTAAACACACAAATTCAATATTACCCTATTATGTTTGTAAACTAAGTGCACACAAAAAAATATAGATTTCAATTCATAGCCAAACTTGTATTCAATATATCATAATATCAAGTCTTTGCAGTAATGTCTAGAGAGAAAATAGTTGAAGATAAATACATATATATAAATCTAGTTGAGTAACCACCTCTTTTCCCATAACTAAATTTTAAATTAAAAGTATTTTCAAGAAATAAAATAATTGAAACTAGGACGATGGTGCTTCACTTTCAAGTTCAGTTGACATGGTCAGCCATTTTCGCAAGGCTTGGAAGGCCTTGATGGCATGTGGAAGTTCTTTGTGATATGGGATGGTAATGTTCCCCATTCACAACTTCCACGCTAGTTTCTACCTTTAACGACTTCAATCCTCTGGTCATAAGACTTCATGAGACCTATGGCTTGGGTTAAGATGAGCTCTAGTTCGCTAAACTTTCTCAAATGTTCTACATCAAAGGACTGCAAGTTGAAAATCACATCAACCAACCTTTCAAAACTACCCTTCAAAGCTTCAACATTCTCACCAATCTCATCTCCTTCTTTATCAAATTGTAATCTAGGAGTGAAAACATTCATATTAATTTCATCTAAGATTGTATTACATTCAACTCATACTTCCTAAAGCTTTTGTGAATCCTACTTCACGACTTGTAGTTTCCATTCCATAATTTTACTCTAAATTAGGCAACAACCATCAACATCATTGAGTATAATCTATTCATTAGCTAGCTTATCCATCCCATAGTCTATCATGGCTTTGATCTCATTCACATACTGGCTCCACATTCTCTCTTCTTTTTCAATAGCAGTAATTTCCCCTTGGATTGTTGTCCTTGAAGCATTCACCCTTTGCAAGCACCTAAGAGATTTGGAGATGATATGGTTGCCTCTTCTGACTAACCCAATGCTCCATTCTACCACTTCCTTACCAAAATTCTTTTAGCTCTTCATTTTATTCACTTCCTCCCTTCCTACTAAAGCCAAGGGGTCTGAGGATGATTTAGCTTGAGATATTGGTTGAGATGTCAAATCAAAAACTGATTGTAAACAGTCAATTAAGACTTAGATTTTCCTTTTCAGTTCATCTTTACTCTCCTTTTCCTTCTTGGACCTCTCTACCATCCTCGTTGTTGACACTTGCAAGATTTGTAAATACCCATCCCTTGTAGGGGTCCCAGGTCAATTTTTTCAACATTAAAATCGATGGTTGTTGCCTGGGTAACTTCTTTTTGTGCAGTAGGAGGAGTGACTTCCAAGAACAAGTTTCTTGATCCAGTGCCATCGATTAACTGGGAAGTAGATTTTAACCTCTCAGGCTTTGGAATTATTTGAAGTAATTGACCTAACATACCCTCTTTTGGAAGATCCAATTGCACTACTTTCCTTTTCCTAGATAGAGTTTCTTCCAACCATAAGGCTCGTGCTAGGGGTGTTGGTTGCTTTGGAGTTGGAGGAACCAAAAGGTGTTCTATTAGTGGGAAGAGTATCCATCTGAGCATCATTTGATGGTTGTGGAGAAGGTTTTCATTTTGAAGATTCATCAGCTCCCCTATCAGGTGATGACTAAGGTGATGAGGTAGTAGAACTAATGTCAAATATTTTTTAGAATATCCACCTCTCCTTCATCCCCTTTATCCTGGTCTAGAATAGGAAAATTGGGGAGGTCTTCTCAACAGTTTGGCTGAATTGTATCTCTTTTTGGGGGTTCTTCATCAACATCAGCTTGAGCCCCAAATTGCATTGACTATGAAACCACCCCAAAGGTTCCTATAGTCACAAAATTTTTGCCACTCCCTCTTTCTAGTTGAGTATTTTGTGATCTGGTGTTAGGATGAGATTGCTTTGTCTTCTTCTTGATGACCCATTCTTGAGTAGGACTCTCCAAGACATCAGTCATCTCAATGGTTTATTTTTCTTTACTACTCCAATCCATATTAGGGATAGGTCAACTAGCTATTAATTCTATAAACATCGGGTCCACTAAATCTGACCCATCATCCTTTATTCCTTGCACATCAAAGCTTAAATTATAGGTAATAATTTTTCGCAAGGATAGTCTCATCCAACCCCTTCTCCTCACCTCAAATTCATCAAAGAAATCTACCCAATAGTCTTCTACAGTAGGAAAATGAAGGAAACCTGGACCTAACTTTAAATTATCTTTGACATAATCTTTAAGGTTAAAAGGAAAGTGTTCATCATAGGTATGTAAATTATACCTGGAAATTTCCTTTTCTATATTGAGGGCATCTGGCATAGACTCACATGTGTAGGGGAAAAATCCCACTAGAAATTGTACTGTCACCCTTCATCATTCCTGGCACCTCTTGTTGACATCATCCAACTATCTGAAAGCTCCAATCATTATGAACTTATCCTCAAGGTGCCTTAGGAATTTAATTGGGAAACTAATGAAACCACCTACCCTAAAAAAATGACTACCATAGTAGTTAACAAAATGCATAGCCTCCAATGTAAGTTGCATTTCCATTCTCCCTTGTAGTTCTCTTGTCATCCTCATTGTGAAGGTATCTGATACTCTCCTGTGATGAGAAAAATATTTTTGTAGTGTAGCCACAGTAGGAGGGTCCTCAAAGAGAACAATCTGAACCACACAGCAAGAGTCACACAACATAAGCAACACAACATATGGAGGCAAATGCAAATTCAAACATTCTCATTAACAAAAAATTTGATTACAATCAGTCGACAACATTTGGGCTTATAGATTCAGCTCACAGGCCTGATACAACATGCTCAAAACACAATACTCCTATATTCTCCTTAATGTGAGTGGAAATCTTACATATCAATCTACATCCATTTCTAATCTCAATAATAATGATCTATTACAATGATTTATATCTCATATGAGATCTAGAGTCATCAGCGTTGGCCAAAGATCATTACAATTTTCAATGAAGGAAACGTAACATGCATGAAGTAGGTCAGCCTAAAATTTGAATTTTGTATCAGTAGGTGCATATGATGAAGTGTGGACCTAAAATTAAGGTTGGGGACACTCCATGGAACAATTCAAAACACCTCACAAGGATCCACAAGCTACGAGAAAGATCCACGAGCGATCAAACTAGACGTTAAACTCGAAATTGTTTCAATGCATTGTTAAAGAAACTGTCACTCAATCCGAAAGCAATAACTTGCCAAAAAAATATCCAATCGATATTAAATCTTGGAATAAGGAAAATGAACATTTCCATGATGAAAAAATTAATCCACAGGGTCTAGTGAGCAAACATGATGAAATATTGAATCTGCCAACTTGAACTGAACAAAACTGAAATGAAAATATTTTTGGTTGATGTAATCTAGCTAAAATCTTGGAATATTGAAAATGAACATGTCCATGATGAAAAGGTAGATCCATAGGGTCTGGTGAACAAACATGATGAAATACCAAATCTTCCAACTTGTACTGAACAAGAAATGAACAAAACTGAAATAGAAATATTTTTGGTCGAATTTTGTATCGACAGGTGCATATAATGAAGTGTGGACCTAAAATTAAGGTTGGGGACACTCCATGAAACAATTCAAAACAGCTCACAAGGATCCATAAGCGATGGGAAAGATCCATGAGCAATCAAACTAGTCATTAAGCTCAAAACTATCTCAAAACTATTTCGATGCATTGTTCTAGAAGTTGTCACTCAATCCGGAAGCGATAAATTGCCGCATAAAGATCCAATTGAGCTGAAATCTTGGAATAAGGAAAATGAACATGTCTATGATAAAAAAATAGATCCATATGGTCTGGTGACAAAACATGATGAAATACTGAATCTACCAACTTGAACTAAAAAAGAACTGAACAAAATTGAAATGGAAATATTTTTGGTTGATGCAATATTGATAAGAACCAAGGATGCTCCTACATCAGACATCTAAGGTTATTTGAAAATTGAGTCTCTCACTTTTCTAGGGATAAAGGAAAACCAATACAGTCTACCTCAACCTAAGAAATCCAAGAAGAATCCTCCACTAGTCGACCTTTCCACTTCACAAGATATTCTTTGTACTATCTTCCACGCATTTTCTTCCCACCTTTGATGTCCAAAATCTCTTCTATCTCATTTGATTGTTTCTTAGGAAGTTATTTCTCCAATTTTGCTTTATTGTCTTCAATGAATTTTGCTTCATGGTACTAATGTAGATCTACAATGTTGAATATAGGTGATATACCCATGTCATCTGGTAACTTCGCTTCATATGCATTTCCTGAATCAAATTTCCTCAAAGTCTTTCAGGGTCCAAATTTCCTCATCTTTAGCTTATGTCTCTTCTTTTCATCTGCTCATTGCTTATGTCTCTTCTTTTCATCTACTCACTCCTTATACTTCCAGTTCATATTTTCCAATTGTTGTTTTACTTGAGTATGCATTTTATTCATATGTTCTGCAAATTCATCTGCTTCTACACTCCTTTTATCTTCCTTACTGATGTCTCACAACTCTAATATACCTCTAGGATGAACTCCAGTAACAATCTCAAAAGGTGTCTTTCTGGTACTCCTATTCATTGAATTATTGTAGGCAAACTCTGCTTGTGCAAGGACTAAATCCCAACTTTTGATCTTCTCTCCAACTAAACATCTCAGCAAATTCCCCAAAATCTTGTTTACTACTTTTGTTTGTCCATTAGTCTATGGGTGAAAAGTAGAACTGAACTTCAAATATGTCTTCAAATTCTTCCAAATTTTCCTCCAAAAGTAACCAACAAAATATGTATCTCTGTCTAAAATAATACTCCTAGGTAATCCATGCAATCTGACCACTTCCTTGAAAAACAAGTCTGCTACATGTATTGCATCTATTGTTTTCTTACAAGGTATTAAATGTGCCATCTTAGAAAATCTGTCCACCGCCACAAATATAGAATCATTACTTCTTTGTGTCTTTGGAAAACCAAGTATGAAATCCATGCTGATACCCTCCCAAGGTCTCTCTGAAACTGTCAAAGGTTTATACAATCGGACATTCTGACTACTCCCTTTTGCAACTAGACAAACTCTACAACTCTATAGAAATTTCTTAACATCCTTATGAATCTGTGGCCAAAAGTAATTCCTTCTTACCAATGCTACTATTTTATCAATTCCAAAGTGTCATGCCAATCCTCCACTATGTTTTTCTTTCACCAAGTTATCCCTCATTGAACTCTGGGGTATACATAACTAATTCCCTTTGAAAAACATATCCTCCTGAATGAAATAATCCAACCACTAACTCCTATCTCCCAAGACTCATTTTTTACAAGCTCTCCAAGAATCTGCAAAATCTGGGTCTTCCTCATACAAGTTCTTCAATTCATCAAAGCCTAATACTTCCACTCTCATCTCTACTGGTAAATTCCTTCTAATCAAAGCATCAGTGACTCTATTTTACTTTCCACTCCTATGTTTCAAAACAAAATTATAACTTTGCAAGAATTCCACCCATCTCATGTGTCTCTGATTTAGCTTACCTTGAAATACTGCAATGCTCAATGATATATTTACAACACAAACTCCTTAGGCAACAAGTAATGTCTCCACTTCTTCAAGGCTTGAACTATGGCATAAAAAACTTGGTCATACACTGAATACCTTTTTCTAGCATCATTCAATTTCTCTCTAAAATAAGCTATTGGTCTTCCTTATTAATACCACTCTAATTGCATTTCCACTTGCATCACAGTCTACCTGAAATACCTTATTAAAATTTGGTAAAGCCAACATAGGCTACTCAGTCACTTTATATTTCAACAACTCAAAACTCTAGTATGCTCCAGATGTCCACCTAAAATCCTTCTTATCTCCTCTCATTTTTTCTATCATACAGCTGCAAATAGAACTGAAATTCCTAATGAACTTCTAGTAGAAACTAGCCAACCCATGAAATGATCTTAACTCTCCAATTCTTTTCGGTGTAGGCCAATCAAAAATTTCTCTTACCTTCTCAGTATCCATCTTCAATCCATCCACATATATCACAAATCCCATATATACCAATTCTTCCTTCATGAAACTACACTTCTTAATATTTGTCAACAACTTCTCTTCTCTCAACCTCTGCAAAACTTATCTTATATGCAACAAATTTTCTTCTCTAGTCTTACTAAAAAATCAAGATGTCATCCAAATAGACAATCACAAACTTACCCAAGAATCTCTTCAATACCTCATTCATCAACCTCATGAAAGTACTCGGTACATTTGTTAGTCCAAAAGGCATCACCAACCACTCATACAATCCTTCATTTGTCTTGAATGCTCTCTTCTACTCATCCCCTTCTCTAATTCTGATATGATGATATCCACTCTTCAAATCTATCTTTATAAAGTATTTAGCTCCACCCAAACAATCCATAATGTCATCCATCTGGGGCAAAGGAAATCTTTACTTCACTATGATTTTTTTTATGGCTCTAGAGTCTGTACACATCCTACATTCTCCATCCTTCTTAGGTACTAGCACAATAGGTACTACAAAAGGACTTAAGCTTTCTCTTATCAAACCCTTCCTCAACAACTCTTGCACTTGTCTATTCAACTCTTCATTCTCTATTGGTGTCATCTGGTGTGCTACTTTATAAGGAAAACTAGATCCAGGAATTAGATCCATGTAATGAATAATACTCCTTATAGGTGGCAATCCATCATTTACATTATCTGAAATAATATCTTCATATTATGCCAACATCTCCTTTAGCTCCTTTGATTGTTCTTCTACATGCTTGAAGTCTTTAGCCTTCTTAGGAACCAAGGAATAGCACATGTTCTCATGTCTCAGTCCATCCAAAACTCTCCTTCCATCAACCAAAAAAATTCTACCATTCATACAAACCTCAACTTTAGGAAAATCCTCTAATGGCAACAAATTTTTCTTCATCCCATTAGCAACAATAGTATATATGTTATTCTTTCCATCATGAATAGCCTGTTTATCATATTACCAAGGCCTTCCCAATAAAAAATGGCATACATCCATAGGCATGATATCACACAAAACTTCATCATGATAATTTCCTAACTTCAATTTCACCAAACATTGTTCACTTACTAGTATCTTATGCTCATCTTGAATCCATGCTATCTGATAGGGCTTCAAGTGTTTCAATCTTTCTAGCTTCAATTTGGTCACCATTTCTTTAGAAACCAGGTTCTCAAAACTTCCACTGTCAATAATCACTTTGAAATATTTACCAACTACATTGCATCTAGTTCAAAACAAATTCTTTCTCTGCAATGGTTCCTGCTCCATCTCACGATACTCTTTTTTTCACCAACACTTCTCCCTCTTCTAGTTTATTAGACGATCCAACATGATCCTCCTCAGCAAAGGTTGTTCTCCTACTATTCTCTATTTTACTGCTGGTCTCTCCATGATTACATTTAAATGCTCTATGTCCTTCTCCACCACACTTATAAAAAGTTCCTCAGAATACTCTTTTTTCTTGCCCTCTATCATATTTTCTATAACCCTCCTTCCAATAACCACCATATCCTCCTATCCGATAAGAGTTTCCATCATCTCTACAATACAGATTATCATTTTTACTAACTTCCTTATCTTTATTTTGATCTGCAAAAGGTCCTCTTCCTCCTCTAGTAAAAATTCTTCCTCTCTGAAATATTCCACCTCTTCCTCTCTATCTCTGCTCATGTCTTTTATTCAGATTCTCTTCTACTTTTAGGGCACAATGATATTCCTCCTCCACACTCAGTAACTTAATCAAACTAATCTCATCTTGTATAGACAACCTCAAACCATTCACATATCTAGCTACTTTCTCGGTCTCATCCTCTGAATGTCCAGATCTAATATTCAACTTGTAGAACTCCTCAGTATACTCTATCACACTTGACTCCTTCTACTTCAAATTCTAAAACTTTCAAAACAAACTGATCTAATAGTCTGTAGGCATAAAATTTGTCTTGAACTTATTCACCATCTGATCCCATGATTTTATCTTCTCCTTTCCTCTTCTTTTCCTATTTGTCTACAAATGTTCCCACCAAAGGGATGCATTTACTTTCAAATTTGTACAAGAAAATTTCACCTTCTTGTCTTCGGAAGTACCTTCAAAATTAAAGTATTTTTCCATCTCTATTATCCAATCAAGCAATTCATCTGAATCCAACTTACCTTTGTAATCTGGTGGATTGAAATGTGGTTTAGTGTTTACTCTAGTTAGGTCTCTTATGAACCTCTCTTCTCCCTGATCAAGGCCAGGTTGATCTTCTCTTTCCCCTTCTTCATGTTCTTCTACCTCTTCATCACTCACATCATCAACTGGTCGACCTCTCCTCTAGGGCATTTTGACTACTTCCAATCTAGTAGAAATTCCTCTCAACATCTCCATTATAGTTGGGTCTATTTCCACATGCTCCATTTCCTCTACCATTTATTCTTCCCACCATCTTTACACAAGTCCTCTGTATCTGCAAGTTAGATCCTCAATCTACCACCCCACAACAAATCTTCAATAGGACTTCGCAAACTCTGACAATCTTCCACATAACGAATCTCACTCTACTACCAATCTAGTGCATCCACGGTAGGAGGGTCCTCAAATAGAAAAATATAGATTGTGCAACAAGAGTCACACAAAAAAAGAAACACAGAATATGGAGGAAAATGCAGATTCAAACATTCTCATTAATAGAAATTTTGATTACAATTGGTCGGCAACATTCGGGCTTATAGATTTAGCTTGCAGGCCTAATACAACATGCTCAAAACACAATACTCCTATATGCTCCTTAATGTATGTGAAAATATTACATATCAATCTACATCCCTTTCTAATCTCCATCCTAATGATCTATTACAATGATTTATATCTCATCTGAGATTTAGAGTCATCTGCATCAGCCAAAGATAATTACAATTTATGATGAAGGAAACATAATTTGCATGAAGTAGGTCAGCCTCAAATTCAAATTTTGTATTGGTAGGTTTATATGATGAAGTGTGGACCTAAAATTGAGGTTGGGGACACTCCAAAAAATAATTTGAAACACCTTGGAAGGATTTGCAAGCTATGAGAAAGATCCATGACCGGTCAAACTAGTTGTTAAGCTCAAAATTGTTTCAGTGCACTATTCTAGAAACTATCACTCAATCTAGAAGCAATAAATTGCTGGAAAAAGATCCAATCGAGCTAAAATCTTGGAATAAGGAAAATGAACATGTCCATGCTGAAAACATAGATCCATAGGGTTTGGTGAGAAAACATGATGAAATATCAAATCTGCCAACTTGAACTAAACAAATCTGAAATGGAAATTATTTTGGTTGATGCAAGATTTCCAAGAACCAAGGATGCTCCTGCATCATTTTGTAACTACAATATATCAAGATACTCAAAAATGGGTACTTGATTGCGAGGGAGATTCCTCGATCTCAAACTTGGCCATGGCCTAGTATTTGTAATGGCATAAATTAGGTAGGAAGACATGAAATCCCTTTTAGCAGGGAAGGAAACTAGTTGGTCATACAGCTTGTCACTGATAAGGGTCTCCTACTCTAAGAATTGTGTTCCCCCTAGTATAATCTACACAAAAAAACACATCCATTCTTGGAAGTTGAAGGAATTTTCATTTCCTCATACTCTATGCAGTAACATAATGATGTCAGATATCTCCTCTACAAAATGATTCCTATGTAAATTATAGGGTAATTGAGATTTGCCTCCCCTGGGTTTCACCAACCAATTTCTTGCCATTATATTTCAATAATAATCTTTCTTGAAAGAAAACTCAACTTGAGCACTAGTGAAATCCATGGGCGAGTAGGTTTCTTTTTTAAGAATTTTCAAGAAAGGTGAGAATACATCCCTCTAAATTTCAACCACTAGACAATTATCTTTAGTTCTTATTTCTCTAGTTTGAGCATTGTAATGTCGAATTCATTCTAAAATGAATTCAAGGAATGAAAAGCTACAAGAAAGGTGGTTGCTTCTACCAATCCACTCTCAACTACCCTCTATGTGATAGGTGGTGGGCTAGGAGCCCTAAATTTTTCTTTAAGATCATTTAAATTCATTAGCCCTAGATTAGTATCTCCTATCTGTAGCATTTCACAATTTAACCCCATGACATATTCATATCCCTAACACTTAATTCTGGCCATTTCTTGAACACTAGGGCTTGAACGAATTTTCACCAAGCAGTCAACAATGCAAGTAAGAAGAAGCCTAAAAATTGTATGTTCATAAGGAGGAGATAAATATAGAAATACCTCAGAATGAGCCTAGATTCAGAGGACATAGGTATGCATTCGTGTGCTACCTTTCTTCATGTTTCCAGGAGTAAATGTCGTAGCTAGAGAATTTTTTTTCTTGGCATAAAATTTCCCTTTGATTCCCATGAGAAGTGTGCTAGTAAATAAACATTAAATGCATATCCCTCCTTGAGTCAACACGTGTCATCTTTCATGTCACCAACTTATTATAACTTATTTTCAAAAATTCAAAAAGGAACAGTCATGTGGGCGGGAGAGAGGGTAGTTCACAAAACCTTATAAATCACTGCCTGAGTTCCTTTTTAGCTACAAAACATTGCTCGCTCCTTAATGAAAGCTATATTTCCTTTTCGCTTGTGAATTAGAAAACTTTTATAACATGCCACCCACACTATTTAAACTTGAGAATAGATCAGGCAGGAATTTCATTGGTTTGAGTCACCGAGCAAAACATTATCGATAGTTTGAAACAAGTAGGAAGCCTTATGTGGAGGGTAGATGGGAAGTTCGAGTAACTTAGTAAAACATTGCTATAGTTACAAAAAACACCCAGAAAACTGCCAAGGTATGACTTAGGAAATTTTTTGAAGGATAAGCGTGATTTTTGGAGGGGACCCAAAAATTAGGTAACACTTACTTAACCAGTTTACAAGATAATTTTAGAATTCCAATAATTATTATTGGGATGCATTTTATATTAGTGTAAATAGTTTCTTTATCTATCGAGTTAGTTAATCACCTATCTAGGATTGACCTATTCACACCTAGTTTAAGTTTACTTAGGTTTCTTTTTTATTTTGTCTCACTTCATAGCATTGAGACATGTGTCCTCACAACTTGAGACACTTATTGACACTTTCTCACCCACTCTTCAAGTGACCTCACAAGTTCATTCCTACCTTCCTACCTCCTCATCCTTTCTTGTATATGCAAGGCATGATCATTGTATCATATACTCTTAATTTCATATTTGATAGACATATTATTGTGTGTATTTTGTTTCACTTGTGGAATTTGTTTCATGCTCTCATATCTTGGCATTCTCCAACATTTTAAATTCTTATTGATTTGTAGAGTGAAAATATGACTTTTTAAAGAGTTAAAAAAAATCAAATAATATTTTTGTAGGATATGTACCCATGTTCTAAATAATCTACGCATGATTGTAGTTATCTAGCCCATCAATTAACTTAATTTTAATTATTCACATTCCCAAATAGCTATTATCTCTATTTTAAATCTAAAAATAGTGAGTAGGAATATAATATTTTAACCAATATTTACAAATTATGTCAAATTTTTGCAAGTATTAAGGTGTTATCATTGATGTCAACTATGTGTATGGAAGCTAGTTGTTGGTTGTATATGTCAAGGATATCAAGAAAATTGTAATAAAGAAGGTTTATAGTTTGTGCATGTATAGTTGAGATGTTGAAGAACTGGTATGATTACATGGAGTTATCCTTATGTTCCTATGTTTGGATGTTGGAAATTGGAAGAGTTTCACAAATGCACATAGATTAGTAGATGTTCACTAAGGTAATAATGGTTTGACTACTCCGGTATTAGAAGTCTATTGATATGGTACTCTTATACAGATTATCTTATTTTGTAAGATCTTCTTAGAATCTGATAATATGTTCTACCTTGACATCAATTGCATCCACTAACAAGGTTTCAGTTGACTAGGTTATATGGTTGGAAAGGTACAGTCACCAGTAGCTTGTGAAATGGTGTTCTATTTATACACTAGCTATGTACGTCATTTTTATGGTCTCAATTCTATCTCAGAAAATGATATCATTATAGCAATTTGTACATAGATTTGAGACTACAAGGTGCATTCTACATTGAAGTTTCATAATGATATATAAAGGAATTTGGAAGATATGAATGATAGTATTTTTGTCTGAAGACTACAGTGAGTTTTCTATACAGTACACTAATGTGGGAGATTCTACAATTTCTCATATTTTATTATCATTCCTTGCAGTGTTGAAGATAAGTAGTTCAATGTTATCTAAAGGAGAATTCATCGTGTTAAAAAAATTTGTGTTTCACACGTAATGGATTGCTTACACATTTGGAGTTTTTGATATATTAGGTCTAAATCTAACTGACCTAATTATGTATTAGTGTTAAGAATTTTTGATATATGCTACTAATGATAAAGGGATCTATCTTAGTTCCACACCAACTATTTATATGAGAAGATGAATATGTTTTAGGATAATTCCAACAAATTGGTTTTTGATTTAAGGTTTATCTAGTTAGGTTGACCTAATTAGTGAACGTGAATGAATATGTATGTATATATTTAAGACACTTTTGAAGAATGATATAGTAGAGATGAATGGCATAGAGAGGATAGAGAAGAGAGTGTGTATGTGTTGCATATGTGTGAAACTGTATGGATGAGAAGATAGATGTATTGTATATAAAGAAGTGATTCATATACAGTGCTTCACCAAAATTGAACTCCAACACAAGGAAGATGCATTGTATCTTAGTTCATCACTTGGTAGTGAGACATTCTCTATTTTTTAAATTACTTCAGGCTATGAGCCTTTAAGGACGGTGTGTCTTGGTAGTGAGCCATTATAATATTCTATATCTGGATATTATATTTGTTGCAAGAATGAAAAGAATGAAGTTGTTTTCATTGATGTCAATTTTTCAATTGGTTATCGACTGGTTGTTGTTTTCATTAATTTCATGGTTGTAGGTTATTGGTTGTTCATGTCAAGGATATTCAGAAAATTGTATTGAAGAAAGGTTGCAGGTGTTTAGTGGTTACTTTGGGTTTTTCTCTGATATTTTCTCCTATGTTTGTGTGGTTTAGATATGTTGATCATGGTTGTTGAAAGCTTCTATATCCATATTTTTGGCTCCTAATTCATTATACAGTGCAAGTTATGTTCACTAGTTGTGAACTATAGTTTTCTATGTTTTTGGTTGAGGTCTAGGAGAAATTTTGTTGGTCCGGATTTCTCTTTGGTAAAGTCTTATGACTTGCGGTTCTAGAGTTAAGTTGTTTTGATTGTATTGAAGATAATTTTGGTATTTGGAAGGATCATGCTTAATTTTTCTATGTGTTTTACACTGGTTTGGTTGACCTTGTCTTGAACACTATCTTTGGAGTTGATGAAGCATGTTGGATCTATATGGGTCCTCATCAAGAATGTGTTTGGGTCACCATCATTCTAATTCCACCCTAGGATGTTTTGACATTGACCTAATTTAAATTTAATGTTGGATGACCAACTGAATATGTTTCAAAGTTGAAGATGGTATAAATGCAAGATGAATTAGTGGTGAAATTGTGTGCAAAGAGAGATAACTGCAAATAAATAGAGCAGGTAGATGTGAGATTGATGTGAATTAGTGAGTGTGTGTGATGTGAGTGTGGTAGATCAGTGCAAGCCTAAATGCTAAGTTTTTGGATGAAGTGAGTTGAAGGTGTACTCTATCATTCATGCATGTCTGCAAGTGGTTGAGAAAATTGTGATGGATTTCTCTATTGCATTGAGATTGTCTTCTCTCTATAACATATCTCTTCTATCTTCTTTGTATCTCTGTGGTAGTGAGCCCTCTAGGTGGTTAACCCTGTTGGACAGTGAGTCCTGATCCAGACAATGAGTCCTTATTTTGGTAGTGAGCCTTTGTAATTGGTTTTGATATTCTCTATAATGTGAGTTAATCCTCCTTGTGTTTTTTCCATTATTGGGTTTTCCATGTAAATTTGGTGTTGTGTTTGTGTGATGGTCTTCAGTTTTTGCACTTGCACTTAATGTTTAATCATTTAACCAGTGTTAAGAATTAGTTCTGATGAATGATTTAAAGGTTTAAACTTGTTACAATTGATTCACCCCCCCCCCTCTAATTTTTCTTATTCAACAATTGGTATCAGAGCTTGGTTCCTTGGAGTAGATATTAACCACTTAAGGAAGGTCTAGGATGGCTGGTAAAGTTACTTATGATTATCCAAGGTTTGATGGAACTAATTATGCTATATGGAAAATAGTGATGGAAGAATATCTGGAGTATTGTGGATATGATGTGGAGAAAACTTACAAGAATCCTTACACTCCTCCTGATAATGGTCTGAGTACAACTGATGAGATCAAAGAACATGAAGTGAACAATAAGGTGGAGTACATTTTGAAGAATAGTCTTGTACATTTCGAGTTGATTAAGGTTCAAAATATAAAGACTACTAAGGAGGTTTGGGATGCTTTGGAAAGGGCACATGAAGGTGATGAAAGGGTCAAAGAGGAAAAATGTAGAATTTGGAAACACATTTTGAGCTCCTACATATGTCTGAAGATGAGAATGTTAAAGCTTATGTACAGATATTAGATGAGATAGTAATTGGAATGTGAGGACTTGGTGCTATTGTAGATGAAAATAGGATTGTAAAGAAGATTCTCAAAAATCCCCCTGATGCTTATAGTGACAATGTATGTTTTATTGAACAAAGTATAGATTATAAGACCTACACTTAAGATTTGTTGTTGGTATCTTTGAAATATTATGAGATGAGGAAGCCAAATTTGAGAAATGGATTCAAATTAGAGACTGCTTTTAAGGCTACAAAATCTAAATATCTGGATGTAGAAAATCTTGATGAGGTTTAATCTAACTTTGTGAGAGGTATGAGGAAAGGCTCTGAAAATTATGAAGCCTTTAAATGTTTTAGTTGTGGAGAAATAGGTCATTATGTTGCAAAGTGTTCAAAAAGAGCTAAGACGAATAAACAAATATATGAGAAAGAAAAAAAAGGTAAAAAAATCATCAGAGCATATTACGTGAATGAGAATGCTAGTATATTTGATGAGGATTTTGATTATGAAGATCTTGATGATAATGCAAGCTTCTTCTTGGCTATAAAAGATGAACCTACTTCTACTAATTCTAAAAAATAGGTGAAGGAATGCACTCCAGAGAAAGAGAAAAATGAAGGTATTGTAATCTCTTCCCTACATTCTAAATAGGAAAGAACTATTGGGTTGTTGATGGTGGTTTTTCACATCACATGACTAGTGATAAGAGTAAGTTTTTTAAACTTGAAAATATGATGGAGGCTTGGTTATGTTTGGAGATGATATTGGTGCTAAAATTTGTGGAATAGGTTCAGTAAGTTTTGATGGAAAGCATAATACTGATGATGTCTGCTATGTTAAGGGTTTAAGGAATAATCTTTTGAGTGTTGGACTGATATACAATAAAGTATATAATCTTTTGTTTGAGGATGAGAGATTCGAGATCAGGAAAGGATCCAGAACAGTGATTGCTACTGGAAATAAATCTGAAGGAAATATCTATCAACTTAAGGGTGTTGATGGATGATGCTTTATGAATTATATTAATTATAGTTGGTTGTGGCATCAGAGAATGTGTCACATTAATTTTGATAGCTTTGAAAGGATTAGTGCATTTCAGGTCGTGAGATATTTACCAAGGATTAAAAATCATGTTAATGATATTTGTAGGAATTCTCGGTTTGGAAAGTAAGCTAGAAGCCATTATAGATCAAAGGAACAATCTACTACTAGACTACTAGATTTAATTCATATAGATCTTTGTGGTCCTACAAGAGTGAGAATTATACAAGGTGAAAGGTACTTTATGATTTTGATTGATGATTATTCTAGATATACATGGGTTACATTTCTTAGAGAGAAATCAGATGCATTAGATAGATTCAAGACATTCAAATCTATGGCTAAAAATGGAGTGAATTTGAGGACAAAATTCTTAAGGTCTAACAGAGGTGGAGAATTCACCTCCCATGAGTTTAATATGTTTTGTGAAGTGCATGGAATAAAAAATATAGTTAGTTGCTCCAAGAACTCCTCAACAGAATGGAGTTGTTGAAAGAAAGAACATAGCAGTTCAAGAGGCCACTAGATCAATGATTACTGAGGCTAATTTACCAAAATTTTACTAGAGAGTAGCTATTCATATTGATTTTTATGTATTCAATCAAGTTCAAGAAAGATAAAATAGTATAAAGACCCCCTATGAGCTATGGTATGGAATAATTGCTACTATTAAGTATTTCAAGGTATTTGGAAGCACATGTTATATCAGAAGAGATGAAATTTTAGGAAATTTTGATGCAAGTGATGAAGGCATTTTTCTTGGATATTCTACTAAAAGAAAAGCATACAAATGTTTCAATAAAATATTGAGAAAGATTGTAGAAAGTACAAATGTCAAGGTTGATGAAATAATGAAGAATTCAATTGATATTGATGGATATGTATTTGATCAACCTGATTGCATAAGAATTGAAGAAATTGTGGAAGAAGAAGAAAAGGATAAGCAAGAGAAGTAGAATGAAGAAAATGAAAGAGAAGAAGAAGCTCTAGTGGTGTCCCTTAAGACACCTAGATATTTGTAGAAGAATCATTTGGAAAGTTAGAACATTAGAGATAATACAAAAGGAGTGTTGATAAGAAGTAGAGCTTTTGCTGAAGTAAATCTATGTTTATTTTATGAGATTGAACCGAAGACTGTAAGTGAAGCATGTAAATATGAACATTGGATGGAAGCTATGAAAGAAGAACTCATGCAAATTGAGAAGAATAAAACTTGGGAATTGGTCCCAAGACCAAGAAATAAAAACATTATTGGATCAATGTGGGTATTAAAAAATAAATTGAATGAGAATGGAGAAGTGGTTAGAAACAAAGCAAGGCTTGTGTGTAAAGGTTACTCACAAGTAGAAGGCATATATTTTTAGGAGACTTTTTCTCTGGTGGTAAGAATGGAAGCTATAAGGATTTTCTTAACATTTTTTGCTCATAAAGATTTCAAGGTCTATCAAATGGATGTCAAGTCTGCATTTTTGAATGGTGAGCTAGAAGAAGAGGTCTACATGGAACAACCAAAAGGATTTCAGTTGTTAGATCAATTAGATATGGTGTTCAAATTGAAGAAATTTGTATATGGACTGAAGCAAGCTCCTAGAGCTTGGTATGCAAGGTTAGATAGGTATTTGATTCAACAAGGTTTCAACAAAGGTCCAACAGATAGTAATATATATTTTAAAATTGAAAATGACAAAATCTTGTTTGTAGTTGTATATGTTGATGACATTATTTTTGGAGGAAATGAAACTATTTACGTTTTTTGTGGAAGAGACACAAAAATAATTTGAAATGTCTATGTTTGGAGAGATGAATTTCTTTCTTGGGCTAAAAATTAATCAAACAAAGAAAGGAATTTTTATTTCATAGTCTAAGTATGTGAAAGAGATGTTGAAGAAGTTTGGGATGGATGGTTCCAAACTGGTATGTACTCCTAGGGTGATTGTTTGCAAATTGGGAAAATATGATGATTCACCTAAGGCTAATTATAGCAAGTATAGATTTATGATTGGTGGACTATTGTATTTGACTTCTACTAGACCAGATATTATGCATGTTGTTTGTCTTGTGGCTAGATTTCAAGAAGATCCTAAGGAAACACATGTTGTTGTTGTTAAAATAATATTCATATATTTGAATGGCACTCTCGTTTATGGGTTATGGTATCCTAGAGATACTAACTTTACACTAAGTGCTTATATAGATGTACATTGGGTTGGATGTGTAGATGAAAAAAAGAGTACAAGTGGTGGTGCATTCTTTCTTGGTTGTAGATTGGTGGCATGATTGATTAAAAATAAAGATTCAGTTTCCTTGTCTACTACTGAAGCTAAGTATATTGTTGTTGCATCTTTTTGTACACAATTTCTATGGATGAAACAAACATTGAAAGATATCACAATGGTGTATGATGATCCTATTTCTATCTTCTATAATAACAAAAGTGAAATTAACATTTCAAAGAATCTAGTGATGCACTCGAGGACAAAGAATGTATCTATTAGGTATCATTTCTTGATAGAGAAGATCATGAAGAATGAAGTAAATCTTGATTATGTCCCAACGAAGGATCAAATTGCTGAAATATTTATGAAGGCTCTTCCTAAAGATACTTTTGAGTATCTCCCGGAGAAGTTAGGGGTCATTTCCCCTCCTTTCTTAAACTAGATGCATCATTCTAGTGGATATATGGATCTATCTTTCTTTTGGACTGATGCTTTGGTGGCTACCTCTCAAGGGGAGCATGTAGTTTCATGTGTTGTCATTGTGAGTATTCTATTTTTAATGTCAAAGGGGAAAGCAATGTAAAATATCTCTTGCCTTTGCCATTGATGTCAAAGGGGAAAGCAATGTAAAATATCTCTTTCCTTTGCCATTGATGTCAAAGGGGGAGAGGAAGAATGTGAAAATGAAAAGAGGAAGAATGTGAAAAAGATTATCTACTAAGGGGAGAAATAAAAAGAAAAATCTTGAGAAGTGTATTCAAAGCTAGTATGTTGTCTTTGATGTTTTTTCACATCATGTATTGTCATCAATGAAAAAGGGGGAGATTGTTGTAAGAATGAAAAGAATGAAGGTGTTGTCATTGATGTCAACTGGTCAATTGGTTATCAACTAGTTGTTGTCATTAATTTCATGGTTGTAGGTTATTGGTTGTTCATGTCAAGGATATTGAGAAAATTGTATTGAAGAAATGTTGTAGGTGTTCAGCTGTTGCTTTGAGTTTTTGTCTATGATTTTCTCCTATGTTTATGTGGTTCGGATATGTTGATCATGGTTGTTGGAAGCTGCTATATCCAAATTTTTGGCTCTTGATTCATTGTGTAATGTGACTTATGTTCACAATTTGTGAATTGTGGTCTTTTGTGTTTCTGGTTGAGGTCTAGGAGAAATGTTATTGGTCTAGATTTCTCTTTAGTAAAGTCTTATGACTTGCAGTTCTAGAGCTAAGTTTTTTTTATCATATCGAAGATAATTTTGGTATCTGGAAGGATCATGCTTAATTGTTATGTATTTTACATTAGTTAGGCTGACCTTGTGTTGAAAATTATCTTCTGAGTTGATGAAGTGTGTTGGATCTATTTGGGTCCTCATCAAGCATGTGTTTGGGTCACCCTCATTCTAATTCCACTCTAGGATGTTTTGGCACCGACCTAATTTGAATTTAATGTTGGATGGCTGACTTTGGATATGTTTCAAAGTTGAAGATGGTATAAATTCAAGATGAGTTAGTGGTGAAATGGTGTACAAAGAGAGATAAGTGCAAGTAAATAGAGCAGATAGATGTGAGATTGATGTAAATCAATGAGTGTGTGTGATGAGAGTGGTAGATCAGTGTGAAGCCTAAATGTTGAGTTTCTAGACGTAGTGAGTTGAAGGCGTACTCTATCATTCATGCATGTCTACAAGTGGTTGAGAAAATTGTGGTGGATTTATTTGTTGCATTGAGATTGTCTTCTCTCTATAACATATCTCTTCTATCTTCTTTGTATCTTCGTGGCAGTGAGCCCTCAGGTGGTTAACCCTATTGGATAGTGAGTCTTGATCCAGACAATGAGTCCTTGTTTTGGTAGTGACCCTTGTTTCTTAGGCAATGAGCCTTTATAATCAGTTTTGATATTCTCTATAGTGTGATTTAATCCTCACCTTGGTTTTTCCCTCAATGGGTTTTCCACATAAATTTTGTGTTGTTGTGTTTGTGTGCTAGTTTTCAATTTTTGCACTTGGACTTAATGTTTAATCATTTAAGCAGTGTTAAGGATTAGTTTCAATGAATTATTTAAAGGTTTAAACTTGTTACAACTAATTCAGCCCCCCTCTTAGTTGTCTTAATCAACAATATTGTGAGCTAACACTCACCATGGTTTTTCCCATTTTGGGTATTCCACATATAAATACTGGTGTTCATGTGTGATGGTGCATTATCTTGTTTCCATGCTTTCTCTTTTTATTTCATTCATATTTGTGATATTATTTGGATGGATTTTATGTGAATGGTTTAATAGAATATTGATTCATCCCCCCCTCTTAGTATTCTAAATTTTCAACAATTGGTATCAAAGCTTGGTTCCTATGAAGAAGTCTAACAACTTGGGGAAGAACCTAAAATTTGAATATATGGGAGATAAAATAATTTCTTATTTCTCCGGAAGAGATCTCTAGTAAGCATACAAAAGAAAATAAAGATTTTAAGAATAGACTAAAGGAAGCAAATGAATGTATTGAGAAGATGAAAGAAAAATATGGATAAATTAGTGATCAATTAAAGAAAGCAGATGAGGACATCACCAGACTAAAAGAACAATTAGAAGAGAAGAGAAAAATTGAAGATTTTCAAAATGTTGAAATTCAAAGGAAGATGGATGAATTTACAAAGCTTGAGCAAGAAATGGTAATTCTAAAATCAGATCTAGAAAAGGCAAGAAGACATGAGGATAAATTTGTGACAAGTTCAAGAATGTTGGATAAATTGATTGCAAGATTGAAGTTCTCTATAGATAAAAGTGGTTTGGGATTTGAAGAAGGACACAATTCAAAGGCGAATCAACCCTCAAACATGAAGACTCAAAGCAATGGTTGACAATTCAAGAATCTAGGAAGAAATACCAAAAGAATTCCTATCAGACAACCTAATGCTCAAAGATACTTATCCTTTAATGGTGTCTGTTAATTCTGCAATAATTTTGGACATAGAGAAAAATATTGTGAAGATAAAATGAAAAAGAATGATGGAATGCATGAAAATACTTTATCATTCTCTAGTCTATTTTTTGAATGCAAGAGGATTGAACATAAAACTAAGGAACACAAAAATCAAAAACTAAACAAGATGATTTATCCATTCAATGGGTATTGTTATCACTATAATTCAATTGGACACAAGGATAACTAATGCAAGTATATATTGAATAAAGGACAATTTGGATGGAAGAATGTTGTTTGTTATAATTGCAGCAATCCGAGGCACTTTTCCAAAGACTACAAAAGTAGAAATATGAGAAGTAACAATTTGGTAAAGAGATATGAACCGATCATTGAGATTGTTCTAGGAGAAGCTAGAAAGGAAATTGAAAGAATCTGGAGAAAGGAAGGAGAATCTAAAAAACAAGCAGAATTAGAAGTATTAATTTCATCTGTACCATCCTTTGGTGTAGATACTCCAGTCAAAAATTAATCTAGGCAATGTCTGAGGGGGGTAATAATAAAAAAATGTAATAACCCCTTTTTCGTTATAAGATGTCATGTCATGACATAAATTCATTTATTAAGATAGGGAATTCGGATTTCATGCAAAAGGAATTTGTAGACACACATGTGTGAAGAATGAATTTCACAAAATTTGAAAGGATGGAAGTAAAGACTAATTCTGAGGACATCTACTTGCATTCTGAAGAATTTATTGCTAAATCACTTGGGATCAAAGAAATAAATTTGAATATATTAAGGAAAATTCATTCGATGAATAGCATTTGTGAAAGAAAAATAGCATGCAGAAGAAGCTTGAAGAAACTAGAGCAATTCCACACAATAGAAACTCTGAATTTGGTTTTGGTGTGCAGGAAAGAGGTAAGTTTTTATTTCTATACACTATTTCATTTGAATTGCCTATCGAATTTTGTTAAATACAATGAATATACCTCAAATCATAGACAACTCAATGAGACAAGAAACTCAACTTAAAATTTATCTAATTAAAAACCTAGAACTTGACCCTTTGGGTGCTTTTTCGAATATTCCTTTCGGTGTTATACCAATTGAAGATGTTGGAATATACATTCATGAAAAATTGGAAGAATATACCTATAGAAAATCTCACATGTTGTGGTTTGGAAATTAACTAGAAATTATCTTATTCTAAAACCAAAATACAATGTACTTATGAAAATGAAATTGGATGTATGGAACCATTTTCAGACTTTAGTAATGAAGAAATATATATCAGAATGGCTCTTAGTAGATTTCATAGTGAATGTGTGTGGCTTGAAAAATCATATACAACATCCAAATATGTAATTAGGGAAGTTACTAGGTTATCATCCTCTAGACTGACTCCTGAATGCAATCTTGATAGAGGAAAAGGTTTATTAAGGAACACACATGCTGGAATCACTAGCCCAACTTTCTAGTATGCAAGTCTAGCTATTTTGCAGTCAATTCTTGGTGATAACAATGTCTCCACCATTGCAATTGATCTTTCTTTAGATATGATTGAGAATAGAATAGAATAGTTCATATGATCTCTATGAGTTGCTCTAATAACAGTTGTTGCAATATCTAAGAGATATCAAAAAGAAGAATTGTACATTCAAGTATGGTACATTGGTTTTATGCCTAATCTTATATTTTTTGAAGGAGATTCTTGGAATAGGTGAAATTAGTTGGGTGAATACTAGACTGGTCACTCATTAGATTAAGGAACTTATGAGAAACATTTGAGATTTGTATGCACAAGGAGATTCCCTTGCTTCATTCTTTGGAAAATTCCAAAGGAAAATGAACAAAAGGAGAGTTCCAAGAGAATTGGTTACAAAGTATAAGAATGATATAACATTTTTGGTAACCACTGATGGTTGCATTATCAATGCATTTGAACCAAGGAATTCATGAGTACTTGAGTTTGGATATGATATTGAGAAGGACCTTGCTTCTAGTTGCATTGAAATGTTGATTAACAACCCCTGAGACCCCATCAAACCTAGGTTTGGTACTTACTCTAAAGTGGCTAAAGCTCTTGAAAATTATGAATTAACTTTTGGTAAATCAATATTTTCCTTCAATGAAAAGAGAAAATTCAAATAGGTTCATGTATTAGTTGCTCAGATTGAACTTGTTGGAGTACAAAACTACTGAGAGGGGGGGGTGAATTAGTGGTTCAATCGAAAAACAAAACTCTAGTAATTCATTCACTTGAATTAAGAAAAGTAATACATTGTCATTCACTCAACATTCAATTTATATAATGTTTGAAGTGGCTTCAATGGATTACTTTTCTTAATTAAAGTGAATGAATTAATAGAGTTTAGTTTTTTTATTGAACCATTGATTCACCCCCCCTCTTAGTGGTTTTGTACTCCAACAAGTGGTATTAGAGCCAAGTTCCTTTGCACAATTTTAACCAACTTGGGAGATTTTGGTAGTGGAGTACCTATCATGGCAAAGAGAAAAAGAAAGAAAAGAAAAAGAAATAATTAATGGAGTACTAAACAACAAGCTCTACTTGAACCAAACACAAAGAATGAGGGAGAAGCAGTTATAAACAATGAGTCAAAAATGGAAGTGTATCCTATATCTAGATCACCTCGATTTGAAGGCAGCAATTTTTTTTTTGGAAACTTAGGATAGAGACTTACTTATCTTCCTTAGGATTTGATCTGTAGACAACAGTAGAGAAAGGTTATCCAATATCTTCAACATCTCCTTCTATTATTGATTAGAAGAAGGCTCTTGAACTCAATGCTAGGGCCATGGATGCTATCATTAGTGGTTTTCCAAATGAGATTATCTCTAAAGTTATGTTTTGTAAGGATGAAAAGGAGGTTTTGGACAAACTGATTGATATGTATCATAGTGATGAGTTGCTAAAAAAGACACCCTTACAAATTGATACAAGATGTGATACATTTGAAAGAGAAGATTTTTTTTTTGACAAAGAAGAAGAATTATTTGTGAACTTTATTATGAACAAAATTTTGATAAAAAATAATGTGAATTTTAATCTTGAAGGTGAACTCACTTGTGCTCTTAATGAGATTGAGACACTCAGAAAGGAGAATCAGAAATTAAAGTTCTAGCTTCAAGTGGAAGAGGAGTCCAAATCCAAGACACTTTCAACCCTTCAAGAAGTAGAAAAAAAGATCATATATTTGACTATTCAATTTGTTGAAGGTAAGAAAATGAAAGAAGTTAATAACCAACTTAACGAAAAAGAGGTTTATTGTGAAAAGTATGAACTAGAGATAGTTTCTTTTAAAAATGAATTAGGAAAAGTTTCTTCCAAGTTACACAAGACACTTGAATTTGGAAAGAGCACTGAATGCTTATTTGAGATGTTGAGAAAGCAAAAAAATCATAAGGATACTACTGGATTAGGTTTTGAAGAAGGGAAGAATTCTAAGGTCAAAGAAACACCAAGGAAGAAAATAGATCTAAACTATTATTCTGCTACTCCTAAGGCTGAAGACAAGAAGAGGACAATAGAAAATACTCATACACAAGCCAACAACAAGAAGTTGAGAAGATATTTCCATTTAGAACAACATCAAAAGTCTAGGTTTGACAACTATTTTCATGGTTATTGTTATTCATGTTATGAATTTGGTCATAAAGAAATAAAGTGTTGGATGCATGAAAAGAAATTGGGATATGCTAAGAGCTCTTATGAATGCTTAAGTGGTAGTTGCAAAGTCAAATGCTATAGATGTCATAAGATTGGACATAAAGCACTATTTTGTAGAAATAATCATGAGAAGGCAAGCATTAAGAAGGTTTGGAGGAGAAAAAAAGAGAAATAGGAATAAAAACCTAATCTTGTGCATGCTACACAAGAGACTCTCATAACTACATAAATAAAAGCATAAAGTCGGGGGGAGATGATCATTGTTTTATCATTTAGCCCCTTTTTGACAACAATAAAGAGGTTGTCAACAGTCATGTTTAAGGTTAATGGATTAAAGATAGTCATAAAAACTTTCAAAGATAGACATATACAAGTTTTCAATGACAGTCATAAATCCTAAAATTATCATGGAAAATTTTGAAAGGGAAGGATATTTAATAAGTATATTGCATATGTGTTTGCTGCATAAAGTGAACTGCTTGGCAATACCATATAGTGTAGTGGATAGTGGTTGAATAGTGCCTTATGCACTTGACTTGAGACAATGCCTTGAGCTAGTTCCTTGTCACAGTTCCTTGACCTTAGATGAATACATAGTAGCATGAGCACACAATACCTTGAAATAAGATAATAGTGAATATATGGTGAAAAATAGATGCCTTGATGAGATTTCAGTGTTCCTAATTGGAAATGGTTATTCTTTTGGTTGTATTTCTTAAAGAGATGGAAGGTAGTAAATGGTTCTTGGACAGGATGGTTTGTGACCTTACTTGAGAATATTTTTTCATCTTGGTAGTGGACCTACTCTGATGAAAATTTGTGTCAATGGTTTATACTTCTTATTGGTGTTTTCATTTGATAGTAGACATCACATTCTTTTTTTTTGGTAGTACACTTGTTTGTAGTAGTGTCAATGCTAGATAGATAACAATGCATTCTTCTTGGTGATAGTGATAAAAATGTTTTCAATTATAGTATAGTGATTCAGTGATATCAATGCATTTTTTTCCATTAGCATGCTTAACCTATTCATCATAATGGTTTGGTATTATGATATTGATCTTTTTATGCAGGTTATCTACTCAAGCAGTGAGTAGGAAAACATTGGTATGATGTTCTCATAAAGTGCTATCACTCTTTCAGTCATATGACTTGTCTTGCAAGATACAATACTCATTTTTGTGTTGTACATATCTTCTATCTTGGGTAGTAATTTGATGTTTGTGATTGATGGTAAAATTCATCATTCCTATCCGCTATGTTTTGGTAATCAGTATCTGAAATTTCATCCAACTCTCTTGTCTTGGTATGCAAAGTAATAGTTTGAAATAACAGTTTGGATAACTCTTTTATACTGCTATTTGTCTTCATAGTTATAGGGGCAGTCCACGGTATTTAATGGTTTTTAATGGTAGTAAGTTAATAGTGATATTCCATGATTTTTGACAATGCTCTTATTACATTTTTTGACAGTGGAAGCCAGTGGTAATGTTTCATTAGTGCTATTAATACAAAGTATAGATATAATGGTACCTCTATGTTTGGATAGTGCTTTGGGTCTTACAATTGTCATGGTGCTTACATGTGATCTCAGTCAATAGTTTTACAATGCTTTTCATTGAATATCTTGCTCACATGTTTGCAGATAATCCTCTGTCACAACTTAACAATGCTTCTTTGTTTGGTGAATTCATTAGGTTTGTTTTAAGCAATGTTTTTGTCAATAATTAGTGCACATCTTAGAATAATCTCATAGAATAGTGTCATAAAGAAGTGCCACTTCCTACTCTCTACCAATTCTCTTCATGGTTTCTAAATATCTTTTCTAAGTTCCTTGCGAACAATCTAATGTGAAAGGAACTTTGTAGATGGATGGATTTTGATGGCAATCCTACTTTTGATTTGATAGTGACACTGGTCTGATTTTGCTACTTTGTGGATTGTTAAACAATGCTTCTACAAGATAGTGCTTTGTCACAGTGGTGTTGATCACCTGTTATTGACAATGGCATGCTCTCAATAGTATCATGGTGACAGTATCCTACACTTCTCTTGTTTCAACACACTCGACACAATTGAAAATTGCTCATCAATATTGACACAATGAATTGAAGTGTGAATTAAAATTCCATATTGACACAATGAATTGAAGTCTGTGTCTTCATAAGGGAGAATGGGGAGGTTTTTTTCTTGAATCTTGTGATTCTTGTAATTGCATGCTTAGTGGTTTTTTGATGAGTAGTGGTATTAGTAGTGATAGTAGTTTTTCCAGTTGACAAAGGTAGATGATTTTTCTTGACAGTGGTAGACTAGTTTGTTAGTGGTTGTCCCAGTTAGTGTTTTTAAATTTTGATCATCTATACCACTGTGATCTCACTCTTAAGGAGCACATAGTGTGTAATAATTTTTTCTTCACTGAGGAAGTAGTTTGGTTTGTTGTGATATTTATAAGTCATAGGGGGAGAAATACTAATTGATTAAAATAATGCCTATGTCCTTCTTGTCTTTCCCATCTATTACTAGTGATAAGAAAAGGGCTTTATGGTTGATATCGTATTTTATTTCTTGATAGTATTTATTTGTTAGGCTCATGGGTTATGCTTTGTACACAATTGAGTCATTATTGCTTGCTCGTTGACACTTTGATAGTAGTTCTAATACTTGGTAGTGTTGGTGTTGTGGTATGGTACTTTAAATAGTCCTTTGATGGGGTGACAATGCTTAGTTCTCTTTGACAGTGTGAGATAGTTGTTACTTTATTGCTTGGACAATGGAGAAATGGTTCCTTGATGCTAATAGTTTCTTGGATAGGATGGTTTGTGACCATACTTTGTCTTCACTGAGGAAGTAGTTTGGTATGCTACAAGATTGATAAGTCATAGGGGGAGCAAGACTAATTGATTACAACAATGCCAATGTCTTGCTTGTCTTGACCATCTATTACTAGCAATAAGAAAAGGGCTTCAAGGGTGGCACATTATTTGTTTTTCTTGACAATGTTTATTTTTCATACTCATGGGTTATGCTTTGTACACAACCTTATTATTGCTTGCTTGTTGACACTTTGATAGTAGTTTTAATAATTGACAGTGTTGGTGTTGTGGTATGGTACTTTGAACAGTCCTTTCATGGGGTGACAGTGCTTAGTGTTCTTTTACAGTATGATACAATTGCTACTTTATTGCTTGGGAAATGGAGCAATGGTTCCTTGATGCTAATAGTTTCTTGGATAGTAGAAGGGGACAATGTTCTTGCACCTTTTTCATAACATAATGATCAAAATATTTTCCTTTGCATAGGTTTTCACATGGTGGATTTCCCATGCTCAATGATATTAGTCCCTTTTTCATTGTTGTCAAAGGGGGAGAAGGGAAACTAGTTGTAGGTACAATGATTGATTTTGATTTGTTTCTTGGTTTGACATCAATGCCAAAGGGGGAGTTTGTTGGCTTATCATTGATTTCATTTTTTTCATTGATGTCAAAGGTTTTTTATTGGTGTTGGTTGAATAGATGTCCAAGGAACTTGAGAAAATTGATGTCTAAGATATTCATCTTAGTATTTCATCTCAGTGCTAGTGAAAAGGAACTTGAAGAATTCATACTGGTTTAGGATTGCTTCAATGTTGCTTTAGAAGATGCTTCATATCATGTTGGTATTGATCATTCTCTAATGCATTTTGATATTGATACTCAAAGGTATTTTGATGTTGATACTCAAATTTATTTTGATGTTGATACTCAAAGTTATTTTGATGTTGATGATTCATCTTTAGGTATTGGATTTCATGGTGTTGATTAGCACATCTCAAAAGAACTTGTTTATGGTCATGATGCCAATTGGAAAGAGGATCTTCATTACAGGTTGTCCACTTTTGAATCTTGTAGAGTCTGGAGTAACATGGTGTAAGTCCTATTCTATGGTTTTTTATTATTGAAATTTGCATACTCTCTAAAACCCTAAGACTTGATTCTAAAACCCTAAATAAGGATTACTATACAAAGTTTATAACAAAGTCACTGTTGTTATATTTGATTCGTGACTTGATATCACCAGTCAAGGGTCACTTAAGTGACCACTAGAGGGGGTTACTTACATTAAGTGATGAGCCCTTTCTTATAGTGCAACTGTCCAGGTAGGTGGATAATAGGTATTTTCCATTCATTATGAAATCAATAAATATCATTTGATTGATATAATGGTGGGAGGTAAGAATAAATAGTCTCTATTTAAAATTGTCAGCGAGTATTGTAGGAGTTTTTAATTTGAGAGGTGTATTCCAATATTTGCTCATAGTTTAGTTGAATAACTATTTTGTAAACCAATGAATTAAAGGTGCTTTCCAGTACTTTGTGTGAGTTCTAGGAGTGATGTGTGATCTGCAAGAGCATATTGAATATGATGAAGGCCCAAATCTAAAAGAGCATTTTTTAAATTTGTGCATGCTTTTATCAAGCTATTACATATGGAGGATGAAATAATAGTGTATGATAAGGTTATGTGATCTATATTTTCTTTGCATTGAAAAGTGTGCTATAGAAAATTGATTAAAGTTTGGTACAAAGAGAATGAATTTGGCTTACAACACTCTAAATATGCAAATATTTATATGTCTTGAGTTATTTCCATAAAATGGTAATGATGTTGTAAAATTCCTTGGTTGTCATTCATGATTTCATTCAAGATATTAGAGTGATATCTTAAAAAGTAAAGTTTTCTAAGTAAAGGTAGTTTTTAGAACTAAATATTTTGATTGATGAATTAGTGTTGTGATATGCATGAATAAGGGAGTTGGAGTTTTTCCAGTGCAAAGTTAGAGTAGTGGATTATCTTGAAACATAGTAACCCTCCGATCTTGTTCATTTCCTCTGAGATTGATGAAAGTGGTGTATGGTGTTGCTAGTTAGTGATACATACTATTTTTCTAGTGAGGCATGAAGTTTGAAACCAGTGAGGTGTGTTTCTAGTGAAGCATAAAATGTAACCAATGAGGTTTGGCGAGTGAGGCTTAATAGAATTCATTTTCATAGTGTTTTCTAACCCCTTTGGGGTTTTCCACTCAAATACTTGTGTCATGTTTCTTCTTGATGGTTTATCATTTTGATTTTGAAAGGTTATCTTTGTTCAACTTTCATGATCTAATATACCTATCATTTTCATTCACTCAACATTCAAATTCTATAATTTTTGAAGTGGCCTCAATGGATTACTTTTCTTAATTCATGTGAATGAATTAATAGAGTTTGGTTTTTTTATTGAACCACTGATTCACCCCCCTCTCAGTGCTTTTGTACTCCAACAAGTATGATCATTGTTTTATCATTTAGCCCATTTTTTACAACAATAAAGAGGTTTTGAACAGTCATGTTTAAGATTAATGGATTGAAGACAGTCATAAACACTTTCAAATATAGGCATATACAATTTTTCAATGTTTGTCATAAATCCTAAAATTATCATGGAGCATTTTGAAAGGGAAGGATATTTAATATGTTGCATATATGTTTGTTGTATAGAGTGAACTGATTACCAATAGTATATAGTGCAATGGATAGTGCAATGGATAGTGGTTGAACAGTGCCTTGTGAACTTGAATTGAGATAGTGCCTTGTCATAGTGTATTGACCTTAGATGAATACATAGTAGTATGAGCACATAGTACCTTGAAACAAGACAATAGTGAATATATGGTGAACAATCAATGCCTTGATGAGATTTCAATGTTCCTAATTGGAAATGGTTATTCTTTTGGTTGTATTGCTTAAAGAGAAGGAAGGTAGTAAATGGTTCTTGGATAGGATGGTTTGTGACCTTACTTGGGAATCTTGTTGGATCTTGGTAGTGGATCCTACTCTTGTGAACCATTATTCCAATATTTTATACTTCTTATCAATGTTTTCATGTGATAGTAGACATCGCATTCTCTATTTTTGGAAATACACTTGTTTGTAAGAGTGTGCAATGCTAGACAAATAAAATGCATTATTCCTGGTAATAGTGATAAAAATGTTTATAGTTATAGTGCAGTGATTCAGTGATATCAATGCATGTTTTTCCATTAGCATTCTTAACATATTCATCACAATGGTTTGGTATTATGATATTGACCTTTTTATGGAGGTTATCTATTTAGGCAATGAGTAGGAAAATATTGGTATGATGTGCTCATGTTAGTACTATCACCCTTTCAGTCATATGCCTTGCCTTGCAAGATATAATAATAACTCTATGTTTGGATAGTGCTTTGTCTCTTGCAATTTTCATGGTGCTTACATGTGATATTAGTCAATAGTTTTACAATTATTTTCATTGAATATATTGCTCACATGTTTGCAAATAATCCTCTATCACAACTTCACCATGCTTATTTATTTGGTGAATTCATTAGGTTTGTTTTAAGCAATGTTTGTGTCAAGCATTGGTGCACATCCTAGAAGAAGCTCATAGAATAATGTCATAAAGAAGTGCCACTTCCTGCTCTCTACCAGTGCTCTTCATGGTTTCTGATTATCTTTTCCAAGTTCCTTGCTAACAATCTAACATGAATGGAACTTTGTAGATGGAAAACTTTTGATGGCAGTCCTACTTTTGATTTGATAGTGACATTGGTTTGATCTTGCTACTTTGTGGATTGTTAAACAATGATTCTACAAGATAGTGCTTGATCACAGTGGTGTTGATCACCTATTATTGACAATGGCATGGTCACAATAGTATCATGGTTAAAGTATCCTACACTTCTCGTGTTTCAACACACTCAACACAATTAACAATTGCTCATCAATATTAACATAATAAATTGAAGTGTGAATTAAAGTTCCATATTGACACAATGAATTGAAGTCGACATCTTCATAAGGGAGAATGAGGAGGTATTTTCTTGAATCTTGTGATTCTTTTGATTGGTATGCAAAGTAACAGTTTGAAATAATAGCTTGGATAACTCTTTTACACTACTATTGTCTTGATAGTTATAGGGGCAGTCCATGGTATCTAATGGTTTTTAATGGCAGTAAGTTGATAGTGCCATTTCATGATTTTTGAAATTTCTCTTGTTACTTTAGTTGATAGTGGTAATGTGGTATCAATGCTATTATTTTTCATTGATGTCAAATTTCATGGAGACAAGACAAAGGTTTGATGTACTTCATGTTGATGAATGTGGTCATGGAGACAAGACAAAGGTTTGATGAAGTTCATGTTGATGAATTTTGTTGGTGCAAGGACAATGTAGGTTTGGTTCATCATGCAAAGATAAGGTAGGAACATATGCCAAAGATAGGTGCATGAGATGCCAAAGGTATATGGTGTTGAAACTCATTCATTTTATGGTGATTGATGCAATTTCATGGTATTGATATTTGATACTTCCAAAGTGTTGCTTCAAGACATGTTGCTTAAAGGTAGACAAAGTTTTGTTGTTCATCTCATGGTTGAAGGCTCTTCTTAATAGACAACATTGTCATTAACTAGTGTCAACTGAACCTTAGTAATTTACAAAGTTATATTTACCTCACTTGAAGTCTTTATGTGAATTAGGGTTGTTATAGTTTACTTCACAAAATTGACATTGGAAGTTGACATTGTTTACTTCATAAAGGTGGAATTAAGGCTTATAGAGAGCATATGAAATTGGTGGAAATCTTAGGTTAAGATTTTGATTGTTGTAATTTTTGTATCCTATAACCTTATATCTAAAACCTTAAGATCATTCTATACTAGGGTTCATGACTTATGAATATTGTCAATACAACAATTCACTTTTCTTATATATTGAAGGCGACTTGATATAGCCAATGGTAGGTCACTTGAGTGGCCACATAAGGGGATCATGCTCATTTCCAACCAGCCCTTATTCTTAGCCTTAATCGAGAAAGTAGGTTAAAGTCTTATGTTTGAATTCCCATTATAAGATCAAAGGATATTATTCAATTGTTGAAGTGGCAAGTTTAGCAAATCAAAGGTTATTATTCACTTGTCTAGCTAGTTGCACTATAAGAAAGGGCCAGTCACTTAATGTAAGTAACCCCCTAAAGTGGTCACTTAAGTGACCCTTGAATGGTGATATCAAGTCACCAATCAAATATAAGAAAAGTGGCTTTGTTATAAACTTTGTATAGTAATCCTTATTTAGGGTTTTAGAATCAAGTCTTAGGGTTTTAGAGAGTATGCAAATTTCAATAATCAAAACCCCTAGAATAGGACTTACACCATGTTACTCCACACTCTACAAGATTCAAAAGTAGACAAACTATAATGAAGCTCCTCTTTCCAATTGGAATCATGACCATAAACAAGTGCTTTTGAAATGTGCTAATCAACACCATGAAATCCAATACCTAAAGATGAATCATGAATACCTTTGAGTATCAACATTAAAATACCCTTGAGTATCAACATCAAAATACCTTTTAGTATCAATATCAAAATGTATTAGAAAATGATCAATACCATCATGAGATGAAACATCTTCTGAAGAAACATTATGATCAATACCATCATGATATGAAGCATCTTTTGAATCAACATTAAGGTAATCTTGAAGCAGTATGAATTCTTCAAGTTACTTTGCACTAACACTGAGATGAAAACACTAAGATGAATATTGTAGACATCAATTTCCTCAAGTTCCTTGGAAATATATTCAACGAACACCAATAACAAACCTTTTACATCAATGAAAATCCAATAGAACCTACTCCAAGAAGACTTAAGTAGTTAGCCAGGAGAAGGACATAACTTCAGACAATTCCTAGCACGATCACTAGTTCATCACAATCCACTATGATGAGGATAATTTCATTAATAGATAGATTCAATGAATTAAAGAGTAAAGTAGTAAGTGACATGGTCACTTGGATTGAAGACAAAGGATAGTTGGAAATTGTAGAGAAAAGAAAGTCTACTCCCAACATTGCACTTGAAAGGATTGAAGAAGTTCAAGAGTATGAGAAAGAGGTCAAGAGTTTATTCACATTCTATTGGAAATGGCCTGATGCAATTCAATGACTCAAGGATGTTGAGAACACAATTGAAACTCAAATCAAGTTTGCATCTAGCACATTTAATCTTGATTTTGAATTGGATGATCAAAATTGGTATGGATTGACAAAGTTGCATGAAGAATACCTTGCATCACATAAAGAGAAAGTAGATATCATTGAATTGTATGGGAAGATCAGAGATTTGATAAATATTAAATGCACCCCAATATACTATGTTCTCTCTATAGCTGACATAATTCTGAAATCTAACATTGCCCCCAGAACTATGCTTGAAGGGAAGGACATCTTAATTAATCTCAACTATCAATGCAAAGCATTGTTAGAAGAAAAAACGTTTTGGGATGAGGGGAGATCCTCATGGATGGGGATCCTGAGTAAACTTCAAGGAACAATAGCCTCCAGTTGATCAATTATCATCACTATTTTGAATGTACTCCTTAGGGGGAGTATTCAGGTATATAAGGAAACTGTTAAAGAATTATTGTTTTTTTCCTTTTCCATTGATGTCAAAGGGGGAGAGAGAGGTATCATGTAAAAACAAAAAACTTGACAAGTTTTGTAAATAATTTTTGGGAAGAAGTATTTTGATGATGGTTTTCACATCATGTGTTGTCATCAATGAAAAAGGGGGATATTGTTAGAAATTGGAAGGTTGTGATTGATGTCAACAATGGAAATTAGAAGAGTGTAACTAATGCACATAGATAAGTAGAATATGAATATGTTTTGAGGATAATTCCAACAAATTGGTTTTTGATTTAAGGTTTCTCTAATTAGGCTGACCTAGTTAGTGAATATGAACGAATATGTATGTATATATTTAAGAAAATTTTGAAGAATGGTATAGGAGAGAGGAATGACATAGAGAGGATAGAGAAGAGAGTGTATATGTGTGAAACTATATGGATGAGGAGAGAGATGTGGTGTATACAAAGAAGTGATTCATATATTGTGCTTCACCGGAACTAAACTCCAACACAAGGAAGGTGTATTATATCTCAGTTCATCACTTGACAATGAGCCATTCTCTATTTTGTAGATTACTTTAGGTTGTGACCCTTTAAGGACAATGTGTCCTGGTAGTGAGCCATTGTAATATTCTATATTCAGATATATTATATTATGAGCTACCACTCACTGTCATTTTTCCCATTTTGGGTTTTCCATGTAAAAATACCAATGTTTATGTGTGATGGTGCATTATCTTGTTTCCATGCTTTCTCTTGTTATTTGATTCATATCTATGATATTGTTTGGATGTATTTTATGTGAATGATTTAATAGAATGTTGATTCAAGCCCTCCCCCCTCTCATTATTCCAAATTTTCAACATTAGAAGGGTGTTAGAGTGAAGTATGTGCTACAATGATGTCTCTAGTACTTGGGTTCCAAGTGCTTTTGATAAAATTTGATAAATAGAGAAAATAGTGTTATGTAGTATTCAATGTATGCTCTAGGATGTGATCCACATTTCTTTTGGGTTGATTTTATGCTTGTGCAAATCTGAGGTATTTTCATGGCTATTGGTAGTTGCTACATCCAAAATTTGGGCTTCTGGATCATCGTACAGTGCAAGATACTTTCACTAGTTTGTAAACTGTGCATTTTAGTGTGTCTAGTTGTGGTCTGGGAGAAATGTATTTGATCTGCATTTCTCCGCATTTTTGTTTCAAAACTTGCGGTTCTAAGGATATGTTCATAAGGGGGTAAAAGCACAAATTTATGTCACACTTTCAGCCAACTTATCAGGACAACTAAATTTAAGTATTTCTAACTAAAATTGTTGGCTAAAAATATATGGAGCACCACTTTGAGGCCAATTTACAAAAAAAGTGAAATTATTTGAAAAAACTGATTTTTCAATAACTCCTACTCATGTAAATAACATTTTTTTTAAATATAAAAATACCCTTTCGTAGATCCATAAGTATAGTTTTCAAAAATAAACTTATTTTACTAGTTTAATTATTATTTTTTATTTTTACTAAAAGTAGGTTATCAACCCCAAATATTAGGTTGATTACCATGCCAAGGAAAAATACTAAAACTTATTAAAAAAAATAGAAAAAAATATGATGCACTAGATAAAAAAATCTATATCAAGATGGTATAATTTTTTTCTATTTTAGATAAATATTTAATATGAAAGTGAATATCAAATGAAAACAATATTTTTTAATAAACAAACATTTGAATATTTATTTTAAAATATATATTCATCAAAATTGGAAAAAAGTATATCCATGCACTAAAGTTTCAAATTATAAATACACACAAAAGATTTGAAAGAAAACAAATAAAATTTATTATATAAAAAGTTTTACGTCTCATGTAACTTCATTTTTCAGGATTTTACTAGCAACTAAATTATAGTGTTAATTTACTAAAAACTAGTTTGAAATTATTATTTAAAAAAAAAAAAAAATACAAACATAAAATATACTAAAAAATACGCATTTTACTAGTTTACATCAATATATGCAACTTTTTAGTGATTCAATTTTAAAAGTTGGATCAATGTTGATCATTTCCTTTATAAAGTGTGACACAACTTTGTACTTTTACCCAAGGTTTCTCTCTTGCCTGGTTCAGGAGGATTTGAGATTTGGTGTTTTTGCTGATGAGTTTCTGAGTTACAATGTATCTAAGTGATTAATAGGGTTATTCAAATGTACAAAATATTCATACTCTTCAAGTGAAGTTTGCTGCAAAGCTTCTGGATGAATTTTCAAGTGTTCATTACTTAAATTCTAGATCATGTTCAAGAGAAGTTTGTTGTTCGGAAATATCGGATCGTGTTGAGGATGTGTGTGCTTAATTGTTTATGTATTTTACACGAGTGTTGGCTGACCTTGTGTTAAACACTACTTACGAAATTTATGAAAACATGTTAAGGCATGTTGGGACTCATTTAGGTCCTCATTAAGAATATGTATAGGTTTCCCTCATTCTCTTCCATCATAGGAATGCTTTGGTGTCGACCTAATTTAAATTTATAAATGAAAAATTTATATTGCCAACCTTGGAAGAGTTTCAAGGTTGAAGACGATATAAATACAAATTGAGGTGTTAGTGAAAGAAAAAATAGATGTCAAGAGAGATATATGCGAGATAGTAATGTGATGCGATTTTGAGAAGATCAATGAGAAATTCAAGTGTTGAGATCCTAAAGGGAGTAAGCTAAAGGTGCACTCTATCTCTCAAGCATGTATGCAAGTGTGTGAGTGAATTGAGGTGGACTTCCTATTGCATTGAGATAGTTTTCTCCTCGTAACAATTCTCTTCTATCCTCTTTTTAATTCTATGGTAGTGAGCCCTCATTGGATAATGTGTCTTGTCTTGGTAGTGAGCCTTTGTATTCAATTTTGAAATTATTTATATTGCGAGCTAATCCTCATTGTGATTTTTCCCTCATTGGGTTTTCCATGTAAATATGGTGTTATTGTGTACATGTTTTTATTACTTTCAGTTTCAATTTCTTCATTTAATGATTAAACACATTATTAGTGTAAGGGTTTTGTGAATGCTTGTTGACCTAACTTCTGGTGAGATTTTTAAAGGTTAAAGTTGCTATAATTGATTCACCCCCCCTCTCAGTTGTCTTGTTCAACAAAAATTTCAATTTGAATTTTAATACTATTGTGAAAGTATAGTATATATATATATATATATATTGGAATATGAGTTGAGTTGGTTTCTTCTTGAAAATTAATGTTTTCATGCAGCCTAAGGTATAATATAGTACTATTACAAGTATATATAACATTCATTGTTTTATTTTAAGCTAATGATTTTATCTCACAAATGGTCTCAAATAATTTTTTATGGAGTGTGTTAGTTTAATAAATTTATAAACAAATTAGATATAAGACCACAAAACATGCTATTAAAAAAAATAAAAGTTTCAATAAACACAAAATTTTATTATCCCTTGTTATTGTTGCACATATTTTTTCTTGTTCCTTGCTTAGCTAGGGTTGTATTTCCATTGGATTTAAATATAAAATCAAATCCTCTCACATGTAAAGTAAACCATGAGAAAAAAAACCATTTAAAATGGTGATTTGAAACTAAAAAGGGTTATTAATATATTATCAAATACTTGATAGATAACCTATCCTAACTAATAATTAGCTTTAAATGTGGGAATTGATAATTGATGTTTGAGATAGGTTGATAGATAAAGAAATTATCATGCATCTTTCCATAAGCTTGGAGATACTATTTAGAAAATGTTATAAACCTTAATAATCCTTTTTAATGAATAATGAAGATAATTTCAAGAATAAAAACTCAAACTTGTTTCATTTGGGTTTTATTTCTATTTATCTTCATATAGAGTTAATTAATAACTATTTTTTTCTTGTAAATAACTAAAAGTTACACAATATATTTAATATTTACGTTTTTGCTTAACATTATATGTATCCTCTTATCTTGTTGCGAGATAATTATACCTACTCTAAATCTTGGCATCTCCCTACAATGAGAGGTATTTTTTGTAACAATGATTGTGGTAAAGAGAAAGATGTCTTAGTTCTTTGAGATCATCAAGACTATCTTGATTTTTCCCTAAAATGATGTTTTCACTCAATAATAATGACCCAGTATTTTTTTATTGATCCAAATTTTTTGGCATACCTCTATATAAATGTGTAGAGGATGAAATTTGACACCTCAAAATGACATGATCTCAAAGGGAAAATGTTCCTTGAATCCCTCAGGGATAAAAGCTTAGGTGATGGAATGATATAAAGGAGAGGTTTTATAATGTTTTATGTAGAATAAAAATAAGAGAGTTTCAAAAACCAAAAGAGTAGGTTGTAAATTTATTTTGGATAAACCAGCAAGCTCTTAGCCAAGGACAACAACATAGCATGCAAACATCCCTGTTGTGTGTGCATGTAAAGTTGAGATGTTGAAGAAGTGCTATGACTACATGGAGTTATCCTTATGTTTCTATGTCTGGAAGGGTGCTAGGGTGAAGCATGTGCTACAATGATGTCTCTAGTACTTGGGTTCCAAGTGCTTTTGAGAAAATCTGATAACTAGAGAAAATAGTGTTATGTAGGTATTCAGTGTATGCTCTAAGATGTGTTGTGCTTTTCTTCTAGGTTGATGCTGTGCTTGTGAAAATATTAGGTATTGTTCATGTTTTTTGGTGTTGGAAAATGGTCAGAACTCCCCTCAGGATTTGTGACATGGACTAACCACCTCCTATGGATCCATTAACTCTGGTGGTTGTATTGAGCATTAAGAGGTCAATATTTTGGTGCAACAACAATCGTGGGGGGAAACAATTAGTGTCAAATCCAAAGGTGTTGGGTTCAAATCCCCTTGGCTTGCGCTGAGGGGGAGATTGTTGGAAAATGGTTAACACTCCCCTTGAGATTCGTGACATGGACTAACCGCTTCCTGTGGATTCATTAACTTTGGTAGTTGTATCAGGCATTAAGAGGTCATCAATATTTTGGTACAATCACAATCATGGGGCCAATAGTTGGTAGTCACTACATCCAGAATTTGGGCTTTTTTATCATCATACAGTACATGATACTTTCACTAGTTTGTAAATTATGTATTTTAGTTTGCTTGGCTATGGTTTGGGAGAAATGTATTTTCTCTTCATTTTTCTACATTTTGGTTCTAGGACTTGCAATTCTAAGGATATGTTGATAAGGTTACTCTCTTTCTTGGTTTAAGAGGATTTGAGATTTGGTGTTGTTGTTGATGAGTTTTCAAGTTACAGTGCATTTCAGTGATTAAAAAGGTTATTCAACTATATAAAATATTCATACACTTCAAGTGAAGTTTGCTGAAAAGCTTCTAGATGAATTTTCAGGTGTTCATTACTTATTCTAGATCACGTTTAATTGAGGTTTGCTGTTCAAAAAGATTGGACTGTGTTAAGGATGTGTGTGCTTAATTGTTTATGTGTTTTGTACGGGTGTTGGTTGATCTTGTATTAAGCACTACTTCTGAAATTTATGAAAGCATGTTAAGGAATGTTGGGACTCATTTAGGTCCTCATTAAGAATATGTATAGGTCACCCTCATTCTCTTCCACCACAAAAATTCCTTATCATCGACCTAATTTGAATTTGTAAATAAAAATGTATATGGCCGACCTTGGAAGAGTTTCAAGGTTGAAGACGGTATAAATACAAGTTGAGGTGTTGTTGAAAGACAAGATAGATGTGAAAATAGATAGATGTGAGATAGTAATGTGATGCGAGTTTGAAAAGATCAATGTGAAATTCAAGAGTTGAGTTCTTGAAGGCAATAAGCTGATGATGTACTCTATCTCTCAATCATGATTTTGCAAGTTTGTGAGCCAATTGAGGTGGACTTCCTATTGCATTGAGATAGTTTTCTCCTTGTAACAATTCTATTCTATCTTCTTTGTAATTTTGTGGCAGTGAGCCCTCATTGGACATTGTGCCTTGTCTTGATAGTGATCCTTTATATTCAATTTTGGAATTCTTTATATTGTGAGCTAATCCTCACCATGGTTTTTCCCATATTGGGTTTTCCACATAAATTTGGTTTTATTATGTGCATGGTTTTATTACTTTCAATTTTTGTTTCTACATTTAATGATTAAACACATTATCAGTGTAAGGGTTTTTTGAATGCTTGTTGACCTAACTTCTAGTGAGAATTTTAAAGGTTAAAGTTGCTACAATTGATTCACCCCGTCTCTTAGTTTTCTTGTTCAACAATTGGTATCAAACTGAGGTTGCTTGGAGAAGTGCTTAACTACTTAAGGTAGTTCTGGGATGGGGATATTTGGTATATTAGGGATATGAGATTGAAAAGTCTATTCAAAACTAGTATGTTGCTTTGGCTAATGGTATGAGTACTTCTGTGAGATCAAAGCACATGAAATAAAAAATAAGGAAAGGTTCATTATTATAAATACTCTTTCATAGTCTGAAGTAGTTAAAGTTATGAATATGAAGACTAGTAAAGAATTTTGGGATAAGTTAGAAAAGATGTAAATGAGGAGATGAAAAGGTTAAGCAAGCAAAGTTGTAGAACTTGGAGGCACAATTTGAGATTTTGTGAATGGGAGAATATGAGAACATCAAATCCTACATGCAAAGAGTTGATGATTTGGTAGGTCGAATGAGAGCACTTGGTGCACAAATGGATGAATCCAGGATAGTGAAGAAGGTACTCAGAACTCTTCCTGATATATACAGTGAAAAGGTATTTTCCATAGAGGAAATTGTGGATTATAATACTTCTACTAAAGATCATTTAATTGGTACTCTAACCTCATTTGAAATGAGAAAGCTTGGTTTGAAGAATGGAACAAAGTCAAAAGCTACATTCAAGGCTACAAAAGTGGAAGATTTAGATGAAGACAATCTTGATGAAGTAGAAGCAAATTTTGTAAGAAGAATGAAAAAGGGCTCTGGTAAGTATCAAGGTAAATTACTATTCAAATGTTTTAGTTGTGGAGGAATAGATCATTATCCTTCAAGATGTCTAAAAAGAGCTAAAAGAAGTAAACACAAAGTGTAAGATGCCACCCCTTGTGGTCTTGTTAATCTTATTAGTCATCAATGGCTTATGTCCTATATTTTATGTTCTTTTGTGTTGGGAAATATACATTACTGGTTATTGTTCCTATACATCAAGTTTTTTATATTTTTGATTGTTAACTAACTAACTAGTGGTTGTTGTGATTTCATGTGATAGTCAGATGAGGTCTATTTCCTATCTACGTAAGTATGTTTAATGATTGAGAGGTTTCATCACTGATAATATCATTATGTATACTCATGGATTTTATCATGTTAGGTGATTTATATTATGAGTGTGAGTAAGTGAATATAAAGGTAATGATTGATATTCAATATTTGGTTGTAGTAGTATTCGTTATAGGTGAAATAGATTATTGATAAGTGGTAATATTTTGATATTAAGTAACATGATCAATTATTTCTTAACTCTAAAAGATATTATGCAAGTAGTTAGAGTTAAATTATATGTAGATTTAATTCATTAGTTGATTATCATTAGAAGAGTATTTTTCATATGTCATATGTTTCAAATACTATTAATTTCAAGAAATATTGACACCTCCTTCTAGTGGAGTAAATAGGTTAAAATTGGTCACTATTGATGAAGGGGTCATATAGCTATTTCCCTTATGTCATTCTTGGAAAATTATAGTATTGTCAAGGATATGTATTCAATCTTGTTTTCTAAGGGTCAAGTGCATGTGGGAGATGTTGCTTATTATACCCTTGAGTCACCTCTTTAAATGTAATTATTTATTTTAGGTTTTATAATGTCTTCATGTGATTTTTAATTGTTTAAAAGGTGCCCTAGGTGGTAGGTCTATAGAGTAGGGGTCTTTTGTTCTATAAAATCACTTAAATGATGTTTAAAACCCACTCTAATTTCCCACTTATGAAAAGTGGCGAAAATGGGAGAAGGTTGGGTGGTTGGGAAGTTTTAGGGAGTTGGTTTCCTTTTCCCCTTCTATATATTTCTTCTTTTTTAAAGGAGAAGGAAATCCCTCTTTTGGCTTGGCTTGGCTCTTTTTCTTTGATTATGCTTTTTTCTATAGGATGCTTTCTCCTTTTGGGAAGGATAATCGTTGGTGGAGATAGAGGAAGAATGGAAGAATAGGGCTTGGAGAAGGAGAGGCTATCACATTTTAAATTTTCACTTAGTTTGGTAAGGTCTACCCATTTGCAGATCTTTGTTTAAGATGCATAAAATATTGTTTATGTTTTGAATTTTATGTGCAACTCATTACTAGATCCTTTTGCAGTATTTGTTGAAATTATGTGTTTGGTTTTGTCCTGTTGGATTTCCACCTTGTTTTGGTTTTCTCTTAATGTGTATAGTTATTTAAGGGTTAAGGTGATGAATTATAGTGTGGGTGTTGACATTGTACATATTATGTGGTGTAATTTGTTTAAGGAACCCTTATGAATAGTGGTGGTGTGTGTGTGTAAGGAAAAGCTATGTGACCCTTAGAGCTCGAGGGTGGATTGAATATCAATCCTATGGTTGGGAGGAGAGATTTTTGACCATAATTTTTTTTGTTGGCTTCTTCTTTTCAGACTTATATGTGGGAGTTGGAATCGATTTGGGAGACTCATCAATAACAGGTTTCAAGAGATATTTGAATAGATTTAAGCCTCCTTGGGTGAGCCTATGTCCAAATGTGTGGTTGTTTATGTAAAGAAGGTTAGTAAATTCTAGTCATTATGTTTTGCAAGAAAAAGTTGTAGGGTTATGACATTTTTAAGGCATTGTTGCTTTAATAAAGGAGAAGTTTGAAATATTCCATCTAGGCAATAAAATAAAGAGGAAGTTGAGTAGTTGTTCAAGGGTAAGTTGATTTTAGGAAGGACGGAGTGTCCTTGATATATGTGTCCTTGTGCATGGGGTTGTTGAGTAGAAGTATGTATCAAACTTATTAGATGTGTAAGGAAGATAGTGATCCTATTGATTTCAATATTTGATTAGATTTGCATTGAATCCAAAATAGTGAAAATATTAATCTTGGGAATGTACTAATCTATAATGATAAAATTTAAGAGGGGATTTAATTAAGTTGAAAGAAAAGATCTTTTTGGATTTCAAAATTCAATTGGAAATTGTAACTTCCCCACAAATTAAAAAAGAAAACCAAAACAATTAACAAAATTTTATAATTATTAGTAGTTAGCATTGATATATATGTTTATGCATTATATTTAATAACTATTTAAAATTTAATATCAAACGTTTTCACCACTCTATAAAATAAGACATCTTGATATGTGAATGCATAAGAAATTTTCTTATCAATATGAAATAAAGAAATATAAATACTTAATCATTTATTTGTATAGAATATATCTATTTATATAAATATTTAATCGTTGGTTGTATGTAAGATTTACTTAAAAATTTAATTGCTTTGAATATAATCATAAGTAATTAAACATGTTATATGTATACATATATATAAACATATAAATTATGCACTTACATAATATCTATTAATATGTGCTTATATATTTTGAATCTAATAATAATAATAACTATAAATTATTATTAGACACTAAAATTTTATATATTCTTTTATCTTTCAAATTATCAAACCTAATATAATTAAAATTTAATATATATATATATATACGATAACGTGATTAGAGTTTTATTTTTTTATTATTATTTTAAAAGGGAATATTAAATCTATAAGTGTTAAGTATTGTAAAAGAAATGTAATAAACTAAAAAAAAAGATCATTAGCTAAGTTTCGAATGGAACTAAGTAAAAGAAAGAATAATAAACTTTGAGAGAAGTTTGTTTTATATGAAACTAAATTTCATTTTAAAGAAGGAAATATATCTTTGGAGGTGCTCGATTTCCCCCATTATCAAACACAGCCCATTAACTAAAAAAAAGGGGCACAATACTTATGAATAAACTAAAATGATTATATTGTATTGAGTTTTTGTTTCTGCGAGAGGATACTTAAAATAGTTTAAAATGAATGAAATACTCTGCTCTAAGTTTTGTATTGTGGAAAATAGTAAAGTGTAAAACATGTTCTTGCATTTTTAATCTGATTTTTGTTTAGCGTTCAGCTATATATATATACATAAAATAAATTTATAAAAAACATATAAGTCTATTTATATATGCATAAAATTGAAGGTAAAAGAAATTTGAAGGAATTTTTCAATCTGCAAAATTGCAAAATGAAAATATTTGAGAGCATCAAAGAACATTGCTAATAATTATCTTGAAAATTTGGAGAGAGCAAATAGAGTTGCAATTAGAGGAAAATCCCTTATATAAATTCATAAGTTACTTTTGAAGTTAGTTTCTAGTTATCAATTAAGAATCTCAATTAAATAATGTTTACAAATATTAGTTTCAATTTATTGGTTTTATTAATTCAAGTATTTATTTTGTTTGGTTCTTTGTTGGAGAATATAAGTTACTTATTGGCTATTTAGTGGATTGAGCAATACTTCCATTATGTCCAAGGAAAACGAGTATTTCTATATGTTGTAACTTAGCAAGGTGAGTCTAGGTATAATTTTAAAAAGTTGATAATTTAATCACCTAAAGGGTGGTGTAATTTTGGGTTAGGGGTTGCATTTGTAGAATGTAACCTTGATGTTTGTAAACCATTTTAGATTAAATATGTTTGTTAGTTAATGATCACAAATTTAAGTAATCATGTATTTAGAGTGTGTGTTTATGAGTTGTTGGGTTGTTAGTCTAATAGTATTAAAGCATTATTTGTTATGATTGGATAGTTTAGTTTTTTTACAGCGTATTGCTTGCATGTTTATGCTTATAAGTTGTGGTTTAAGGCATTATTTAAATTATTGCTTTCTTTTCAAATGAGTAGGCATTATATAGATAAATTTAGGTTTCCTATTCAATTTTAATTTAAAGGTATAGGAAAATAATCAAGTAATAATAACATCTTTTGGGATTAACATCACCAGACTTGTTGTCATGAATTCTTGCTAAAGATTTGAATAGTTTCCTTAAGTAACATGGTTATATGGGCATATGGTGTTTCTTTACTTGCTTTATTTCTTAAGATAATGATGTACTTATATAGAATTGTAATTGCTTAATTAGCATGATTCTTTTTAGCGCTATGGACTAAGAAGATGTCAAAAGAGTAATGAGCACCTTATCAACTGATGATATTATTATTGTGATTTTCAATCACAATAATATATTCATTAGTTAGGAATTTAGATAATATGAATAGTAACATTAAGAGAAACATCAATATTGGATTGTTAGAGTTAACAAGTTGGGGGGTGAGAAAATTTTATAATCATGTAAATATTGGCACGACAAGATCTACAATTGGTAAATTAGCAATAATAGTAAATTTACATGTGGCTATGAATAATGATGTTAGGTAAATTTAGAATTATTTATGAAATGGTAATGGGAAATAAATATTAGTATTAAGAAGAATTATTATGACTATTACTTATCAAAAAAATAATAGTGTCAATATTGGTTATGTTACTGGATATAAATATAAAGGGGGTGTTAAGAATAAAGATAGATATAATGTTGATATGAATATTACTAAAAACTATGTTACTAAGTATATTCACCTTACCATTATTAAGTTACTATGTTATGTGTGGTTCATAGATGGTGGTGTTCATGTGTGTTTATTCAAAAAAAATTGGTAGTTGTGTAAAAATTTGGCAAAGAAAATAAAGGAAAGATTATCAAAAGAGCATATTATGTCAATGAAGATGTTGGTAATTTTTATGATGAATTTGATTATGGAGATTCTGATGATAATGAATGCTTGTCCCTAGCTTTAAAAGATGAATCTACTCCTAAAAAATGTGTGAAGGAAAATGCTCCAGAGAAAGTTGAAGGTATTGTGGTCTCTGCTCTTCATTCTAAACAAGAAAAGAACTACTGGTTCGTTGATAGTCGTTTCTCAAATCACATGACTAGTGACAAAAATAATTTTGTTAAACTTGAGAAATATGATGGAGGGTTAGTTAAGTTTGGAGATGATTCTAGTGCTAAGATCTGTGGAATAGGTTCAATTAGTTTTCATGGTAAGCATAATACTAATGGTGTCTACTATGTTAAACGTTTGAGACATAATCTCTCGAGTGTTGGACATATGTGCAAAAAGGGATATAATCTTGTGTTCAAGGATGAAAAATGTGAAATAAAAAAAGGGTCCAAAACTTTGATTGTTGTTGGTAAGAATATTGAAGGAAACATCTATCAACTTAAAGGTGCTAATGGGCATTGCTTTATGTCTCAAATTAATGAAAGTTGGCTATGGCACTAGAGGATTTTTCATATGAATTTTGACAACAAGGTGAGAATTAGTGTAGTACAAGCTATGAGAGGTTTATCGAGAATTATAAAGCTTATTAATGTAGTTTTCAAGGACTATTAGTTTGGAAAGAAAGCTAGAAACAACTTTAGCTCAAAGGAACAATCTACTACCAGACTACTAGAATTGATTCATATAGATCTTTGTGGTCCTACAAGGGTTAGAAGTCTACAAGGTGATAGGTATTTTATGCTTTTGATTGATGATTACTTTAGAATGACATGGGTTACTTTTCTTAAAGAAAAATCTAATGCATTGGACAAATTCAAGGCATTTAAGGCAATGGTTGAGAATGAAATAAATTTGAAAATAAAATCTTTGAGGTCTAACAAAGGTGGTGAATTCACCTCCAATGATTGTAACATGTTTTCTGAAGCCCATAAAATAAGAAGACAATTTTCTACCCCTAGAACTCCTCGATAGAATGGATTTGTTGAAAGAAAGAACACGACAATTCAAAAAGTTGCTAGAACAATGATAACAAACGCAGATCTATTGGAAGTTTATTGGAGGGAAGCAATTCACAATGTTGTTTATGTGCTCAACCGAGTTCAAGCAAAAGCTAACAACACTAAGACCCCCTATGAGCTATGGGGTGGAAGGATTCCTACTAGCAAGTATTTTAAGGTATTTGGAAGAAAATGTTATATCAGAAGAGATGAAGAAAATCTAAGAAAGTTTGATGCTAGATGTGATGAGGGTATTTTCCTTAGTTACTCTATTAGAAGCAAAGCTTACATATGTTTCAACAAAAGGTTGAGAAAGATTGTAAAAGAACAAATGTCAAGGTTGATGAAGAATTTAAGAATTTAATTGAAGTTGATGGATATGTGTTAGATGAACCTGATTGCAAAGAACTAGAAGAAATAGTTGGAGAACAAGAATTGAAAAATGAAGAAGAAGCTCTAAAAAGGGTTCCTAAAACCCCTAAGTATGTGCAAAAGAATCATTCAGAAGATCAAATCATTGGAGATAAGAGGAAATGTGTATTGATAAGAAGAAAAGCTATTGAACTTGAGGTAAATTATTGCTTACTATCTGAAGTTGAGCCTGAGATAGTGAGTGAGGCATGTAAAGATGAAAATTGGATGAAAGCAATGAAAGAAGAAGTTTTGCAAATTGAGAAAAATCAAACTTGGGAATTGGTTCCTAGACCAACTGTAAACACTGAAAAATGTCCTGAGTCTATGAATGTCATTTTTCTTGGTCGTTGTCCCCTTGATAATTGAATAATTTTAATAATTTTATTATTCTTAATCACATTCCTCTATTAATTAAATATTTTTTAATTATTTAATTAATTCACTTTCTAATCTTTATTTTATCCTGATTAATTAAAATAAAATAATTGCATCGCTAACACTCCTTTTCTTCAATAATTAAATAAATCATCATTTATTTAATTATTTATATTTTATCACTCGCCTATAGTCAGATAATAATTATTATTATTTGTCTATGCATTGACCCCTTCATTCTTCTATAGTTAAATAATTTTCAAGATTATTTAATTATGCATCATTTCTCCCCCCCCATTAAATAATTAATTCAAATTAATTATTTAGTGTCTAATTTTGATTTAATCAAATGTCCATTTTCCATTTTCGTCAAATAAATAATTCGTTCATGAATTATTTATTTTCCACTTGGCCAAATATCTCTTGTCTCATGAATTAATTATTTTCCAATTTTTAATTCATTCCATTTTCCTCCACTTGCTCATTAATATTTTTCATAGCCATTGTTGTCATAGTCATCTCTATTATAGTCGTCGGCATCATAGTCCCCCCATGAATAACATTATTCTAGGGCATCAATTCTTGATCGTTGATCTTGGCATCTTTCTAGAAGCTCGATCTTGACCATATGTTTTGTAACTTCCCTCTCATGAATCCTCATCTGTTGATCTTGAAATATTTCTAGATGATTGATCTTGACTGTCCATTCAAATGGTTGTCTATAAAAGCAACCTTACTCCTTCATTTTTTCCTTAACAACCATATTTCTCCAACTTTCTTGCTTAATATTTGCAGGTATTTGCACAACTTCAACAACAAATCTGAGAGAAATATTGGCAAAAGAAGAAATAGGAGAGACAAGAGAAGTGAACCAACTGCAACGGGGAGTGCTTTATTTTGTTATTTTTTCATTTTGATTCCTCTTTTTGCTTGTATTCTCTTGTTTTAGATGAGGTTTTTAGCTTAGAATTGTTGTGGTTGTCACTTTATCTAGGCTAGAATGTTTTCCCCCATCTTACATTGGTGAGCCGATGTGAATAGTATTTTTTACAAGATTTCACACAGTTTTTGTTTTTTTTGTAGACTTTAGGTACGAAACGACGTAACTGAGCAAAGCAACAACACAACTACCAAGGAACAACACATTTTATGAAAAGAACTATGCATTTGTGGAAGGAATGATAGGAGGGAAAAATTGAATTTGAAATCCCAATGCAATTGCTTTGGTGTGATGCAACGTAGTGAGACATTTGCTGAAAAGAACAACGCATTTTTCTGTCTAGTATAAATTCTCAGTTTTTAGTTTTTTTTTAATTTTTCATTTGGGTTTTGGAGTAGAATAGGGTTTTGGTGTTACTAAATTTTTGTTTTAGCATGTGGCTTTGGAGTGAAGCTCTAAAAAAACTATTTCTTTTGAAATAACAAAAAAATTGAGCTCTTTCATTTCATTTTAAGAAATTTCCATTTTCTTTGTTTTCTACAAATTATAACAGGATCATAAGGTTAAAAAGAATTTCCATTTTCACTCATAAGGCTTAAAAAGAACAACAATCTGCATTTTTCACTCATGGGTGTTAAAAATACTTGCATTTCATGTCTTTGGTTTAAAATTTACAAGGTGTTTTCAAATAATAAGCAAGGATTAAAATCAACCAGTTCCTTTCATGTTTGGTGGTTTGCAAGTGTCTTAGAAAGTGTGTGTGATCTCCTCTCATACCATCCAGTGATCTTGAGTGACCAAAATCACCTCTTTGGAATTTGTATAATCACACCACATACTTGGATTTTGTGCTTAAAATTAACCCCATGTGATTGTGAGGAAAAGGCATAAAGTATGCTCTCTCCTTACGCTTCATGCAATCTGAGAGATCAGAAATAAAGTGCACTTCCTCGCTATTGTTTAATTTTTAGAAGGCCTACCACCCAACTTCAAAAGGTTGGAATGACCCAAGTGGTAACAAAGCTAAGTCCAAGCTCTTCCAAGCCATTATAAATAAACGTGCTTTTTGACAAAAGTCGGCTAGCAATGGGTGTGGATGTGTCACACCGATAAGTGTTTGCCTCAATAGCCCTATGAGCTATGTGAAAATCCTTCCTTAGGGAAAGGAATGGGAAGCCTCTTGACTCACCATAGTCTTGAGCTAATCATGCCACATGTATGGCCACTTTGAATGGGTTCCCTTACTAAGAGCCAATTTGTGATAGTTGACAAAAACCATTTTATACGCTCATTGATCACAGGAGCTCGGACCTCTGAAGGCACCCCACATCTTCATTAAGCTTGTGTAGAGAAATCAATTCCTCCTTGTGGGGAATTGAGACTTGTTGAGCCCAAGAAGTGAGTGTCCTAGAGGGGAGCTAGTGCCACCAAGTCTCTAATTGTCTGCCTTGTTCAAGTGGTTGCAGAAATCCAAGTGGGGATATTACCTAGTGGTTTCCTTGCCAACCATATGGCTTGTGCATTGTTGTCTATGTGTTTTTTACTTTGAAATCAAAATATTTTCACAACCAAACTAGACCAAAACAAGTGATTGTGGCTATATTTTATGTTCGCCAATCAGACTTCATTAAAAATAGTCAAAATCCCATCAAAAACTATTTCAAAAACATCAAAATTGCCAAGACAACATTATAGGAAACTGCAATTGTCAAAACAGAGTTGCGTCTGATACTGTACATTGCAACTGAGAACTGAAAACTACAACCGTCTGTTTGAACCACATTTTTTGGAAACAGAGTTGCATCTGATATCTTGAACCACAACTATGTGATGCACTTGTAAAAAACAGAGCCACAATTGTCTAATAAACAGAAACTCTCAAAATCTTTATCCATAATCTAATTAAATCATTTTCATAGTGACCTTTGACTGATAACAAAGACTTGTAAGATTTACCAATTCATTCTAGCAATGCCATTTAGGAAAACATTACATTATAGGTTACCTTCTTGCATCCTTTGTATTGCATAAATTAAACCTTGATCCTTAGGTTTCATTTAGACCTTCATATTTTGAACATTGGAAGACCATTAAGCTTTTGTAAAACCTTTGGCTCCATATTCCATTTGTCATTGACCATTATCCTTCCTATTATCAACCTTTGTCACCTTTATCAAACTTGAGTCTTAAGCTTGTGTCCTAGCCTTGACTCAACCTTGTCAAAATTATCCTCTTGATTACCACAAAGGTCAATGACACTTGGAATTGCTACCTTGGCTTCACATTAGCTTGATTGCCATCCCTTGTTTTAAATTTTAGGAATCCTTTGCATTAGCTTGACCTCATTTAGATCCATATTACATCCTTTTGATCATAGATTTATCATCATCTTTCCAAACTTTCATCTTCAACCTAGATTCCACTTTGCACCTCTATCCCAAAAAAAACAAAAAAAATAGTTCATTTTCACCATAGCCTTAGCATCGTATCATTTTCCCTTAAATTAGTTACCTTGGAATATCCTTTTGCATCCATTAGACTCATTATCCTTTTGCATTAGCATATATTTCCTTCATCTTAACCTTAGCATCATTTTATCACCTTATCATTAATCAACCTTTAGCTTCCTTTTTCATTTATTAGCCTCATCCTTTGGTCATTATCATCCTTGCAATACCTTGCATCCTTATATTCAAGAAAATCCAAAAATATAGTTTAGTTTCATTACCATCTTGCATCACCCCTCAACTTGCAAAAGTCTCACAGGGTTGAAACAAAGTCATGAACCAAAAGGAAGGACATGGATTTTTCAAGTAACCCTTTTCATGACACTACCATTGGACTAGATTCAAATCATTCTACACCTCCAAGAGACACACCACCAAGAGACCAAAATGACACATGGGACAACCTAAACCTAGAAGAATTCAACAAGCAATTGACTCCTCAAGAAATTGAAAGAGCTTATCAAGACCCAACAGTTTTAAGCATGGTTGATCAACTTGTTAGTGTTGAACCCAATAGATTCTTCTCCACACTAGCTAAGAAGGGTGCCAAATTACCTCAAGGCTTTGAAATATCAACCATTGTAGAAGAAGAAACTGAAAATCCATTTGCACTTGGCGTGCCTTCATCATAAAAAATGTCAAACATACCCCTTGGGACAAATACAGACATGAATACCACTACCACACACATCCCAAGCATATCAACAATTGGAAACAAGGTAACCCATACCATTACACAAGGATAAAGTTTCACACTTGGAATTTCCTCAAATTCCATGGGTGAGATCTTTACAAATGCCCGTTTTCAACATATAAGTCAAGGCTCCACATCACAAGGTCCTACACCCTTGATTCAAAATACAAACCAAGGTCCTACACCTTTGATTCAAAAGGAAAACCAAGGTCCTATACCTACACCTCAAAACACAAAACAATGATCCTTATTCCAATTCCAAAGCACACCTTCATCAAGTCAACCTCCACCAAATAAACCCAGAAAGGTTCACATTATCTCATGAAGGATCCCAAATCAAAACAATAATCAAGGTTATATTCCTTCACACCAAAATTCTAATCAAGGGTCCTTTCCATCATTCCAAAACTCTTCCCAAGGAACCATTCCTTCATTTCAAAATATCAATCAAGGGGCTACACCTTCATGTCAAAACGTCAATCAGGGACCTACACCTTCATTTCAAAATACTAACCCAGGAACCATTCCTTCATCTCAAAATACCAATCAAGGGGCCTTTACTTCATGTCAAAACATCAATCAAGGGCCTACACCTTCATATCAAAACATCAACCAAGGATCTATACCTCCATTTGCAAATCAAGGACTAAATTTTCAAATTCAAGCAATGAATCAAGGGTCTATACCTCAATTCCAAAACACCATACCAAATTCAAACATGACCTTTGGAATAAAATTAAATTCCAATTTCATCCCAAATCAAAAAAACACACATCAATATGGCAACCAAGTTCCTACATCACAAAGTGCCAATCCTAATTCAAATCCAACATATGATCTTAATACCAACATCATGAGACCAAACCAAGACAATGCAACACCATCTCTTGAAGAATTTTTGATACAACAAGTATAGACCCTCCAACAACAAATTAAAAACATGCAATCGGGGACCAACAAGAAGACCTATTCCATGGAGGAACTGTTCCCTTTTCCATTTGACAAAAAATTGTACATGCCACCCTTTCTCCCTCATTTTACAATGCCACTTTTGCCTAAGTATATGGGGACAGGGGATCCAATTGAACACATTTGAGAATTCAACACATCATGTATGAAAGTCTCATATGACCCTACCTATTTAATGAGACTATTCATATGAAGCCTTATAGGGCCAGCTCTAGTTTGTTTTGCACACCTTCCTCCGAGAATTAGAACATGGGGTGAACTAGCCGAAAAATTCATCAATCATTTTTCCTTCAACATTAAAAATGATGTCACCCTTGCAACATTATGCATATCCAAACAAGAAGAAGGGGAATCACTCACCTTTTCTTACCAAATATGGTGAGGTTTGGTTAGTAAATTCACTTGTCACGTTCCTGAAAAATAATTAGTCACCATGTTTGTGGAAAACCTTAACAAAGAATTGATGAGTTGAATTTAAATCCAATGTTGCACAACCTTTGAAGAGATCCTTGAGAAAGGTGTCCTTATTGAGAAATTTCTTATTGCAAAAGGGCTAGTCAAGATAAATAAAGAAAATCTGAAACCCAACAATGACAAGAGAAAATACTGGTCCCAAAACAAAAATGTCACAAATGATGGAGTTGTTGATGCCAAATTGATAACCAAAGGTCCAACCATTCAACTTAAAGGTCCCTCCTCATCAAACACACCAAGCATATCAAACACACAACCACAAGGTCAACACCAAATGCTAAATGTTGTTTAAAACAATCAACAACGTATAGGTCCTCCCCATGCCAAAAGAACATACACTCAATTGGGTGAACCTATCAAATCAGTCCTCAAATAGATTTTACAATATAATCTCATCACACTACCAGACACCAAGAACTATGAACCTTCCTTTATCAAACCTAATTGGTTGAAAGAAGATGAATACTATGAATACCACCATGGAAAAGGACACAAAATAGCTAGGTGTTGGACACTCAAGAACATTATTCAAGACCTCATTGAAAATGGAACCATATTAGTAGGAGATTCAGAAGGTAAAACTAATGTTGATCATACCATATTCAAGACTCCCTTGCAAGACCATGATAAAGGAAAAGCCTCTAGTTCAGGGAACAACAATAATGCCAATTATGTCGCAGTCAAGCACGATTACAACACTATCATCCTTAATGTGAGACCCTTTGATGATCGAATTACCACTATTACCATAAATAAGCCAAGTTCTGAATGTGTTGTTACTACTCGCCGAACCAAGATGACTATTCCAGGACCTCCTACTAATTCATAGAGAAAAAGTCAATATAACCTCCTTGATCAACTTGGGAAAACCCCCACACAAATTTCTATCTTGGAACTCCTTCAAATATCCCCACAGCATAGAGCCATCCTTGATAAAGCATTGCAAGAAGAATACATACCCACAAACCTAGATGTCAATGAATTTCAGGCCATAGTTGGATACCTAGCTATGCTACACCATGTCACCTTCTCCGAGCAAGACTTTTCTGCACCAAAATCTGATCATAACAACCCCCTACATCTGGAAGTATGCATTAATAAACACAAGATCAGATGAGTCCTATTAGATGGTGGAGTGGGTCTGAACATTTTCTCACTAAAATTATAGTGAAAGCATTGGGATACTCTGAGAATTGTATTGACCAAACCATGAAAATTGGGATCAAAGCTTATGATGATGTTGAATGTTCCTTCAAAGGAATAAATTAACTTCCTGTGAGAGTTGGCCCAACAATACAAGACATAGTATTCCATTTCTTGGATCTAGATCTGCATTACAATCTCCTCCTTGGTTGCCCATGGATTCATGCCATGAAGGCTATTCCATCTACCTACCATCAATGCCCCAAGTTTCCATACAATGGCACTAAAATCACCATTCCAGGCAACTCTGACCCTTTTCAATACTATTCAAACCTAAAGGGAACTATTGAACATCAAGTCCACATCAATCAAGAGGCCTCACCTTCCACTTCATCCACCACTCCATCTCATTGCATTGATCCATCCAATCTTGTCAAATCTCCACCCCATTTATCACACCTTCCACACCAAAAATATAGATCTAGGACAAACAATGTGGAGAATACAATATGAAGAGTCTCTTTTTCATTGGGAAGCTACCTAAATCACCAAAGTCTTATGGAAAACCACATCCCATGCAACCTAAATTTATCATCCATAATCCCCCTACAACCTTCAGTAAATGGGGGTGTTGGTGTTTTTTCCAGCTAAACCCTGCAATTCTCTAAGAGGTAGCAAATCTCTATGTTCAAGAATCATCAAAGTTAGTGGCCAACTGATGGGTAAAAATTTCCAAGCCCATACCCCTACTCTTTAGGCTCTGTGAGACCAAGGAGGGTGTTCCTATTTGTGTTCATTTGATATTCACTATCACAAGAACACTTCAATACACAAATACATTCCTCCTATATGCAAATAGATACAATTCATCTAAGGTTTGGATGACCTTCAGACAAACTACTATTTATTGCTAGAGATTAATTGAAATTTGAAGTACATCTATCACAACTAATAGATTTAATGATTTTGAGTTTAATAATTGATTTTGAAATGCATTAGCCGAATGACAAATCAGTGCCTAACTCTGGGCCACAGAGTCAAATATAGAATCATAAAGACAATTTCATCAGCAAACAAACTACAACCAATGGATTCAAACAAATAATGTATTACACCAACAAACCCACTCTTATTATCATCAAAATTATTATTACAGATCCACCATGTACACTTAAAGTCACAATTATTTGTTCAAAGTAATTTACCTACTTCATTGAAATAGAACCGTGAACAAATAATACAGTCTCAAATAAATTGAGATGAAAAATTCAACATACTTTGTATTATTAAATTCATATGACTGAAAGTATACAAAATTGGAGACAATTTTGATAACAGTTATGCTTTGCTTGCACAAACTGGTTGACATTTACTCATAAAATTGAAACATTACAACTGTATATTCAATACATGACTTTGACTCAACACTATTCTACCCATCCCCATATAGAATTTCAGAACCCTTACAATGAGAAGAGAAAGAGAATAAAAAGAAATAGAAGAATCCCAAGAAGCGATCTGTTGATGACATCTGGAAGCTTCATCCACCATTGATCTGCACAAGAAAATATCTGGAAAACCTCTTTCTTCTCTCCTCCTTGCAACAAAATTTTCCTCTACCTTTTCCTTCACTCCGATTCTCCAATAGAAAAATTACCTTCCCATGAAAAATATCTCCATCTTTACCATGCAGTAGAAAAATCACTTTAACTATGCAACACAAATTCCTGTGAAAACAACTTCACTTTTCCCTTCTATTATGTAGCACTGTAAATATTCACCTTATAACATATCTCCCATGCCATTTTACTTTTCATTTCCAACAGAGAAAACCCCTTTCTCACTCTATCTCCAAAGTAAAATACTTTAAAATGAAGGTTTTAAAATATTACAATATTGGGTAATAAAGTTTTACCTGTGCCCTCATAAAAATATTTCTCCTCTTTTATTACATTTTAAAATACTTGCCTTTGAAAATAGAAACCCTGCCTCCTTTTATCGGGGAAATATTTTAAATAACTTCTCCTTAGTAAATGGTGAAAACCATTTAAAATTCATCTGCCACTTTAAAATATTTACCATCGCACCCCTTTAAATAGAACAGTACTCGTACATTTAATTGCTTCACGGAACTCACATGCCACACAACCAAATTATGCATGCCACACGGGTCTCCTACTAACATCACCTTCAGTCTCGTGCGATGCTTCCACAGTTGCCTATAATATTTTAAATATTTAATTTAAAACACTTACCCATAAGTCTTTTAATTTTCACTTTGCATTTTAAAATATTTTGCCTATGCTGCAAAAATATTTTACCTCCATGTAAAATACTTTACCATATAAATAAAGTGGAAAGCCCATAAAATATTTACCAGGCAACATTAAAAGCTTTCACTTTAAAATAAAAGAACCACTTGAAAATTTAACCGGGCCCACCAAGATCCTTTCTCAACATCCCCCTCAAGCAATCTTGATTTTTACCATCAACAATGGGTTTTTAATCTAATATTTCATCGTGCTTTCTAAAAAATGTTATAACCGGGGCATTTAAATATTTTGGCACACACCACGCAACCCCTATTCCTGAAGTCACCACCATTCTTGTAGGGTATGCACTCTGCGGTTGTTTTTTTGTTACCTTAATTCCTTTGTTGCTCTGCAACTTTTGTCTTGGACAATGGTAGCGAGCAAATTTTCTTCAAACAATTTTGACGCTTGCAGAAGCAACACACAAAGTACATCAATTCTAATATTTCTCAATAAACCTCACCAACATCAAAGTTGATAACCTCTACATTATATCTCCAACATCAAAGCATAACCATTACTAATTGCTGAAATAAAATGAAAAGGGCAAACCAAACACCCATGGGCGATGAGTTTTCCTAAAGTCGTGAAAGTTGTGAAAGCAGCCTCTGGACCAATCCGAAGCAAGAATTAAACTTTCTTTGACCCAAAAACATTGAAAATGCATTTTATATTTTCCCTAAATGCCTCATTTATCCTTGCACAATATTTAAAATATTCAGAATATTTTAAATATTAACATTTGAAACTTTAGAAAAATTGTGACTTTTAATTACGCCTTCGAGCCATTTGAAGAAATTTATTGCAAGCAAACTGGGACATCTGGAGCCGTGAAAATTTGTGTAGGATCATAATAAACTATTTAGAGAAAACCCATTTCCTCAAAAAAATTCCAGCCCTTAAAAATTCAGGTACCTCCTTTATAAATTGGCCCTAAGACATGTTCACCACGATAGAAGTACTTTAAAATAATGTATCAAATGACCTCTGTTTTTGATGAAAATGGAGCTATAGAGGTTTTAGACAAAAATAAAATAAAATGGTTTGTCATTGGAATTGAAAAATTTGACTTTCCAAAACACCATTTTTGACCCTGTTGCGATCTGAAAATGATTAAATAAGCCATCAAAACTTATCCTGAGACCCTGAAACTAAGCAGGAATACACACATTTGATCCAAGATTGGAGTGCAAAATATGGTTTGGAAAAAGAGATCACAAGATGCAAGATATTAATCAACAAAGTTGCTCAGTCATACTTTTCTGCATCTACACCTGTTTAGAACCAATCCGAGCTCACCAAATTGCCATCATGAAAAAATATCAAATCAACTCCTGGCAAGCTGCCCCTGGACATACAATCTCATTTAGGTACACTGAGTACATGTGCAAGAGGGATTTTCTTGAATCATCATTCTTCACAAGATATTAGGGCTCAAAGTTGACCACCTTGAAAAGTTTCAGAAATGCAGATGTAAAAACTAAACAAACTACATTTGCTTTTGATCTCAAAAAAATAGCAAATCAGATCATGAAGCTCTGAAATTGGACAAGGGGGCATATGAATGTGGGGAAAATGGAGAGAAATGATCCATTTGTCTTTTAAATCTTTCATTTGTGAAATATTCACTCGAACAGAAGGCCACTTCACAGATCTGAAAGTTCTCAAACAGCAAAACAACAGCAGAACCCTCTAGCTTATCTTTTCAAACACTATCAAAAATAATCATGAGAATCTAAAACCTGACATGCATACTCACATATGTTACATGAATGGGTCCACCAAGGGTTTTTACATGAAAATCAACTGGATCCAAAAATGACCCTCCAAAGTAGGTCACTTAGGCAAATTTTTCAGGGGTACCTCTGAGTGTGCAAAAACAAAATTTTCAATATGGGCACTTCAAATTTGAAAAATTTAAAGGTTCCACTAGTGGCTCCAACTGGGGATGTATGCCCCCTGCGGGCATAAGAAGAATTCAAATCTCTGGGGAGTAGGCCAAATATTGAATCCATTGGGTGCTCTCAAAATGCACCTTTATTCAACCACTTTTTCAACTTCACTTGGTGACCCCAAGTCCCTAAATGAAAAAGGGGGGTCAATTCTTACCTCTATCAAACACCAATCTGTTAAAAGAGTTGATCTCCCTCAACTCATGCTTGACTTTGTCACACCACAACAACATGAGTGACTGCACCTCTGCAAACACAAGTATCAGGATGCCTTTGGACAAATGGAAGCTTGCTCTTTGTTTGGCTCCATTGTCATATGGCAACCAAATCACATATGTCATATCACCGCCACTCTCTTCATTTTCTGATTTTATATCAAGTGACAACATATGAGGATAGTGATCAAGACTACACGAAAACACTATCTTATCACATTTCACCAAAACTAATGTGAAAAAGGTATTGCAATCTGCCTGATTGAACATGTTGGTCTCTCCCAACAATCCATCACATACAATATTATCAACATATTCATAATCACTATGCATCTGAAAATTAGGTAGACTTTCAAACTGTTGACTATCATGTGGCAACAATTTATCATATTCATCACATAAATCATCCTCAAGCTGAAAACAACATTCTTTAATATTTTGTACATTTCTAGATTTTGTGAAAACCTCTTCTAGCTGACAAAAATAGCACTCACATTCTGCCACATAGCTGGTACTATTAAGCTCAATCGAGTTAGTAGTTTGCATGTCAAAGGTTAAATTATCACAAGAATTCACCAAAAGATCTTGCATATCGTGCAAACTATCTTCGAGTGTATGTAAAGAAATACACTCATACATTGGGACACTCTGTAATTTCTCTCCATCTTGTTGATATAAAGAATCATCAAGGGTTTCTGACTTATCTTCATCTTTAGTCACTTTGTCATCTTCTGAACACAACATATCAACATCTTCATCATCCCAAGGTTGCTCAAGAATGAGCAATTCTAGTTTAGAAAGATGACCCGATTTTACCTTGAAATAAGCATTCACATTCATATGAAAAGACTCATGATTAGGCTCATCTAAATTGGCAAATGGATATTTGTCCAAATCTACATTAAAGTTCTCAAGACTTGGCTCATTGGATACACAAAACTCATGGTCATTTGTTGCTTCTAATTCATCAAAACAGATTTCTGAACTTGCATCAATATCCATACTTTCATACTCATCATACAATGCATCCTTACAATCAAATTGTTTCTTTTCCTCATCCACATTATCATCATGTTGATCAACTAGTTCATAATTGGAAGGAGAATAAAAAATGCATGCATCATACCTTGCACAGTGAAGATTATTATCACTGTCAAATTCAATATGGGTAGCACACAACAACTGAGAGTTATTAACATGTGTACATTTCTGATATTATGCGGTCAACATATGTGAAATTTATTCACTATTCAATAGATCATTATTTTGATCCATTCTTTCAATCAATTCTTCACCTTGACCCCCACTAGAATTGTATGCACTATCAAATTGTAAATTAGGATATATCATGATGTCATCATCATCAAAATCTGAAAACTCAATGGACTGATCATAAACTAGATTTCCCCAATCATAAGAAATAGAATCAACAAAAACCTTGTCAACAGTATGGTCACAATCTATCACAGAGAACAAGCTGTCCACTTGTTCCTACTTGCTTACTTTTGGGTCGTCATGACAACAATATACTTAATTATGTATTTCATCAATAGATTGGGTCTCATTATTGAATTTTTCATTTACATCCTTTTGAGGATAAACACAAATATTTTCACTGTCAAACTGAAAACCATCAATGGTTTCTTCATTGCAGTTGCTTGTGGTTGATCTTGCTAACTGAAATTCATTGCATACTTTATCACTGGCAGCCCACATACTGACATTCTCATAAGCATTCTTCGAATCTATAGGCTCTCTTGTCTCATCATGAAGATTTTCATCAAAGCTACACTCAATTGTAGACTTGACATGATCAATTGTACTATAACGATGTTGATTACATACTTGTTCTTCAAAATGGGAACCCAATTCATATCCCTCATCATGTCTTTCATCATTATGGCTGAAATTTTCAACTAGGTTTATCTCTTTTGAAGGTTGTTCAAATACAACTTCCTCATCATCTAATGATGCATCATTCTTGTCTTCTACCTTCTCAAGTATACATTTGTCTTTATTTAAAACCAAAGACATCTGATCATTTGTATCTACATGGTTGCTGATTTTATCAGCATGTGTATGCACCATTGAAGACAACAAAATTTGCACATATTAATTCCTCATTTTCTCTGAAATATCTAAAACTATGTATGCCATCTGCATATTTGATATTCTAAAATATTTTAGTAGTGCACTAGATCCTTCCTCAAAAGCTTCAAAATTCATATGAATGCAATCTGGAGTACTAGGTCTGCAATTTTTAGGGACCGATGAAAGAGAAACAACAAATCTGTGATTGAAATCAGTGCTTGACTCTTCATTTTTTCTTCTAATCTCTTTCAACCTTGTGACAAGGTCAAAAGTTTCTTTTGCAAATTCTTATTTATAAGCATCCACTAGTCTATCCCAATAGAGAAAAGACTTTCCAGGAAAGCTTAAGTACCGATCCCTAGATTGTGCTTCAAGAGATCTGACAAAAAATCTCATCCACATATCCTGATCTCCAAATGAATGTTTCTCCATAAAGCTAAAAAAAAATTGGACATTTGCATCTCCTCCACATACATTGTATCCATCAAATCTAGGCGTTCGTTTATAGACTTGATTTGGCATACTTTCAACCTTGTAATCAACCCATGACAAATCTAATTGGTCATACAATGGATCAAAGGAATTAACAAAAGGTGTAGTAATTTGGCAAGTAGATACAATATGGTTATCTTTTAACTGGGCTTGTGAAAACATCAGGTGTCTTTCGTCCATCTCTTTAATTTTTCTCTCAAACACAACTTTCCATTCTGGCCTTATCCTAAGCTTGTGAACTCTTGGTTTCATGTACTTTGTAGTATCAAATGTTTGAGGATTATAAGACTTTTGAAGCTTCTTGAAAAGTTTTATTAAGGTATCTAATGGTATGGTTATTCCAGCTTGGTGATCCATAGATATTTGCAGATCAAGGCTCAACTAATTGTGCATAATCACAACCATGACCAAATGAAGGGTCACTAGGGTAACTGCTAACATGATGATAACCTGGGCTTGAAACATATGACAATGCAAATAGATGGAAATCCCTAAGATATAAAAATTCATTCTAACCATCCAAACTAGCAAATATTTGAACACTAGACAAAAATCTTTAAATGGAATTGCAATTACATTTAATTTAATAGATTCAACAAATGGGAGTGTGCAAACTCAATATTACTGTCCTTTCCCTTTATTAGTGCTAATTCACTCAATAGGGAACCAAATTTTTTTCCTAAGATGTTCAAATATGGTTTTCACACAGGATTTTCTTGAAAACCAAAAGTGAAGAATACCTGGAAATGTTGTAGCTGTTGCAAATTGCTCTTGCTAATTGGAAATTTTGCAAATTGGAAACTGTATTCACATCTTCATCAAGCTCTTTTGACAGATTCACCACCTCTCTTCACAGAGGATTGGACTTCAAACAATATGAAGCTCTTTCATAGATAAATTTCTTATTGAGATCCTTTCATCAACAGAGCACCACAGACCATGAAAATTTCAAGTTCACTCCCACAAATTTTTTCTCCAAGTTTGAAATCCTTCAACATTTGAACCAAATTTAGAATAGCAAATAATATGACTATGAAATATTAGTCTGCAATTGAAGATTCAAAATTCTCCCCAACAGAGTTGCCAATTTGTTGGTGTTTTTTCCCAACTGAACCCTACAATTCTCTAAGAGGTCAAAGTTAGTGGCCAATCTCTATGTTAAAGAATCATCAAAGTTAGTGGTCAACTAATAGGCAAAAATTTTTAGGCCCTTACCCCTACTCTTTAGGCATTGTGAGACCAAGGAGGGTGTTCCTATTTGTGTTCATTTGATATTCACTATCGCAAGAACACTTCAATACATATATACATTCCTACTATATGCAAATAGATACAATTCATCTAAGGTTTGGATGACCTTCAGACAAACTACCATCTATTACTATGGATTAATTGAAATTTAAAGTACATATGTCACAACTAAAACATTTAATGATTTTGAGTATAATAATTGTTTTTGAAATGCATTAGTTGAATGACAAATCAATGCCTAACTCTGGTCCATGGAGTCAAATACAAAATCATAAAGACAATTTCATCAGCAAACAAACTACAACCAGTGGATTCAAACTTCTAATGTATTACACTAATAGACCCACTCTTATTATCAACAAAATTCTTCTTATAGATCCACCTTGCACACTTAAAGTCACAATTATTTGTTCAAAGTAATTTAACTACTTCATTGAAATAGAACCGTGAAAAAATAATAGTCTCAAGGAAATTGAGATGACAAATTCAACATACTTTGTATTATTAAATTAATATGACTGAAAGTTTACAAAACTAGAGACAATTCTGATAACAGTTATGCTTTGCTTGCACAAACTGCTTGACATTTACTCATAAAATTGGAACATTACAACTGCATATTTAATACATGACTCAGACTCAACACTATTCTACCCAACCCCATACAGAATTTCAGAACCCTTACAATGAGAAGAGAAAGAGAATAAAAAGAAATAAAAGAAGCCCAAGAAGTGATTTGTTGATGACATCTGGAAGCTTCATCCACCGTTGATCTGCACAAGAAAATATTTGTAAAACCTCTATATTTTCTCCTCCTTGCAAAAAAATTTGCCTCTGCCTTTTCCTTCACTTTGATTCTCCAACAAAAAAATTACCTTCCCATGAAAAATATCTCCATCTTTACCCTGTAGTAGAAAACTCACTTTGACTATGCAACAAAATTCTCGTGAAAACAACTTCACTTTTCCCAAGTCTATTATGTAGCACTGTAAATATTCACCTTATAACATATCTCTTATGCCATTTTTCTTTTCATTTCTAGCAGAGAAAACCCCTTTCTCACTCTATCTCCAAAGTAAAATACTTTAAAATGAAGGTTTTAAAATATTACAATAATGGGTAATAAAGTTTTACCCGTGCCCTCATCAAAATATGTCTCCTCTTTTATTACATTTTAAAATACTTTCTTTTGAAAATAAAAACCCTGCCTCCTTTTATCAGGCAAATATTTTAAACAACTTCTCCTTCGTAAATGGTGAAAACCATTTGAAATTCATCCGCCACTTTAAAATATTTACCATTGAGCCCCTTTAAATAAAACATTACTCGTGCATTTAATTGCTTCACGGAACCCACATGCCACATGGCCAAATCGTGCATGTCACGCGGGTTTCCTAATGACATCACCTTCAGTCCCGCACGGTTTATGTGATGCTTCCACAGTTGCCTATAATTTTAAAAATTTTTAATTTAAAACACTTACCCGTAAGTCTTTTAATTTTCACTTTGCATTTTAAAATATTTTTCCTGTGCTGCAAAATATTTTATCCCTGTGTAAAATACTTTACCATATAAATAAAGTGGAAAGCCCATAAAATATTTACTAGGCAACATTAAAAAATTTCACTTTAAAATAAAAGTACCGCTTGAAAGTTCAATCGGGCCCACCAAGCTCCTTTCTCAACATCCCGCTCAAGCAATTTTGATTTTTACCATCAACAATGGGTTTTTAATCTAATATTTCATCGAGCTTTTTCATGGCACATACAAACGTCACCACCATTCTTGCGCGGTATGCACTTTGTGGTTGATTTTGTTTTTACCTTAATTTCTTTGTTGCTCTACAACTTTTGTCTTGGACAATGGTAGCAAACAAATTTTCTTCAAACAATTTAGATGCTTGCAAAATGGCCACAACACACAGAGTACATGAATTCTAATATTTCTCAATAAACCTCACCAACATCAAAGTTGAGAACCTCTGCATTATATCTCCAACTTCAAAGCATAACCATTACTGATTGCTGAAATAAAATGAAAAGGGAAAATCAAAACACCCACAGGCGATGAGTTTCCTGTGAAAGTCGTGAAAGTTGCATCTGGACCAATCCGAAGCAAGAATTAAACTTTCTTTGACCCAAAAACATTGAAAATGCATTTTATATTTTCCCTAAATGCCTCATTTATCCTTGCACAATATTTAAAATATTCAGAATATTTTAAATATTAACATTTGAAACTTTAGAAAAATTGTGACTTTTAATTATGCCTCCGAGCCATTTGAAGAATTTTATTGCAAGCAAATCAGGACACCTGGAGCCCTGAAAATTTGTGTAGGATCATAATTAATTATTTAGATAAAATTCATTTCCTCAAATTTTTCTTAGCCCTTAAAATTCAGGTACCTCCTTTGTAAACTAGCATCGGGACATGTTTGTCGCGAGAGAAATACATTAAAATAATGTATCAAATGACCTCTGTTTTTGATGAAAATGGAGTTGTAGAAGTTTTAGACAAAAAACAAGAAATGGGTTGTCATTGGAATGGAAAATTGACTTTCTGGAACACCATTTTTGACCCTATTGCGATCAGAAAATGATTAAATAAGCCATAAGAACTTATCCTGAGACCCTGAAACTAACCAGGAATGCACACATTTGATCCAAGAATGGAGTGCAAGAGATGGTTTGGAAAAAGAGATCCTGAGGTGCAAGATATTAATCAACAAATTTTCTCAGTCAGACTTGTATGCATCTATACCTATTTAGAACAAATTCGGGCTCACCAAATTGTCATCATGAAAAAATATCAAATCAACTCCTGGCGAGCTGCCTCTGGATATAAAAGATCATTTAGGTACACTGAGTACATGTGCAAGAGGGATTTGCTTGAATCATAATTATTCACAAGATATTAGGGGTCAAAGTTGACCACCATGAAAATTTTCAAAAATGCAGATGTAAAAACTGAACAAACTACATTTGCTTTTGATCTCAAAAAAATAGCAAATCAGATCATGAAGCTCTGAAATCAGACAGGGGAGCATATGAATGTGGGGAGAATGGAGATCAACAATCCATTTGTCTTGAAAATCTTTAATTTATGAAATAATCACTCAAACAGAAGGCCACTTTGCAAAACTGAAAGTTCTCAAATAGCAAAACAACACCAGAACCCTCCAGCTTAGCTTTTCAAAACACTGTCAAAACTCATCATGAGAAGCTAAAAAATGACATACATTTTCACATATTTCACATGAATTGTTCCACCAAGGGGTTTTACATGAAAATCAACTAGCTCCAAAATATGACCCTCCAAAGTAGGTCACTTAAGTAGATTTTTCAGGGGTACCTCTTAATGTGCAAAAACAAAATTTTCAATATAGGCACTTCAAATTTGCAAAATTTGAAGGTGCCACTAGGGGGAACTTGCTAAAGATTCTTTAGATGATCACATTCTCACATGGTTATATGAAGATGAGAATGTTGTTGAATCTAAGAAATTGTCAATTGAACAATACCCAAAAGGGTTTCAAATAATGAAACAAGAAGGATATGATGGACACAGCGGACTTGGCCTAAATAAACAAGGGATGATGTAACTTGCAACCTCCCAAGTTAATCAAACATTAAGGGCTAGGGTTTGTACTAGTGAAAGTGACTATCTGGGGTATCGACTTGCCTTCGAGTGAGTTTGTTGACTCTTCAAATGAGATCGAGACATACAAGGACCCTTGGGACTATGTTGTCGATTCCAATGAATATGAATGGGATTCTCTATCCTCCACTACTTTCATTGACCTTGATAAACTATTTGGGATATCTAATGAGCCTCCCCTTGAAAAACAATTCAGTCAAATGCTTACCATTAATGCCATGCCAAGTCCCCATCCAAAAGCCCCTTTGAACATAGAAGAATGGATCAAACACTTCTGGGAAACCTTTGATGCTACCTCATGGGAACTTGGTGACTCTACCTCCATCTTTACCCTATCGGCTTACACCATGACTCTTGACAACACCGATGATGGCTTACCCCTTGTCTACCCTCAACTTATAGATTGGGATCAACAAGAACCACCAAGTTTGGACACTTTCGAGAATGATGAAGCCATTGTTGAGCTCATGGGACTTTGTAAAGGAATACCAAGTGGGGATCATAAGGTTGGATTTTTCGTAGAACTCAATTACGTGGCATACTTTGGTGAGGTCATCCTATCCTCTAGTCACAAAAGTGAAAATGAAAAAAGTAAAAATAAAAATAATAGGTCTTCAGGTGAAAACCGAAAGGTGCTTGCTAACTATGAAAATGTAAAAATAAAGGATGTATCCAAAGGTGAAAATATCTTTGAGGTGCCTAAGGATGGAGGACTAGAATATCTCCCAATAGACCAAGAGAGATGGTCATTTCTTATAAAAGAAACAGAGGAAGTCAACATTAGAACACCAAAAAATTCCAGAATCATACAATTAGTAGCATTTTTTAGCACCAAGGAGAAACCTAAGTTTATAACATTTTTTTCAGAAAGACAAGTCAATTTCACATGTTCATATGCTGATATGCCTAGATTGAATCCCAAACATATTTTGCATCACTTGCCACTACTACCTAATGCTAAACCATATAAACAAAAGTTAAGGAAAATGTACCCAAAAATTGTACTCCTTATCAAGGTGGAACTAAAGAAACTACTAGATGTCAGATTCATTTTCTCAATTGACTACACATATTGGATATGAAACCTTGTTCCTATCACCAAACCAAATGGTCAAATCAAATTTTGCATGGATTTCAAATATCTCATTAAAGCTTATCCTAAAGATGATTTTCCTTTGCCAAACATTGAAATCATAGGAGACCTTACTGCTGGTTATGAGATGCTATCATTGATGGACGGATTCTCAAGTTACAACCAGATAAGAATTTCCACTAAATATCAACCAAAGATAGCTTTCACATAGGCTTGGGGAACTTTCTATTGGAATTTCATGCCATTTGGATTGAAAAATGTCAGAGCTACCTATTAGAGAGCCATGACTATAGTTTTTCATGACTATATGCACATCCTTATGGAGGACTATGTTGATGACCTTCTCTCTAAATATCTAGAATGAAGTGGACACTTAGCAATAGTGGACAATATTTTGACATGACTGGAAAAGTATCAACTCAGGCTAAATCCAAAGAAATGTGTTTTCAGGGTCCAATCAGGCAAGCTTCTAGGATATATTGTCTCTCATAGAGGAATAGAAGTTGATCGCACTAAAGGAAAATCTATCTTATACATGCCACCACCAACCAACATTAGTCTATTGAGAACATTACTAGGAAGATTATAATCAATCTTTCGGTTCATTGCTCAATTAGTAGAAAAAATCCATCCATTTCAACATCTGTTAAGGCATTCCCTTTAGCTAGACAAAAAAGTTTCAAGAAGCATTTGATCAGATCAAGAATTATCTATTGACTCCACCAGTTCTTATGCCTCCAATTGATGGAAGATATTTGATACTATATGTGACAGCAACTACATCAACACTAGGGTACTCTTAGCAAAAAATGATAATGATGGCAAAGAAAGAGAAATATATTATATCAGTCACACCTTAGTGAGATACGAGTTGAACTATAGTCTTATTGAATGAGCCTATCTAGTAGTGGTATTCATAGCACAAAAATTGAGACACTACATGTTGAATCAAAAGACAAAATTGATTGCTAAAATTGATCCTTTAAAATACCTTCTCAGCAAGGTAGCTCTAACAAGAAGACTGGCCAAATGGGTTATTATCCTAAGTGAGTATGACATTGAGTACATTGACCGAAAAGCGATAAAAGGATAAGTATTATTTGATCAGCTTGAAGACACACCCATAAAAGTAGACCATCCTTTGATAGTTGATTTCCTAGATGAATCAATCTTTGTAATAGAAACACCCACAACATGGAAGCTATATTTTGATGGATCCTACATAAGTCATGGTTCAAGAGCTATTATTTTGTTCATCACACCTCAAGGAGATTCCATTCCCAAGTCATTCTAAATAGCATTCCCATGCACGAACAACATAGCAAAATATGAAGCATTGTTAACAAGCCTCTGAATGGAAATAAAATGGAAAATCAAAGATCTTCAGGTTTATGGTGATTTTGAGTTAGTGATTAAGCAATTTAATGATGATTATGACACCAAGGATGAGAAATTGACACCCTACAAACGCATGGTAGATAGCTTCAGACTATACTTTGATAATATTACATTTGAGCAGATACTAAGAATCCAGAACAAAATAGCTAACGTAATGGCTACAATTGGATCTCTCTTGGACATTCCTAATAATTCCTCACAATATGAGTTCATGGTGGAACAACTATTGATCCTTGTGTTCGATGTCCCCGAAACTGAACTTGTGTGTGAACTTGTTGGTCTTCCCCTTGGTATAAAGACATCTACAACTACTTGCATGACCAAATTATCCCTCCTAACTTGTCCCCCAACCAACGCAAGACCTTTATCCAACAACTATCCAAATATACCATCATCAGAGATACCCTTTACCGCCGCAGTTTAGATAGTACCCTTCTTTGATGTCTTGACTCAAATGAAGCACAAAAAACCTTACAAGAGTACATCACTGTATATGTGGAGTTGAATTTTTTGGTCTAACCTTAGCAAAAAATCTCATGATAATGGGATATTATTGGCTTACCATGGAACGTTCCTATCACTTTGTGAAGAAATGTCACCAATGTCAGATTCATGGAGATCTTATACATATACTAGCTCAGGAGCTACAGTTGCTTACTTCGTTGTGGCCATTTTCTTAATGGGGAATCAACCTCATAGGAAAGATCCATCTCACCTCTGCTAATGGACATAATTTTATCCTTGTCGCTATTGAGTACTTTACGAAATGCATCAAAGCCATTCCACTAATTTACATTACTGGAAAGCAGATAGCCAAGTTCATCATGAATTACATCATTTTCCGCTATGGTATCCCATAGTCCATCATTATAGATAATGGTTTCCCTTTTAAGAACCAGGATGTCTATGAACTTTTTCACAAATTCCATATCCAACACCACTTTTCTATTATGTATTATCCCCATGGTAATGGCCAAGCTGAGGCATCTAATAAGACTATCCTAAAAATATTAAAGAAGACTGCTAATGACGTTGGCTATGACTGGCACCTACAACTTAATCCTACTTTATGGGCCTATCGCACTAGTGTTCACAAACCTATAGGAGCCACACCATATTCCCTTGTTTATGGATTTGAAACAATACTTCCTATAGAGGTCGAGTTACCATCCCTACGAGTCTCTTACAAGGCTTGCTTGATCAGGAAGAATATCGTGTATCCCATCTAAATGAGCTAGAATTATTGGATGAAAAGAGACATAATGCTTTGACACATTTGCAAGCATATAAGAATCACCTTCAACGTAGCTACAATAAGAGGGTTTGACCTAGAAGCTTTGACATTGGTGACTTAGTCTTGAAATAAAATCCAAAGAATCAAGTAGAATGAGAGAAGCCCAAAAAGTTTGAACCTAATTGGTTGGGCACTTATATCATCATAGCATCATATGGATCAAACACTTATCAACTCTTTACTCTTGAAGGAGAACCATTTTCCAAACCTATCAACAACATGCACCTTCGCAAGTACTACACTTGATTCTCAAAGTATCCCCTTTTTAAAAAGTCAAAAAATAAAAATCAAAAATCAAAAAAATAGTCACCCTGATGAAAACCTAGCAAACAGGCATCTTGGTGACAACAAAAAAATATAAAAAATAGTAAATAGAAATAATTCGTCCACAAGTGAAAACCACTTCAGTTGCACTTAAGATAAGTACCATGGTGAAAACCTAGCAAACAGGCGCCATGCATAGTCAATCTATGCTCCTCCGTCTACTATCACTCCATCTGGTCTTTTCATCCTTTCACTCATCCATTCATACACATCACTTGCTCAAAATAAAGCATTGTCATTCTCTCATGGCTTGAGAACCACCAACATTTAGTATCCTTTTCCTTCATGATCATCCTTTGCATTCACCGCTACCCCTCACGCATAATGAATTGGTCATGCACCTGACTGGGGGAAATTCCTTGACTTACATCTTCATGGGGTATAACACGTGGTATTAGCCTTTTAAGAAATCAAAATCCAAACAAAATCATTAAACATCAAAATCCAAAAAAAATCATAAAACATCAAAATCCAAAAAAATCATAAAACATCAAAATCCAAAAAAATCATAAAACATCAAAATCCAAAAAACTCATAAAACATCAGAAAAAATCAAAACTCCCAAAAATAGAGTCTAAGTTGAGTCACAATCTGAGTCAGTTTGTGTTAAAGTGGTCAAACTATGTTGTCTCTATTCATTTTCTATGTAGGAAAGGCTCATATTCAATGAGCCCCTGAGACATTAGGTCAGTCCTTTTAGGTTTTTCCAAATAAAATCATGACTCCATCTTTTGTCAAATCAGTCAAATCCAAGTTGTGTCGAACTATGAGGTCTATGCATGTACAACATAGGCAAGGCCATCAATCAATGACCCTTGAGGCCACCTAGGTCAGTCTTTTAGGGTTTTTCAAGTCTGTTCACATTCCTAGTCCACAAGCAATCATCATTCAAACCAAATCATGAATCAACAGACAAATCTAACCAAAAAATCAATCAACCAATCAATTTTCAAATCAATCAATCATCCTATCATCGTTGGTCCTATATCAGAATAGGGAATTATGCAATTTTTCTCATTCAGTCTTGTCACTTGTCTTTTATGAGGATGTGCCCTTCCTGAGACTAAAATTTGTCAATTTGGTCATTCACCTTAAGCAGGATATGTCTTTCTTGTAGTTAGGTGCCTTTTCAACACTTTTCACTTTGTCAACTTTATCCGATGTGTTCCTTTCGTTAAACAAGATATGTCTTTCTTGAAATCGATATCGACACATCACTTGGTCATATCAATCAATCTTTGTCAAACAATCAATCAACCTTGTCAACCTTATCAATCAATTTTTGTCAAAGAATCAAACAATCTTGTCAACCTTATCAATCAATCTTGCCTTAATTAGGATGTGTCCTTCATAAAATCAGGTGCAATCAATCAACCTTGTCAATTTTATCAATCAATCTTTATCAAATCAATCAATCTTGTCAACCTTGTCAACCAATTTGGCCTTATTCAGGATGTGTCTTTCCTAAAATCAGGGACAATCATCAACCTTGTCAACCTTATCAATCAATCTTTATCAAATCAATCAATCTTGTCATCTCGGTCAATCAATATTGCCTTAATTAGGATGTGTCCTTCCTAAAACTAGGCACGATCAATCAAATCAATTTGTCAACCTTTGTCAACCTACCAATCAATCCTTGTCAACTTATCAATCAAACTCGGTCATCTTGGTCAACCTAATCAATCACATCAAACAATCTTATCAAAACTATCAGCAAACACTATCGCTATTGGCAAACACTCTATTGGTTTGAATTCATCTTGTCTTTTTAATTGATTCTGGGTCATGTTAATAGTTACCTCGAGGATGTCCTATTAACATATTTAGAGGATTGATTATGGATCATGGCCTCTTTTCTTTTCTTGTTGTCTATGGTTTGTCTTGGAAAAAATAATGGGATAATTGGGTCCTTAGTATGAGTTGGGGCATTCCTTGTCTTTTGAATTTATCTTTTGACTACTTGTCTCTCACAAATGGTCACCTTGCACAATGTGGTCTATGTCATACCATGGTGTTTGTGTTCCATTTGTGACAATTTTGATTCTTGATGCTAAATATAAGAGCATGAAATTTGGTCCCTTATCATTTCCCATCTAACTTTCCCTCTCCATCTTCCTTTCCTTTTTCATGCTAACATCCATCTCTTCCATCTCTTCTATGCTAACAGCTCTTCCCTCTGCATCTTGACAGTGTCCTATGACACACAAATATATCTTGCATACACGATCATGTTAGAAAGCATCATCATCATAGACATCATTATCATATTAAGTCACATATATTTGCATAAGAAAACACAAAAACATAGAAAGTATCTATATACATCTAAAAATGGTCATTATAAATCAAGCCTATTAATTAATTAAATATGAATTATTTAATTAATTTTCTAAATTTATCTACATATAAATAAATTTAATTATTTATTTATATCATTCACTTTCTAATTCTTCTAATTTAATTAAATAAATAAGTTTATTTAATTATTACCATCTTCCATCTTCCTCTTAATTAATTAAATAGATTTCATAATTTATTTATATTAATTATCACAAGTCTAAATTTTAAATTCAAATGATATTCCTCTAAATTCCTTTCCACATTTAATTAAATATTCTAAATATTTAATTAAACACTTTCTAATTCTCCACTCTTCATATAATTGAATATTCTAAAATATTTAATTAGAAATTTTCTTCACTTCATATTTAATTAAGTATTTTATATATTTAATTAAACATTTTTTTATCATCTCTCACACACAATTAAATATTAATTATTTAATTATGGAAACTTCTAAATTCATTATCACATGTAATTAAATAAATTTAATTAGGGATTTATCCTCAACTACCAACTAACTCCTCATAATTGAAGTGCACAAATGACAACTTTCCTTCAATTTTGAATGGAAAAGGTTGTGTAGGAGGAAACATTTCCCATTATTCTCTCAACCTTCCATCTTTCTCTCAACTTCCAAAATCTCTCACCGTTCATCTTGACAGGCTTATTTTAGATAGTTGATCTTTGCCAACTAGATTCTTGCCTCCAAAAATCTATAAATACAATCCTCTTGTGAGTCAAAAAGGATCCTAGATTTTGTGAATTTAGTGCATTTACTATATTTGCATTCTAGCCAGCATTTTAGCAATCTTTTAAGCATAGAATTTCAAGTTCAGAGCATCTTAGTTTTCAATTTCTTAGCTTAATCATTTAGCAAATAGACATGCATTTTGCATAAGCTCGTTCTCCAAAGTTGTCATTCTAAAAATTTGTTGCTTACACCAATTGAGGGCTAGTACTTGCAACGAATCCTTGGAGATAGAGAACAATAAGACATTTTTGAAGGAACTATTATTTTAGAGTTTCTTTTACTTTTAAATTAGTTTCCTTTGATCTAATGTCTTATTAGTGTGTTGGTTTATCTTTTTAGTTAGTACACATATTTTCACACATATTTTTGGCACCCACCGTGGGGGCTTGCCCCATTTTTAATCTTTTTATTGTAGATTTTCTAACAGGTGACAAATTGGAGTTGCGGTTTAGCGCATCCCTGGTGAAGTTTAGCACATGCGAGGACTATTTTAGTGCATTTACCTTCTATTTTAGCACATTTACTAGTTCATTTAGCGCATTGGTGAGTTCTTTTAGCACATATAGGGAGTTGTAAAAATAAATCTTGATTCTGACGCCATCTGTGGACATAGATTTTTATTTTTTGCATAAGTTAAAATGAAGCAATCCTAGGGTAGACACTTAAATCTAGAATTAACCAATCCTAGGATAGTCACCAAACATTATTTTATCTTGGTTAAAATGAATCCCATGCTTGTTGTGAAGCAACATCTTCACTTAGTGTAGAAAATTATCATTTGGGATTTAAAACTGAACCAATTGTTTGTTGTAATTGATGGGTAATAGGTTTCTGCTCTCCCTTTAACTAGGTGATGAGAATGCCAGACTTACCTTTTCATTTTATGCATTTTATGTTTTATTACATCCCTTAGAAGGCCTGCTCTTGTGGGAAAAAGTACTCACCCAAGAGGAACAACCTAAGTGGGAACCCCTAAAGCCAAGGATTTGAACCCACTATAATCAAAAGCAAGTTGTTGATGAAAATCCACTCAACAGTAGTGTGCTAGATAACCATCCCCAAAACTTTTGTTCTAAAGGTTGGGAGGTCTCCTGAGGGAGTATATCATTTGCTGCACTAGACGTAAACCCTCACTATGAACCTTAGTGTAGAAGCCAACTGAGTCAGTAGCCAAATGTTATAATACTAAAAGTGCAAGGGGAGGGAAGAATCTTCCCCCAAGACATTCACCATATAATTGCCATGGATTGTTTTCTCAGGGGATCAAGAAATCTAACCTTGAGTACGCACCTAGAAAAGACAAAAACATGGGCACCCTCTAGGAGGTGACATGGCTATGTGAGTTGATGCAATTCTAAGATGTGGGCTATGATTATTATGATGACCCTTTTGACAATTAAGAGTGAGTCTATCTGAAGTGTCTGTTTTGATCAATACCCATGGAAATCTCGAAGAACATAAACTCTCTATTTAGTTTTAGGACTTTAAAAACAACTGTTTTCTATTATATACTATGTTTTTCAAACATTAAATCAGATAAAGATCATCCAATTTAGTAATTTATCAAAAACCATGTCTGTTTCAACCCATTGACTTAAGCTTTTAGATCTGTTGTCAAGTCTAATCCTTTTCTATGCTTAGGGAATGGAAATCCACAACTTTTGTTAAGAAATCCCTACAGAAAAGGATCAAGAAGCCAAAAAATTCCCTTAGTTATAAGAAGCTATTGAAGAGGAGAAAGTTTTTATACCAAAGTTGGAAAGTTATGTTAGAGCATCAAATTTTTCTCCACTGATATCATGACTTTGCTAGGAGTTTTACTAGCGATTTTTCCATTGAACCATTATCTTCATGAGCTTTCTTTCAAGGAAGAGATCTATCACAAAGGCACAATCATAGTCAACCTATTCATCCCTCTTTCATCCCACAACCTGCAATTCAGTATTCCAATTGTCCTGATCAAGTGTTTCAATAGAGAACTTAGAAGCATTAGGCTTTTGCAAAATCCTTATTTTCTCGAACTAAGATCAAAATATCACAAAGTGCATCATCTCATTTGTTTGTGATTTCTAGTTTAATTCCCATAACAAGATCATCATCCTTCCAACTAGGGAATCACGAACTAAAAATTAAAAATTTCTTTAGTCATATCAATAGAATTCTCATTCTATTCTGACTAAGATATCCAACAAATTGCACTATCCCATTTTTTATCAAAGTTAGAAAAAAATTGGTACAAGCTTATGCATGTTGTCACAAGATCTTGAAAGCACATAGAATTAGATGAAAGGGAAAATCCTCTTTGCAACATGGGTGATAAATAAGAAAACTCTTTTCACAAGTTTCGCACAAGAAATAATAATGATGAAATAACTGAGGAGTTAATTCAAGAAGCTGAACAGGATCCTCAATTTCATACTCTCTTGGAAAAGACTTTAGAAGGAAACAAGGAAAGATACTTTCTTTTGTTAGCAAACCAAGGAGCTAAACTACCCTATGATTTTGACACGGAAAAGATTAGAGTGGATCCTGAAGCTCCTCCCTTAATTATTTTAATGCTCTTACTCAACAAATAAAAGCACTACAAGGATAAATTAAAGAGATACAAGGGGGTGCAACCAAGAAATATGTTTTGGAAGATATATGCCCATATTCATTCAACAGGAATCTCAACATGATTCCTTTCCCAAAGTATTGTGAGATCCCAAAATTTGACAGGTATAATGGAAAAATGGATCCCATTGATCATGTGAGAGACTTTCGAAATATGATCTTGGAGTTTTCTCATGTTTATACATACCTGATGCGTTTGTTTCCATGAAGTCTCGGTGGACAATCCATGGAGTGCCTTTCCAAGATCACTCCCCCCATCAAATCATTTGAGGAGTTAATCAATAACTTCATATCTCAATACTCCTACAATATACAACATCAGATAACCATGCTTGATTTGTGCAAAGGGAAACAAAAGATTGGGGAAACCTTCATCACGTTCTTACAAAGATGGAGAAGGTTATTTGCAAGATATTCCTATCCTATTCTTGAAAAGGAAAAGATGGAAATCTTTATCAACAGTCTAAATCAAGAGATGAGTTACCGGCTCAATCTTAATTTTCCTTAATCATTTGAGAATTCGATTGAAAATGCAATCACTATCGAAGGAGCCTTGGTCAATAGAGGAACATTAAATCTTGACAAAGATGGTCCAAACTCTGATAACAACAACAACAATAACAATGATAAATCATGATTCTGGACTAGAAATAAGAATGTTGTAAATGATGGGGTTGTAGATGCCAACAACTTGAAGCCATCCATTCTCAATATATCAGGTGTTCAACATAACAACAAAAGTGATGGAAATTCTAATAACCAAGGCAATAATGATTCCAATCAGGGAAACAATGTCAACCAAGCAAATGTGACCAATAATCGTGGTAATAATCTCGACAATAATAAAAATTCAAATGCACCCAAATCATAGTTTTTCTCAAATCAACAGAGTTTTACTCCCTTGGACCAGTCTCTTGAATCAATCTTAAAAGAGATGTTGAATCAAAATTCCATCACATTTCCCCCATAGAGAGGTTATGAGCCTAGAGTTAGACCATCATTGTGGAATGACTCATACTTTTGCGATTATCATAGATGCAAAGGTCATAAAACAAATAGTTGCCAAGGGTTAAATAATTTAGTCCAGAATTTGATTGATAATCACACCATAGCTATTGAGGGACATAATGCCAAAGAAAATCATCAAGAATTCAAGGACCCTCTCCCCAATTATCAAAAGGGGAATCTCTAGGTGACAAGGGCAAGAATGTGAATCATGTCTATGATACCACCATCAATCATATCTATTCTGATGACCAACAAGTCAATGTTATCATTGTCAAAGGAAAGCAAGAGTATCGAGAAGTTAATGCAACAACAAGGGGACATGCCAAAATCATTGTTAAAGGAAGTTCATCTAAGTTAGTTGTTCCCCCTCCAAGGCAGTACAATTTGGTCGATCAACTACAGAAAACATCGGCTCAAATTTCTATCTTGGAGCTTCTTAAAATATCTCCAACACATAAGGAAATTCTAGAAAAGGCTCTAGTTGACACAACCGTATCTCTTGATTTTGATATCGACAAATTTCAAGCCATGGTGGGACACATGTCCTCACCCACATGCCTATCCTTTTCTGAAAAGGATGATGCCTCCATGACTCACCCCCATAATTCATCACTTTATTTGGATGTAATGGTTCATAAATCCTACATCAGACATGTCCCAATAGATGGGGAAGCTAGTGTAAACATTTGTACTTTAAAATTGGTTCTTGCCTTAGCGTATTCTAAAGAGTCCATTGATTTGAGAAGAAAAAATACAATCAAAGCATATGATGATGAGGAACGAGGTTCCAAGGGCCTCATCATGCTACCTATCAAAGTGGGACCTATTGTAAAGAACACTTTTTGTTAGGTTCTAGATCAAGACTTGTCTTATAACATACCTTTGGGTTGCCCATGGATCCATGAGATGCAGGCAGTTCTGTCAGCTTATCATCAATGTCTAAAAATCCCATATGACGAACAAGAAATAACCATACCAGTGGATCATAACAACACTCAGATTTTTTCTAACCTTAGAGCAACACATGATACCTTTGTCCCACATAATAAAGAGGCCCTAGCTATTTCTACTTCTAAACACAGTGACCAAACAAAGGAGTTAATAAATAATTTTGGCACAAAGCTATAGTTAAAGGATAATGGGGTGGGAGAATATTCACTATGTCTCCCTAATTTACCTCTCTCCAAGGTCCCATGGTCAACCTACAACTTCCACACATCAAGCTACAATGGCATCCACATCAAGCATGCAAGCTTCAGTTCCCATCACCAAGTTTGATGGAAGATTTTTTCAAGCAAACACCCAAGAAAATGAAGCTGAAGATAGAGCTATTCTCGATTGGCTTTATAAAGATGAAGATGAATCTATCTAGCATGTCAAGTTACCTAGTGAACAATATGGGAAAGGATATACCATAATGCAACGAATGGGTTATGAAGGAAATAGCCCCATAGGCAAGAGAAAAGAAGGAATTGTGGAACCTATCCAACCAAATAAAACACATCCAAAAGATAAAATTGGACTTGGATATGGTGAGGACACAAAAGAGGTCATCTTAAACAAAATTCAAGAATTAGCCTTGAAGAAATCTCATGAGGAGTTAGCAGAAACAATTCTTAGATTATAGGAAAATTCTGATACAGATTCAAATGAGTATGAATGGGACACCATTTATGATGATCAATTCTGGAGAGACAAAAAGGTGGATGTTGTACAAAAGTATGCACCCATTCTCACACAAGGGGAAAGCTCAAGGCCTCCACTTTATTACTTACTTCAAAGCGACCATGACTCAAGTGATGATGATTCGATTCAAAGAGAGACAGATAATCAACAAGAGGATACCATCATAGATCTGACCCATAGTGAGAATGATGACAATATCATGACCTTAACAACTAGTGACTTTACCCAACCTGATGATTCATTACCCTTGGTCCATCCTGAGCTCATTGATTGGGAACAAACTGAAACAATTCACATCCCAACCTTCCCAAATGATGAAACCATTGTGAATTTCCTTTGTTCCTCAAACCCAAAAATAGGTTCCACTAGTGAGTCCTAGGATCAAAGTCTCAGTCAAGAGAGTGCCAAGTTTTTTAGCTACAAAATTAACAATATAAAAGATTGATCTAATGGTGAAAACCTAAAAAAGGCAATATTAGATCATGAAAAGAGAAAAATAAAGAGTGCATCTGAAGGTGAAAACCTTTCAAAGGAACTAGAAGATAGGAAACTTGACACTCTCCCTAAGAACTATTAGGAAAGATCTATTTTGATAGAACCTACAGAAGCAATCAATATAGGCACTGTGGAAAAGTTGAAGATCTTGCAACTTGCTGCATCACTAACAGATGAAGAAGTCCCAAAATTCATAGAATTCCTAAAGGATAATAAATCAATTTCGCATGGTCATATGCAGATATGCCTGGGTTATATCCAAATATTATCATGCACCATTTGTCCATCATGTCGAGAGAAAAACCTATGAAACAAAAACTCAGAAAAATGAACCCACATGTTGCATTGCCAATCAAAGAGGCATTAAAGAAATTGTTGGATGTAGGATTCATTCAGTCTATTGACTATGCGGAATGGATCTCCAATATTGTACCTATGTCGAAATTGGATGGAAGAATCATAATCTATATAGATTTCAGGGATCTAAATAAAGCATGTCCAAAAGACTATTTCCCTCTGTCGAACATTTATATGATCGTGGATTTAACAGTAGGGCATGCTATGTATTCATTCATGGATGGATTTTTCAGGTATAACTAGATAAAAATTGTACCTGAAGATCAAGATAAGACCACATTCACATGCCCCTAGGGTACATATTGTTGGAATGTAATGTCATTCGAACTCAAAAATGTAGGTGCAACATATCAACGGGAATGACTAAAAAAATTCATGACATGATGTACACCTTCATGGAAGATTATGTAGATAATATTTTAGCAAAATCAAACACAAGAGAAGGACATCTAGATATCTTATCTAAGATTTTTTTCAGAATGGAAAAATTTAAGGTCAGACTCAATCCCAAGAAATGTGTCTTTGGAGTAAAATCTGGAAAGCTCCTAGTTTACATTGTATCAAAAAAAGGAATTGAAGTGGATCAATCGAAGGTTCAAGCCATCTTAGAGATTCTGCCACCAAGGTGTTATGCCTTGCATAACCACCCCATCTTTTTCCTTGGTCAAAATGGGTCCCCCTTTTTTTTTTCTGTCCTTGTTTGTTTTTCAACAAAGTTTGGAAGGTTTTCTTTCTCCCAATACTTTGTTTTCCTTTGTTTTTCCTTTTGTTTTGGCGGAACCGAAATCGGAACTGAATCAAGATTGGTACTCATTTCTTGTTTCCTTTCTAGTCCTGGTCCTGCTTGTTGTTTGTTTGGTCTATGTGGTTTTTCTCCACCAGAGTTGGGGGTGGGATGGAACCGGACTGTGAACTTTTCCAAAGTTCCCCGTTCAATTCTGGTTTCGGTTCCGTCGGGTTGGTTTATGATCTTGGTCCCACTTGTGTTATGCTTGTCTCTTTGGTTTGCCTTTTTCATAGTCGGGGTCAAGATGGAACCGGACTATAAAATTTTCCAAAGTTCACAGTTTGGTTTTTGTTCCCATTCCACCTCCGCCTTTTGGTTTGTTCATTTGGCCTTAAGGTGGGTTTTGGGTTTGGCCTTTGTGTTGGGTTCCTGGTTGTTTCCGTTTTCCTTTTATTTTCCTTTGGTGTTTTTGTTTGGGACCTAAGGATTGGTTTCCTCCCTTAGGTTTTCCTTGTTTTCCTTGTTGTTTTTGTCTACCGGAGGTGGAACCGGGATGGGACTTAACTCTGAACTTTTCTGAAGTTCATGGTTTGGTTCCCATTCCCGTTCTGACTCCGACTCCGCTTCCTGCTCTCTTGTTTTCTTCTTCGTTTTGTTTATTTTTTTCCTAAGGGTTGGTTTCCTCTCTTAGGTTTTTCTTGGTTTTCCTTTTCTTTCATTTGGCGGAGGCAAAACTGAGATGGAACTTAACTCTGAATTTTTCCAAAATTCACGGTTCGGTTCCCGTTCCCATTTCGGCTCCGCTTCCATCGGGTTGGTTCCATTTTTCATTCCGCTTGGTCTTTCGTTCTATCAATTTGGATTCCTTTCTAATCTCGGTCTCGCTCGTCTTCTTCTTATCTTTTTGGCTTGCCTTTTCCAGAGTCGGGGCCAGGATGGAACTGGACTGTGAAATTTTTTGAAGTTCCTAGTTCTGTTCTGATTCAGGTTTCGGTTCCACCGGTGTTCATTTTTCTCCGCTTCCACCTGCCTTCCTCCCCATTTTTGTTCCTGTCTTGGCTTCGCTCCCGCCTATTTCTAGTTCCGCCTCTCCCTAGGTTTCTTCTTGACTTTCTTGCCTTGTGTATTCTTTTTGACTGGCCTAGATTTTGATGATGTATTGATTATTAATGATGGCTATTTTTCTGCAGGTTGAATTGAGCAGGTTGATGTTGTCATGAATGAGGGATGGAGTGTGCACGTTTCAAGAATATGGTGAGATTTGCGAGATTCAGGTACACTCTGCAATTGAGGGCAAGCTGGGCTTGCGTGTGCATTTTCATTCTTCTACTTCGGGCCATTGGGGCATTAATGTCTTGCAAGTGGGATGTGATGGGCTCATCCTAGTTTGGATTGATCTGGCTTGTTCGTTGGTGGCACGGATTTGATCGATGACTCACGTTCTTGCTGGTTTTGTGCATGTTTCTATTCGCACAAATGGTGCTTTGATGGCGGGTGTGGCTCCAGGTGTTGTACCCTGGCTTTTTCCTATCCCAGATCAATCTGATGGGGGTCTCTGGCTGCATTCATGGCTGGGCGGTGAGTTATTGCGATCTGTCGAGGTGTTTTGGTTGGTGGTCAAACATTTTTGAAACCCTAGCTCTGATTCACGTGGGCAGTTGTTCTATAAAATGGGCATTCTACCTCCTTTGTAGGGGTTAGTCATTTCCTTTGTTCTTTGGCTACCAGTGATAGAAAATGTGATTTGTTTTACAGCTTTGAGCAAAGATACTTGTTTAGTTAATGTTGGATTTACGTAGATTTTTTTTATACAGTGATATGTTGGAGTTGAGTTTACTGGATGAGGTTAATGAATCATAGTCTGTTTGTATGCCAGTGATTTTTCTGAAGCATAATTGTTTCTTATTTGATGAGAATCAATAGAAGGAACCAGATTTCAAGATTATTTCATTAAATCATCTATGGATGGAATTGTTACATGTCTATTGATCTATGATTTTAGCAACAAATTAAGAGTTTATTCTTTTTAAATCTTAAAAATTATTGTGATGAGTGATTGTGATGGTTAAACTAAGCACTGTAGATGTATGCAATAGTATGGATTTTTCTATAAATTGCATCATGTTATGGTTTTCTTGATCTATTAAAAGAGCATTCATTGTTGGAAGCATATGTCTAGATATTGGAGAATTTTATTCATGTTTTATTGATTTATGCCTTGACCTATCTTTTTTGTTTATTTAAACCCCCCCTTTTTTCATTAAGTAGAGATTGATGAATCCATTGTTGTTTGCATTCCTTATCACTAGCAAAGGCCCCTTGAATATTATAGTTGCATGGACCAATTGAGTGACACCAGACAGTTGAGAACCAACTACCAGGAGCTTGGGAGTTAGGCTACTATATGTTTTCTTTCTTTTTCAGGAGAAATAGAGTAGAAATATTTTGTTTAATGTTGTTTGTGTCATTTTCACCATCAACATAAGGAACATCAGTCAACTGTAGTCATTACAAGGATGTTTGCAATCCATCAAGAGATTCATCGCACAACTAGCAGACAAGAGTTTTCCATTCACGCATCTCTTGCATAAAAATGTCTCATTCAAGTGGGAAGACAAGTGCGAAGCAGCATTTGATCAGATCAAACATTATCTAATGAGCCCACCAATATTGATTCCACCAATGCAAGATCAACCACTCATACTGTATATTTCTACCACAGAAGTATCCCTAGGGGCATTATTGGCACAAGAAGACAAAACAGGCAAAGAACGAGGAGTATATTATATCAGCAAGACATTGACATGTCATGAACTAAATTACACTTTCATTGAAAAAGCTTTCTTGGCAATAGTGTTTTCTTCCCAAAAGTTGTGACACTATATGTTAGCTCATATAGTCAAACTTGTGGCTAAAATTGATCCCTTGATATATCTTCTAAGAAAAGCAACATTAACTGGTAGACTAGCTAAATGGGTAATGATCCCAAGTGAGTTTGACATTCATTACATGGATCGAAAGACAATCAAAGGGTAGGTCATAGCAAATCAATTGGAATAGGCACCTTTACAAACAGACCATCCAATGCATATCGAATTTCTAGATGTTGATGTGTTCATAGAAACTACCAAGCAATCATTGGCACTTTACTTTGATGGTTCCTACACATAGCATGGCTTGGGGGAAGGAATTATTTTTGTCACACCTCAGGGGCATACCTTCCCAAAGTCTTATCAGCTGATGTTTCCTTGTACTAACAACATAGTTGAGTATGAAGCACTTCTAATTGGAATGAGAATAGCATTGGACTGGAGGATCACAGAGCTACAAGTTTTTGGTGACTCACAACTTGTCATTAATCAAATAAATGATGACTATTAGACTAAATATGACAAGCTAATGCCTCACAAGAACATGGTAGACAATTTCAAGAAGTATTTTGTTGAGATCAAGTTCATGTAAATACCGTGGATCGACAACAAACTTGCAGATGTCATGGATACAATTGCATCATTACTACAATTATCAAAGAACCAAGCTCGATACGAATTCCTAGTGGAACAACTATTTTCCCCTGCCTATGACCATCCTGAAACCCAAATAATTTGTCATTTGACTAGTTCTGATTCCCCCTTATACGAAAAAATCTATGCTTATCTGAAAGATACTATCTTACCACCAGATTTGTCCCAGAATTAGAAAAGAAATTTCATACGACAATATTCTCGATATACCCTAATCATTGATACCCTATACCGACGTGGTCTTGATGGTACCCTCCCTAGATATCTCGAACGTGATGAATCAGAGAAGGCCTTACAAGAATTTCATGGTGGTATTTGTGGGACTCATTCAAGTGGATTAACCTTAGCTAAGAAACTTGTTAGAATGGGTTACTATTGGCCAACCATGGAAAAGGGTAAAAGCACAAAGTTGTGTCACACTTTATAAAGGAAATGACCAATGCTAATCCAACTTTTAAACTTGAATCACTAAAAAGTAGCATATATGTTTTGAATTTTTAAATGATGTAAACTAGTAAAATATGTATATTTTAGTATATTTTATGTTTGTATTTTTTATAAGAAATTAAAAAATTATTTTAAACTAGTTTTTCATAAATTAACACTATAATTTAGTTGCTGATAAAATGCTGAAAAATGAAGTTGCACGAGACGTCAAAATTTTTATAGTAAATTTTATTTTTTTTCTTACAAATTTTTTGTCTGTATTTATAACTTGAAACTTTAGTCCATGGATATATTTTTTTCCAATTTTGATAAATATATAGTTTTATATACATATTAAAATGTGTGTGAATAAAAAACAACTGTTTCCATCGGACGTCAACATTCATATTAAATATTTATCTAAAATGGAAAAAAAATTATACCATCTTGAAATAGATTCTTTTATCTAGTGCATCATATTTTTTTCAATTTTTTTTAATAAGTTTTAGTATTTTTCCTTGGCATGGTAATCAACCTAATATTTTTTGTTGATTACCTAGTTTTAGTATAAATAAAAATATAAATATAAATAATAATTAAACTATTAAAATAAATATATTTTTGAAAACTAAACTTATGGATCTACAAAATGGTATTTTTACATTTTAAAAAAAATGTTATTTACATGAGGAGGAGTTATTAAAACTTCAAGTTTTTCAAATAATATTTTTTTTGGTAAATTGGACTCAAAGTGGTGTTCCATATATTTTTAGCCAACAATTTTAGTTGAATAAATTGTGGAATTATCTAACTTAGCTAGAATGAATCTTACTAAGTCATATGTTTGACCAAAATTGATTTTTAGTTAGAAATACTTAAATTCAGTTGTGTTGATATGTTGGCTGAAAGTGTGACACAACTTTGTGCTTTTACCCAAAAATAATCATTCATATTTGTGAAGAAATGCCCAAAGTTTTAGATTCATGGGAATCTCATCCACGCTCCTACTCAAGAACTACAACGTTTCACTACGACTTGGACTTTTGCTCAGTGGGGCCTAGATCTGGTCGGAAAAATATACCCATAATCAAATGGACACAAATTCATAATCACGGCCATCGAGTATTTTACTAAGTGGATTGAAGTTGTTCCATTGACAATAGTCACTGACAAACAAATTTCATCTTTCATTCTAAATTATATCATATGTTGATATGGCATTCCTAGCTCCATTATCATGGATAATGGAAGACCTTTTAAGAATCAAGATGTTGATGAACTCTATGAAAGATTTCACATCCAACATAGGTTCTCTATGCCTTATTATCTATAGGGGAATGGCCAAGTAGAAGCTTCAAACAAAATAATCCTGAAGATCTTGAAGAAAATAGTGAATGATGTCAGTCGTGATTGGCATGTCCAATTAAATCCATCTTTATGGGCATCCAAAACAAACATTCACACACCGACAAGTGCCACCCCATATGCCTTGGTTTATGGAGTAGAAGCAATCTTGCCACTGGAAGTTGAGATTCCCTCACTTTGAGTCTCACTTAAGGGACTTATATTTGATGAGGACTACAGATTCAAGACTACAAGAATTGGAGCTACTTGATGAGAGATGACAAAGAGCAACCAATCACTTGAAGGGTTACCAGCAAATCATGTCTCGCAGCTACAATCATAGGGTCATACCAAGAAAATTTCAAGTGGGTGACTTGGTCCTAAAAGAAAACCCATGCAATCAATAATATTGGGAAAAGAAAGGTACATTTGAGCCCAATTGGTTGGGTTCGTTTGTCATCATTGCAACATATGGATTGGGGGCATATCAGCTATCTATGCTAAAAGGGAACCTGATTGAAGATCCAACCAATAACATCCATCTGAAGAAGTTCTATGTTTGAAAAATACCAAAAATAAACATAAAAGGTCCTGAGAAAATTCATACAAATAAGAAAATGTCCTGAAAAAATCATCATCAAGGTGAAAACCTAGCAAACAAGCATCCTTTTGAAAATACAAAAATAAAAGAGAGAGAAAATACAAAAAAAAGAGAAAAAAACAAAAAAAAAAGAGAAACAAAAAAATCATTCCCTTGATGAAAACCTAGCAAACAGGCATCTTGGTAACAACAAAAAACTCACAAAATCTAAAAAAATATAATAAAAACAAGTGGTGAAAACCTGGCAAACAGGTGTCTTGGTAACAACAAAAAATCACAAAATATAAAAAAGTGCAATAAAAACAAGCGGTGAAAACCTGACAAACAGCCACTGTTTGTGATTTAGTTGGCTCTCCCATCTATTAGGTTACATCCTGCATCGTTCATTCATAGCCATATTTATCAACATCAAATCCGCAACTGGACATCATATTGACATCATGCGTACACCATTTCCTTGAAATGACAACGATTTCATCGTGGCTTGATGATCATTGTTGGTATTCCAAGCAGTAGGTTGTGTCTAATCTAGAGTCAAGGTGCAAATTTACTGAGGGCAATCATCTTTTTGAACTTTTTGGTAGGCAAACAACATGTGATAAGTATCAGAATATAAGATCAACAATCAAATATCCAATCAAGATTGGTCAAAATAGCTATCAAACATGTCACACATAAAATTGAACCAAATTGGATGATCTTAATCTAAATAAAATGATTGGAACACTTAAAGCATAAGTTGAACTATTATTTTAAATTTGGTAACATCATATCTCTAGAGTGACTCAATGATGTACTAAACTAGAGTCACAAGGAAGAAATATGATTTTTCTTTGATTGCTATCTATGATTTAATCAATATTACTATGAAAAAATTTCATGGGACATGCTCTACAATGTATCATTGATGACATTTCAAAATTTGCATAGGAAAAAGGTTAACTCTTGTCTATTTACGCAAGCAATACTTAGGTCATCTTGGTTCAATTATACCTTGATGCTTGTATTAACTTGCTATATCAAACATCATGAAATTTGTACTCAGGTCATCATCCGTGCTAGTATCCCCTTTGATACTTGTACTCACTTTCAACATATCAAAAGGCTCAATGATGAAAATCAAGCACAAAATTGGTTTGTAGAATGACAACAGTGAAGTGGTTCATCTGGCATGTTAGGTCTGCATAGTTCATATAGATTGCATTCAATTTTATGGTTGTATGATAGATTTTTGGAGGTTGGAAAAGATACATATCTCTTTTAATGAAGATTGAGTACACTTGGACATTTATTGCATCTCATTTTAATTTTCATCATCATTTTCATGTCACTTTCATATCATTTTCATTTTGATTTTCATATCTCATCATGTCATTTACATTTCATTTTACATTTTCATTTGGGTTATCATCTTGCATTTTCATAATTAATCTCATTTATTTTGATGAGATCATGACATCTTGCGTTGCATCTTATTTCACCAATTAGTTGCATATCATTTCATATCATTTTATATCCGTATTTATTACATTTCATTTGCATTTCATTGTCATTCATATGATTTAGCTTATTTATAAACTCATTTCATTAGGGGCACAATTATTATCATTTTCACATATCATATCTTCATCATAGATTTTTCACATTTCATTGTCTTATCATTAATCACTCACCTCATTTGTATTTTAAATATCATGTCTTGCATTACCATCTTATCATTGCATTTTTCCTATCATATCATTTAGGATTCACTTTGCATCATCATCATTTTCATTGTCATTATCATTTCACTTTCATTATCATTATCATTTGTAGTTTCATATCATTGTACATTTCATTAGTCTCATATCATTATATATAGATTCATATCATTTAGGATTCATTATAATATATCATCCATTTTTCATATTCATATCATTATCATTGTTAACATTAACTTATACTCATCATTTTTATTATCGTTATTCATTCATGTCAATTATCATTATCATTTTCATATCAACTTGCATATCATTCATATCATATTTTTATCATCATAAACATGAAATTTACATCATCATCATCATTTGCATAATCATACATTGAAAAGAGAAAAACACATTCATGGCATTCATTTCATACATCATATAGAATCATAAAATCATTCACATTGCATTATCCATATTTATCATATCAAATTCATAAAAATCATTCCATTTGCAAATTTCATCAAATCATAAAGAATATTCATCAAACCATAATCATCATCATTATTCCTATCAGATGCATCCATCATCCGTAAACATACATAATCATAAACAACATGGCTACTATGTGAGGGTCATGGCTACTGTTGTCTCCAGAGGTGGTGGGTCTTGCTGGATCTCTATTGCTTGAAGCCCCTATCTCTCGTCTAGCAGGTTGTAACACACTCCTGGTAGCACTCCTGGTGTGACTACGCAAGTGGGTACGGGATCGAGTGCCTGACTGTGTGTATACTATCCTCTACTCAGGGGGTACCACCTCAAAATATCTCATCCGATAATATTCTACCTGACGGGCAGTCTCCAGCCCCTCTACAACAACCTCTCCAATGGAGGTACTCTCAACTAATCTTAGAAGCCTCTCGGCTACCCCCTCCACCTGTAAACACCTTTGTCTAAAACTATCCCTCTCTACTGTGAGCTAGGAAATCTATGGGTCTAGAGGTGGTCGCTGAACCATATGCACCTATAGCTATGTAATGGTGGCATGTGCCTATGCTAATTGGCTCTAGAGAGCCTGTATCTGTGACTATAATGCATCAATTTGACCCTATAAGGGGCCTTGATAGTGATCCATGGTGCAACAGCTACCTGTGCCGCAACTCTGGTAGTGCAGGGTCGAGTCCTGAATGGTACATCAAAGAAATATTGTTGCCTTCCACCTCTGCCACCTCCGTCATATCCATCATAATCATCATCTGAACTGTCATCCTCATCATCATCAATATCCATGTCCACCCCACCTATATCCTCCTCTCCTCCAGCAGGCTCAGCAGGTTTCTCTCCCTGTCCCTCCGCCTATCTCTCTACCTGTGCCTATGGCTACCACCATGCTCGTTGTAATGTTAGTCCACCTAATAGTGGGGCAAGATCATTTGGACTGGTCAATCTAGGGAATGGATGAGTATAAAAGTATGCAACATATTCCTCAACCATCCAAGCATCTATGACCTATGGGTGGATATCCCATTATTTTAGCTACAACCTAAGATACTCATCTCTGGCTACCTCATATGTGATGAAGGGACCCCACTCCACCACATCCTCTTGTCACCTAGCATAGTGAGCCACACCCTGCGGCATCATCTGAACTCATCCATTATGTCTCAGCACCCGCATAACCAAAAACCACTCAATGATAAATGGGGTATGACCAATCAAGTATCTAGCAATACTACAAAACTATAGCTCTATATCATCATCATCACATGCCTCACAATCAACATAGGGTCTCCAGATAATAGTATCCATATAATCTAAAACACAGTGCTAGTACTCTAACTTTCCCAGCATGGGCTGGACAAGTGAACCTGCATATGCATAAACATATGGATGACCAAGCGAACGATCTCTTTGTGTGATGAGGTGGGTGATGGTGATGTGCTCCCATGACCATATTTGAAGAAGAGTCACCCTAAAAGATATACTCTTCCCATTTCTATATACCACCTGATGAAGATCATGGTATACATGGGAAAGCATGCAAGATCCCCATGCATATCTAGTCTGGTGAAGGATCATTTCCTCCAATATCCACCCCCAACCTACTGATATTCCCTTTGACCTATGATCAGGACAAAGGAAGCCACCAATGAAGCCTACCAAAACTAAGGGAAGTGGGGCATAACCCTCTATCATCTCTCTCCAAGGGATCACATATCCACTAAACCCTAGATACTGAAAAACTCATCGCAGAGCATTTGTACCTCCAACCTCCTTGTGGTCATAAACCACAAGGATGCCCAAAATCCTATACACATCCTATAGTGTCACAGTGATCTCTCCAGTTCACAAGTGAAATATTTTATGCTCACTATGTCCTCTCTTAGCTAATGCGGGTCAACACTACCCTGTTGACCCTATACCGAGGGATCCTCAGAAGTGATCCCAACCCACATCTAATAATAATCCCAATCTCTAGCTGGGACAATCTGGGAATCATCTCCCATGTGTGGGGAAACCTCTCTCTGAACTGGAGGATTTTAAAATCCTCTTATAACATCAAAATATCATTCAATCAGATAATCAACAAGGAAAATCAATCAATTAGGAAATCAAACAATCATGTCAATCATATCAAGCAAGTGAATCATATCATTACTATTCGTTTTTCATTCAACATGAAAGAAAATTTATAAGAATCATTGAAATCAAATCAAATCAACAGCTTACCAGCCTATCATTACTATTTGTTCTTCAAACGAGAAGACAAATCTATCACTCTACTATTTGATTTTAATCAGACATGAAGACAAATATAATAGAAAATCAGCTCATATCGACATCATTACTATTTGTTTTTCATTTCAGAAAGAAAATTTATCACAATCAATAACATCTTACTTTTTTTTTTAAACACGAGAAAAAATTTATCAGATCATCATCAAAATCAATTCAATCAATCCTTGACGCAACTTAAATTCATTACATCAATTGTCTAATATAGCAACAAACATCAAGAAATCAACAAATCTATCTCAAACTTTCAAATTTTGCTAAAATTCATGGATGTGCTAAAACATACTTTCAATGCGGTAATTTAGCAAATGCGCTAAATCACAAATGTGTTATTCTATTAGGTGTATGCACTAGATTATCATCATCATCATCAAATCAACATGATTTATCTCCCAAGGGGGCATATAGCATCATCAGTCAATTTTTCAAAGTCAGGGGCAAACTTTTTTCTTTAAAGAAATGCGTAAAACACATCTCTTCAAAGAGGGGCAAAATATTTACATCTAAAAATGGTCATTATAAATCAAGCCTATTAATTAATTAAATATGAATTATTTAATTAATCTTCTAAAGTCGTCTACATATAAATAAATTTAATTATTTATTTATATCGTTCACTTTCTAATTCTTCTAATTTAATTAAATAAATAATTTTATTTAATTATTACCATCTTTCATCTTCCTCTTAATTAATTAAATAGATTTCACAATTTATTTATATTAATTATCACAAGTCTAAATTTTAAATTCAAATGATATTCCTCTAAATTCCTTTTCACATTTAATTAAATATTCTAAATATTTAATTAAACACTTTCTAATTCTCCACTCTTCATATAATTAAATATTCTAAAATATTTAATTAGAAACTTTCTTCACTTCATATTTAATTAAGTATTTTATATATTTAATTAAACACTTTTTTATCATCTCTCACACATAATTAATTATGGAAACTTCTAAATTCATTGTCACATGTAATTAAATAAATTTAATTAGGGATTTATCCTTAACTACCAACTAACTCCTCATAATTGAAGTGCACAAATGACAACTTTCCTTCAATTTTGAATGGAAAAGGTTGTGTAGGAGGAAAAATTTCCCATTATTCTCTCAACCTTCCATCTTTCTCTCAACTTCCAAAATCTTTCACCGTTCATCTTGACGGGCTTATTTTTGAACGTTGATCTTTGCCAACTAGATTCTTACCTCCAAAAATCTAAAAATACAGTCTTCTTGTGAGTCGAAAAAGATCCTAGATTTTGTGAATTTAGCGCGTTTACTATATTTGCATTCTACCCAGCATTTTAGCAATCTTTTAAGCATAGCATTTCAAGTTCGTTGCATCTTAGTTTTCAATTTCATAGCTTAATCATTTAGCAAATAGACATGCATTTTGCATAATCTCATTCTTCGAAGTTTTCATTCTAACAAGCTTCTGCTTACACCAACTAAGGGCCAATACTTGTAATGAATCCTTGGAGATAGAGCACAATAAGACGCTTTTGAAGGAACTGTTGTTTTAGAGTTTGTTTTACTTTTAAATTAGTTTCCTTTGATCTAATGTCTTATTGGTGTGTTGGTTTATCTTTTTAGTTAGTACACATATTCACACACACAACATCCATATAAAATTTATATCTTATCATCATATTAGCATCATCATATTTTATTGCATTGTATGTTGCATCATAGTTCATCCATCACATTGCATAACATTACATTCCATACCACATTGCATTTTACATCATGATCCATTATATTACATTGCATTGCATTTAACATCACATTCCACTCCATACATATCACATCACATTAATAATAATATGGCATATCACATCATACATTGCATTTTGCATTCATATTAAACATTTTCAATCATGAAATTTTGCATTAACATTAAAATTGCATCTGCACATTACATCACATTTGTAACATTAGGTCATTTCCATTACATTCATCATCCATATATATCATAATAAAAATATTCATAATCATAAATACATTACACCATCATATCACATCACGTTCATAACATTACATCATCCATATTGCATTTATCATCCATATAGATCATAAGGGGAATAAACATTCATAACATAGTCATAAAAACATAATCATAAAGCATATTTGATCATGACATCATCATATAGAATGCATCTATCAACATCACAATCATAGCATGAACATCCATAGTATAGCATCATCATAAACATAACAACATAATCATATAAAAATTCATATCATCAACCGCCGCCAAAATCATATCATATATATCACTCAAAAAAATAAGTTCAATGGGTACAATGTAAAAATTTGTCATGAAAGAAAGTGGAGCTTGCAGGCTTGATAATAAATAGTGTCAGTATAACAACATAAATAGAAAGAGGTCCTATCCTGAACTACCCTAATCTCCTATCCCTAGAGCATCCCTATCCTCCCTGTGTGGTACATCTTTGGACCTATTCTTTGTGGTAGGAGGCATGTGATATGGTGTGGACCATCTAGCATCAAATGTCTCCCCCTCAGACCTATTATGGGTGCATCTGCTCTATGTCCTGCTGCATGATCTGCTCTATGAGCTATTGTCAATCTTTGAAAAGGTGGGCTCCCTCCTCTTTGGAGGTACCACTCTCTCATATACATCCTTGTAATACTGTATGGCCCTACTGGCCTGAGCATACTCGTGAGCAACATCAATGACAGATCCACTACATGTAGCTATAAAATTGGTCATCTTTTGATTTGTCTGATGTTGGCTAATCATTGTTAGGTCCCTCTCCACCTCGAAGGCATCCCTATCAGCCTTAAGGTCATCTCTCTGAATAGTCACAGTTCTCAAATCTACCTCTAATTCTTGTACGTGTGCCTGTAGGGTGGATATCCTCTGATCTGTAGTGTCATCATTTGCTTGGCCCTCCTCCCCCACCTCCTCAACTCCCATGATAATCCTCTCATAGAGGACTCTCTTTGCCTCATCCATCTCTACCTCCTCCTCTCCTCCTGCCTACTGCTCTTGTCCACCCTCTCCCTTAGCCTCAACCTCCATCACCTCTAGTTTTTCCACCTCTACTATGAGCACCTCTACATGCTTCTCTCCTCCTTTCACTACCACCTCCATCGTTACCCTCACCTTCGGCCCATCTTCCTCCATCTCCTCCTCCTCCCAGATGGGTGGTAGTTTTCCACCCTCTAGACACAATCTATCCCTCCTCCTCTTGTGCCTGTCTCCTCCTTCTTGTCCTCCCTATTTGTCTCCTCCATCATCTCCCCATCCTCTGTCATCCCCTCATCCACCATCTCCTCTCCCACCACCCCTCTAACCCCTGTCTCCTCACCGACCTCTTGGGCCCCTACCTCTGTGCTCTACTAGAGCTCGCTACTATGGATCTATCAAAGAAATTAGCTTGTGAATCAACCACCAAGCATCATACTCTGGTGTCATTCCTACATCAGCATCCCCTCCTCTCCACTCCCAATCCAATGCCTAAAGGGAATCTATCTCATGCTCCACTGTGGTCACAACAATCTGAGCTACCTAGGGATGCACTTCTTGTGATGACCATCCATACTCTATTGTCCCAACTGGAATGTCCTATCTCTCCTTGAACTACCTTTGAACCCTCTCTGGGAGATACATCTCAATGATATACTATGACTACATTATGCGCCCGATAAGATATCTTGACTGTCAACACCATGGCATGTGGTCATCCTCATCAATCCACAACCGGAAAGTCCTGTATGGCCTCCAAATGAAGCTGACCAATGTATCTAAACCATGCCTTCAGTACCCAACATCACAAACATGTGTCTATGTCAAGGCCCCTTGGTACATATATGCATACGAAGCGATGCCTACTAGCTTTCGAACCATCAAAGGTTAGAACACTGCTATGTGCTCCCAAGCCCAAACTGTCAGTAGTGTCACCCCGCAGCACAAACTTTGTCCTCCCCTGTATGTGATATCATGAAGCTAGAAATAAAGCATGGCCAATAGACATGTCCCCCATGTGTATACTCTACCAAAGAAAACCATCGATATGAGAACCTCTCCCTAGCCTACCAAGAAACTGTGACCCCTGTAGATAGGAATCAACACTCCTGCTATCAATGCGCATAAAACATAATCAAATCTATCATATGTATTTTCCAAGGTCTCCCATCTAATCTCATACCCATGGATCTTGAGTTGAGTGTCATCATCGCACTCATAGTACTCGTACAATGCTTGAAATCCTTGAGCGGGGTCATAATGTATCTGCTTGCTATGAATTAGTAGTCATAGGATCTTGTACATGTCCTCTAGGGTGATTATTGCCTCCCTTGTTAGTAAATGGAAGTTTCTCATCTCGAAGTGCCACCGCTCCACTAATGTTGTCAAAATGCCCCTATTTTCCCTAATCATGGGCATATATGTGATGTAAAACAAACCTAGCTCTAGCAATGTCTATCTCTTATCCTCACCCAACTGGTCCCGTAGTCGAAAAACATCTGGTCTCGACTCTTGAGTATAAATAGGAGGTAGAAACTCATGAAATAATCAAGCAACCAATAATTTCAATCCATGACCTTCAGTTGACCTATTGAACCTAAGTTGACCAAGTCAATATTTCCAAGTTTCGGGTAATTTTTTTTTTAACCAGGCAATTGTGTCACAGTTTTGGCATATGTGTCACATATATTTTTTACCAGCTCACAACTATGATTGTGTCACTCACCTATCACATGTATCATTTCGTACTACACATGCATCATAGCCAGTCATTTACATCACTCTCGTCTGCATATGGGGCTCACAAACTCACTTGCATCGCATCCTTTTGTGCGTTGCCACGCAGATTCTTATTCCTTGACCCTAATGCCATTACATCTCACCGAGATGATTGTAGCGAACTACTTATTGAATGCGTCGAACACCCACGTAATTGTGTCAAAAAATTATGTGACCTCATTTCTTGCTAAATTATTTCCAAACCTAAATGCATGCAAAACGAAAAAAAATTAAAGATGGGTTGCTCGTACATACCTGTGCGGGTGCTCCCTTAGGATGGGGGTACCTTCGGATGTAGTATGTGTGGTGGGTGGCCTCTAGAACTGGAGACATCGTCGTTAGAAAATCACTCAGAGCTCTTTAACTTTATAAATTTGGAATGCACAAATGAACCTTTCTGAAACTCAAATTGCTATTTATAGGTTCAAAATTAGGGTTTTGCACTAGGCTTGTCTATTGGGTGCACCTTTTGATGCCTTCAATCTCGAATTTGACCCCTTCATCGATCTTGAAATTCAATTATGTCTTCATGATTAGATTCTTGGCCATCAATTTGTCTTATCAGGATAATTTTCTAAAAAAAATGATTTTTTTTGAAAATTTGTCAAATTTTCCCGAGGGGGCATACCTATACCCTAACTTCACTAGGGCATATTTTGACTGAATTTCTTTGACACAACACGATGAACTACATTATGTCAAAGAGGGGCAAAATGTAGACACTGAAAAATGTCCTGAGTTTGTGAGTGTCATTTTTTTTGGTTGTCGTCCCTCATTAATTGAATAATTTTAATAATTTTATTATTCTTGGTCACATTCCTCTATTAATTAAATAATTTTTAATTATTTAATTAATTCACTTTCTAATATTTATTCTATCCCAATCAATTAAAATAAATTAATTGCATCACTAACACTCCCTTTCTTCAATAATTAAATAAGTCATCATTTATTTAATTATTTATCTTTTATCACTCGCCTATAGTTAGATAATAATAATAATTATTTGTCTATGCATTGACCCCTTCATTCTTCTATAATTAAATAAGTGTCAAGATTATTTAATTATGTGTCATTTCTCCTCCCCATTAAATAATTAATTCAAATTAATTATTTAGTGTCTAATTTTTGTCTCTCCACATTTAATTAAATTGATTTTATAAATTGATTTAATTAAATGCCCATTTTCAATTTTCCTCAAATGAATTATTTATTTTCCACTTGGCCAAATATCTCTTGTCTCATGAATCAATTATTTTCCAATTTTTAATTCATTGCATTTTCCTCCACTTGCTCATTAATCTTTGTCATAGCCACCACTATCATAGTCGTCTCTGTCATAGCCACCGATGTCATAGTCCCCCCCATGAATATCATTATTCTAGTCCATCAATTATCGACCATTGATCTTGGCATCTTTCTAGAAGCTCAATCTTGACCGTCTGTTTCATAACCTCCCTCTCATGAATCCTCGTTTGTCAATCTTAGAATCTTTCTATATGATTGATCTCGACCATCCATTCAAATGGTTGTCTATAAAATCAACCTTTCTCCTCCATTTTTTTCTTAATAGCCATATTTCTCCAACTTTCTTGCTTACTATTGGCAGGTATTTCCACAACTTCAACAACAAATCTGAGGGCAATATTGGCAACAGAAGAAATAGGAGAGACAAGAGAAGTGAACCAATTGTAATGGGGAGTGCTTTATTTTGTTTGTTTTCATTTTCATTCCTCTTTTTCTTGTATTCTCTTGTTTTATATGAGCTTTTTAGCTTAGAAGTGTTGTGGTTGTCACTTTATCTAGGCTAGAATATTTTCCCCCATCTTACACCAACAAACAAGAACATAATTAGAAGTAAGTGGGTTTTTAGAAACAAACTAAATGAGAATGGAGAAGTGGTAGGAAACAAGGAAAGGCTTGTGTGTAAAGGCTACTCATAAGTAGAAGGTATAGATTTCGAGGAGACTTTTTCTCTTGTGGCTAGAATGGAAGCTATCAAAATGTTTGGCATTTTCTACTCATAAGGATTTTAAATTTTACCAGATGGATGTGAAGTTTGCATTTTTGAATGGTGAGTTAGAAGAAGTCTACACGGAATAATCAAAGGGATTCTAGTTGTAAGATCAACCAAATATGGTTTGTAGGTTGAAAAAGGCTTTATATGGTTTGAAGCAAGCTCCCAGATCTTGGTATGCAAGATTGGACAAACATTTGATTCGGAAAGGTTTTAGCAACGATACTACAGATAGCAATTGATTTTTTAAAATTGAAGATGACAAGATCTTGATAGTAGTTGTGTATGTAGATGCCATTATTTTTGGAGGAAATGAAATTATGTGTAATATGTTTGCTGAAGAAATGCAAAAATATTTTGAGATGTCTATGTTTGGTGAGATGAATTTCTTCCTTGGACTGCAAATCAATCAAACAAACAAAGGGATTTTTATTTCATAATCAAAGTATGTAAAAGAAATTTTGAAGAAATTTGGAATGGATGGTTCCAAACTGATATGCACTCCTATGATAACTGACTGAAAATTGAGTAAGGATGATGATTCTTCTAAGGTTGATAAGAGAAAATATAGATCAATGATTGAAGGATAGTTGTATTCAACTGCTACTGGACCATATATCATGCATGCAATTTGTCTCATGGCTAGATTTCAAGAGGATCCTAAAAAAACACATGTTGCAGTTGTCAAGAGGATATTCAAATATCTAAAAGGCACTCTATATCATGGCTTATGGTAACTTAGGGATACTGATTTTATACTAAATACTTATACTAATGCAGATTGGGTAGGTTGTGTTTATGATAGAAAAAGTACAAGTGGTGGTGTATTCTTTCTTGGATGCAGATTGATGTGATGGTTAAGCAAAAGAAAGATTCAATTTCCTTATCCACTATAGAGGCTAAGTATATTGTTGCAACATCTTGTTGCACACAAGTTTTGTGGATGAGAGAGACATCGAAGGATATTAGAGTAATGTATGATGATCCCATCTCTATTTTCTGTGATAATACAAGTGCAATTAACATTTCAAAGAATCAAGTGATGCACTCAAGGAAAAAGAATATATCTTTCAGGTATCACTTTTTGAGAGAGAAGGTTATGGAGAATGAAGTAAAGTTTGAGTATGTACCTACAAAGGATCAGATTGATGACATATTTACTAAGGCTCTTCCTAAAGATACTTTTGAGTATCTCTAAGAGAAGTTGGGGGTTATTTCCCCTCCTTTCTTGAAATAGATGCATATGGAGATGCATCAGTCTAGTGGATCTATGGATCTATATTCCTTTTGGACTGATCTTGGGTGGCTACCTCTCAAGGGGAGTAGGTAGTGTCATGTGTTCTCATTGTGCAGTAGATTGGGTGTACTCCTAAGGGGGATTATTTTGTACTGGTAAATTTATTGATAACAAAGGGAGAGAACAATGTAAAATATATTTTTCCTTTGCCATTGATGTCAAAGGGGGAGAAAGAATCGTGTGAAAAAGTTTATCTATAAAGGGGGAGAGAAAGTGTGTTCAAAGATGTTGTGTTGTATTTCATATTTTTCACATCATGTGTTGCCATCAATGACAAAGGGGGAGATTGTTGCAAGTATGAAGGCATTTTCATTGATTTCAATTATTTTTTCTTTTCATTGATGTCAACTATGTGTATGGAAGCTAGTTATTGGTTGTATATGTCGAGAATATTGAGAAAAATGTAATAAATAAGGTTTACAATTTTTGCATGTATAATTGAGATTTTGAAGAAGTGCTATGAGTACATGGATTTATCCTTATGTTGCTATGTATGGAAGGGTCTTAGGGTTAAGTATGTGCTACAATGATGTCTCTGGTACTTGGGTTCCAAGTGATTTTGAGAAATTTTGATAAATAGAGAAAACAATGTTATGCAGGTATTTAATGTATGGTCTGAGATGTGCTCTAGGTTTCTTTTGGGTGGATGCTATGCTTGTGTGAGTCTTAGGTATTGTTCATGGCTATTGGTATTTTCTACATCCAAAATTTGGTCTTTTTTATTATTGTATAGTACGAGATACTTTCACCAATTTATAAACTATGCACTTTAGTGTGCCTGGCTATGGTTTGGGAGAAATGTATTTGCTTCGCATTTCTCCGCATTTTGGTTTTAGGACTTGTAGTTATGAGGATATGTTGATAAGGTTGATCTCTTTCTTGTTTCAAGAGGATTTGAGATTTGGTGTTGTTGTTGATGAGTTTATGAGTTACAATGTATTTCAGTGATTAACAGGGTTATTCAAATGTACCAAATATTCATACTCTTCAGGTGAAGTTAAGTTCATTTTTTGAATAGATTGGACCATGTTAAGGATATGTGTGATTAATTGTTTATGTGTTTTGAATGGGTGTTGGCTGACCTTGTGTTAAACACTACTTGTGAAATTTATGAAAGTGTGTTAAGGTGTGTTGGGGCTCATTTAGGTCTTCATTAAGAATATGTATACGTCACCCTCATTCTCTTCCACTACAGGAATTCCTTGGCACGGACCTAATTTGAATTTGTAAATGAAAAGTGTATATGGCCAACCTTAGAAGAGTTTCAAGGTTGAAAACAATATAAATACAAGTTGAGGTGTTGGTGAAAGAAAAGATAGATGTGAAAAGATATAGATGTGAGATAGTAATTTGATGCGAGTTTGAGAAGATCAGTGTGAAATTCAAGTGTTGAGTTCTTGAAGGTAGTAAGTTGAATGTGTGCTCTATCTTTCAAGCATTTCTGCAAGTGTGAATGAATTTAGGTGGACTTCCTATTGCATTGAGATAGTTTCCCCCTTGTAACAATTCTCTTCTATCTTCTTCGTAATTCTATGGTAGTGAGCCTAGGCAATGAGCCCTCATTGGATAGTGTGTCCTTTCTTGGCAGTGAGCCTTTGTATTCGGTTTTGAAATTTTTTATATTGTGAACTAATCCTCACTGTGGTTTTTCCCTCATTGGGTTTCCACATAAATTTTGTGTTATTGTGTGCATGATTCTATTACTTTCGGTTTCTTTTTCTACATTTAATGATTAAACACATTATCAGTGTAAGGGTTTTGTGAATGCTTGTTGACTAACTTCTAGTGAGAGTTTTAAAGGTTAAATTTTATACAAATGATTCACCCCCCCTCTCAATTATCTTGTTCAACACAAAGTTCAATTTGAATTTTAATACTATTCTGAAGGTATAGTATATATATGCATTAGAATATGAGCTGAGTTGGTTAATTCTTGAAAATTAATGTTTGCATGCAACCTAAGGTATAATATAGTACAATTACATGTATATATAACATTTATTGTTTTATTTTAAGCTAATGATTTTAGCTCACAAATGGTCTCAAATAATTTTGTATGGAGTGTATTAGTAATAAATTTATAAATAAATTAGATATAAGACCACAAAATATGTTATTAAAAAATATAAAAGTATCAATAAACACAAAATTTTATTATCCCTTGTTATTGTTGCACATATTTTTTCTTGTTCCTTTCTTAGCTAGGGTTGTAGTTCCATTAGATTCAAATAGAAAATCAAATCCTTTCACATGTAGAATAAACCTTAAGAAAGAAAAAACCATCCAAAATGGTGATTTGAAACAAAAAAGGGTTATTAATATATTATCAAATACTTGATAGATAGCCTATCCTAACTAATAATTAGTTTTAAATGTAGAAATTGATAGTCCATGTTTGAGATAGGTTGATAGATAAATAAATTATTAGATGTATTTCCATAAGCTTGGAGATACTGTTTAGAAAATGTTATAAACCCTAATAATCCTTTTTAATGAATAATGAAGATAATTTCAAGAATAAAAACTCAAACTTGTTTCATTTGGATTTTATTTCTATTTTTCTTCATATAGAGTTAATTAATAACTATTTTTTCTTGTAAATGAGTAAAAGTTACACAATATATTTAAATCTTTATGATTTTTCTTAACATTATATATCCTCCTATCTTGTTGTGAGATAAGTATACCTACTCTAAATCTTGACATCTCCCTACAATGAGAGGTTTTTTTTGTAACAATGATTGTCGTAAAGAGAAAGATGTCTTAGTTCTTTTAGATCATCAAGACTATAATGAGTTTTCCCTAAAATGATGTTTTCTCTCAATAATAATAACCCAATATTTTTTATTGATCCAAATTTTTTGGTATACCTCCATATAAATTGTGTAGAGGAGGAAATTAGACACCACAAAATGACATGATCTCAAAGGGAAAATGTTCCTCAACTACCTCAGGGATCAAATATTAGGTGATGGGATGATATAAAGGAGAGGTTTTATAATGTTTTATGTAGAATAAAAATATGAGAGTTTCAAAAACCAAAAGAGTATGTTGCAAAGTTATTTTGGATAAACCAACAATCTCTTGCCCAAGGACAACAACATAGCATGCAAACATCCTTGCGGTGTATTGTAGTCTTGTACAGATGAAAACCGAGTTTATCATAGAAAATGAAAAGAACCTATTGACTATTTGATAGCTAAAATATTATAAATATACTAAAATAATAGAATAATAATAGAGAAATAAAGACAAACATAAACTAAGTTAAATGGAAAGGAAATGACAAAGATGAAAAGAAGAAAGGGGACAATCACAAGATGTCCAAGAATGAAGCCTCCAACAAAGATATGCCTTCAATATCTACACACATACCAATGAGAAAATGGTTGGGGTTGTTATAGGGGCTTTCCTTAGTCAAACCCCTACATAGGTATTATCACCTCCATAAAATCCAGATAGATAGAGATAGAGAAAATAAGAGATGATATATAGAAGTAAATGGACGTGCTAGAATAATGTGCTATCAAAGTAAATAGATAATGCAATTATAGAAAATATAGTTATCCTCCATTTAGAAAAATGGTAATATCGAAAGGAAGAGACCAAGATGAATAAAATTGTGTTGAACACCTTATAAGAATGACAATGTGCAATAAAAATGGTGGAATGAAGCTGCTATAGTGTAGAAGAGTAAGAAAATTGAGACAAATCTTGAGAAGAGTGAAAGAATGATATATTATAGATTGAATAAATGGAAAAAATAAGGATTTGGAAGGAGGTATAGGCATAAAAAGGGTTATCCCAATGTTGTTGCAAGTTGTAGAGGCATTACACTTTAAGGGTAGGTAGGAAGTGTAACATCCAAAAGAGTACTATAGTCAAGATATTTTTGAGAAGTTCACGTGATGTCAAACATTTGTATGGTGTGTAATCATTTGTGACAAAAAATCACCTTAACAATCGGGAACAAATAAGTTAAAGACAAAATTAAGGTTAGGTAAAATCGGTATTTCATTATCAAATTTAGTTGATCTAAAGGGGAAGTTTATGCAATGTGAAATTACATATAATGTAATTTTCAGCATTAAATTTTTCCCCCAATTTAGCAAGAATATGTATTATAGCAGATGTGAGCTAAAGTAGAGAGAGATAGAGGTTGAAGAGAATATACCCAAGATGAAGAGGGTGCAGGTCTTTGATCTGGTATATGCAGCCAAAAATTTGAGCCAAGACATGAAGAGGACATCGATCATCTTTCCTACAAAGTTGACTACAATTTCACCACAAACATGTTATTTGTAGACAAACACGTTAGGAAAAAGGTGAAAAAATAGATGTGATAATTTGATCAAATATAAAGATGATGTTGATAAGTATGGCTAGAAAGTTGTGTTATGATAGATACCATATGGAAATAAGATAGGCCTATGGCTACTACAATCTAAAAATACAAGTCTAGTTAGGTTACCCCCAAGCTAGAAAATGAGATCAAGATAAAAGGCAAGTCTAGTCAAATTTCTCCCAAGCTAGACGATGAGATCATACGAAATCAATATTTTTAACATATTTTTGAAAATAAGAATATCCTAATATAATAGCCGCCCCTTAGAATGATATGTGCTACACAGAGGATCAAAGTCATTCTAAGGTGAAGAATGATAGAAAGAGAGATGTTGTGTCATGACATACATAGAGAGATGTATTCATGAAATGTCATCACACGAGGGATAACACATAAAATCCATAACATCAAGAAAAATTAGAGATAAAGAGATTAAAAACAAAAGGGGATATAAGTATTCAATGTTAGAACTAAACATAAATGTATATATATAGTGTAAATTATGTGAACTTAATCACCCCAAATAGATTGGAACAAAAAGGAAACACAAAGACAAATAAATATCTAGGTCAACATGGAAGAGGCCTAAATGACCTGATGCTTTGCATCATCCTTGATGTGTGTATAGGAGTGAATTTTCACCCCTTACATAAATTATCCTTTTACACATCCTCACCTTAGAAAACCAAATCCAAAGTCAAAATTCCAAATCACCCAACTGCCTTCCTTCCACTTGGCATCTATCTATTTTATCGGTGGGAGAATATCTATCAAGGACATGCACATGGTGTATAGATGTCCACACGACGCGCTACCGTCCCTGATGGATTCCTATGTCTGAAGTTGGCAGAGATGTTACACTTTCAATTGGGCTTGATTTGTAATATCCCTCTTCAACCAATCAACCTCATAAATGGTATATTATTCCCACTTCCTTAAAATTCATTCATTCTCATTCCATTTGATCCTCTTAAAATCTCTTCATGACTTCTTCTATCTTTCTTTCACATTCTCAAGCATTTCCAATATTCTCTTCACTAGCAAACAACACTTCAACACTCCATTATAGCAACAACACTCCTTCAACTCCACAAAGCAAGTGTGAATCAAGCCATCGTAGTACGGGCTTGGAGTCTTGTGAGACCTCCCTTCATCATAGTCAAGGCTATGGTGAGCTTGGCAAGTTTGCTTTCTCCTCCATTGGCTAGTGAGCTTTTGGGTGGAGATGGTAACGTTTTTCTCCTCTACTTTTTAATTTTGTTGAGTAGCTATTTATTGTTTTGTAGTTTTTATTGCATCTCTACTTTCTCTACTTCTTTATAACATATTTCTCTCTTGTTTCCATTTGGCTGTTTGTGGAGGTGGAAACATGAAAATAGGGGTCTGACTAAGGCAAACCCCTATATAGCCCCAACAATTTTCCCCTCTTTCTTGTGTGTAGGTGAACATGCATTTGGAGCTAGCTAGTAAACTAGTGCCTTGGTGAGATCATCTTTGTCACTTTCACTCTCATCTATCTATTTTATCATCTCCATTTGTACCTTTCATACTTTATAGTTATATTTTGCTCATTTAGGAGTACTTAGCTAGGCCATCAGCTTATTTTCTAGTGGTTCATATTGTACTTTCTATCTTCTAGTCGTATGGACTCTAGTGCACCTGTGAGATGCTAGTGTGCCACGTTGTCATCCCAAAACCATGCTTACATCCTTGGATAGACAGTTGTCTGAGGTATAGTATCAACTCTGAAAACTAGCTCGCCTAGCCTAAACCTATATTTTGGGTCTGAAGAGTGATCGAAGTACATTATAGTCCTCATCATTCTCAACTCCTATTTCAGGACATCCCTTTAGAGTGAGGTAAGTTAGGGAAGCCCTCTGCTCTTGGCTCTCCATGACCTGGAGCCTTAATGTGGTTTCTCCTCCTCTCTTACATTTTTGGTGAACTCGACGTGAACCATTTTGGTTTTGTTTTGCGATACTAAAATTCCTTTCCTCGTATTCTATGAGTGTTGTAGGTGTGAGTGTTGTGAGGCCTTCTCCTTACAACCCAACCTACGACCCCTAGTAGGCATAGTTGGAAGGTTTCATAAGTGTTGCACAATGAAAACTTGATTAGGTCACTATCCTATTTTACAACCTTTGGGCGGTTTTGTGACAATATCATTTAGTGCATTTAATGGCCTCCTTTCTACATCAACCTATCCCCTTTGAGTATCTTGCGAGTGGTGGTCCAAGTATAACCTTCACTTCATAGGACCTACCGATGGGCTTCAATAGAGAACCATCTCCTCTTTATATCCCTATGTGGATCAAGGGGAACATTGTAGTGGGTGTTTTTATTGACTCGATGTCTCAAGTGAATATCATAACTGAGGATATTATGCTAATTAACTTCCTACACAAAGATGGGTACAATGCACCTGTGAGCACCATTCATATGCACAACATGCTTTTCATACCTCCCCTCGGTAGTATCATGTTGTTAGTCCTTGTCGAACCTAAGTCTATAAACATGTTGTTTGAAATAATCTTGGGGTCTGAACTCTTCAACGTGAAGTTGGTTATCCTCTGGTTAGTAGTTATGAATGTAGTTCTGTCGGTTGTGCACAAATTTTTGAAGTTCATTCATGGGGGGTTAGTGCATGTGATTCATGACATTGGTTATAAACCACTAGTCACACATGATAGCTACTCCTTAGATCACTTTTGGACTACACTTGTTGGTCCTCTTCCACCTAGGAAGGACCTCTTGTACCAAACATATCAAAAGTACAAGAAAGGGTGCTTAACATCGAAAGTGAGATACCCTCCATCACCTTATGCTGTTTCACATAGGGCTTTCTTAAGAGTTGATAGTGATGCCACCAAGGCACATGGAAGGGAAGAAGATAAACACCCTTGAGATCCTTTTGCTTCCTCTTCCTGTTGTTTAGCTTGACGCTCCCTCTCACCCTATTGTGGCACCAATATATTTTGTTCCACATTTGCAAGAGAATCCTATGGTGCCCGCTTGGCGAAAGCCTAAGCATCCCGCATTTGGGCTTCATGTTCTACCCACAGAGCCTAGGCCCATTTGATATGGAAGAAAGAAAGGTCCCTATGGGTAATCCTCTATGTTTTAGCCTCTACATCCTCCTACCACTCCTGCTCCAAAAGTAGTAAATGGGAAGAGGCCCACTATCGAGGCACTAGAGATGACTCCCCCTATTTTTTCTCAACCTTCTCCTCCTTCTCCTATTCACAAGCCTATCCCTCTACTAGAAATAGCTATAGTGGACACCCCTATGGTTGAGAAAGAGTCTTCTTGTCCTTCACAACCTATGCCCTCTAGCTTGAAGAGTCACAAAAACCACCTTGCGCATGAGCACAAGCAAAAGTGAAAGGCTCTTGCAATAGAATAGGCTGCCTTGTAGAGGAAGGAAGGGGAGATGACTGCCCCTACTTTAGGGCCTCCTACTGCATCCTCCTATCTCCTCCCCTCTACTTTCCTTCAACCAAGCTTTGTATCACTTTTAGCTTCCATTGTGAGTGTGCCTAACCCCAAAAAGGTGCAAGTGTTCATCACTCCTTCGGTTGAGCTGCCCTTGTTGATGTCTCTTCTAGACATCTCACCTTTCCTAAAACCCGTGGACATTCCAAATACTTTGATGGTTTCTATCGTGATTTCTCCTCCTCTTCTTCTATTATTCTCGCCTTGTCTGCAGGGAGTTCCCATCCCCCGATGAAGCTGAGGGTAGAGGTCATTCCTTCCAACAATGGACAGTGTAAGAGGAGTCCACCTTCTCTGAAAGGTGGTCCCGCACTAACTTGTTCCATCCTAGTGACAGATCTAGCTATGGCTTCCCCTAAGTTAGTCACCACTCCTGAATCACTCAGTGAGCCAAGTAGTGAATCTCAAGCACAGTCCTCTCCATCCATTGAGGTATGACATGGCACACCAATAAGTTTCATGTTTAACTCCTTGGATGAAGTTTCGGCCTTGTCAGTGATCTTCGTGAAGTCGTTGACCATAGCTCCACAAGAGTCCAATATAGAAGACCTTGTGGGGATTTCTTCCTTGGCCCTTTTTGTGGGAGGATCAGAATCTCCTCCCCTTAATATTCCACCACTACAGGCTTGTCCTCCTTCCCCTTATGATGATCTAGAATAGGAATCGGATGACCTCTTGGTCGATCAGTGTTAGGGGGAGGCCTCTTCTTTATCTTTAGATTAGATGTGTGTGTGTTGTAATATGTTCCCTTGTACTCATGCTACGTGTTCTTAGATGACCCTTGTCACCCTTGTTGGTGCTTGGATACATGAGTTATTTTTGTGTCGTAAACCTTCTTCTATCTGTATCATCATTCTTCCATGTTTGTGCTTGATTTTTAGAAATTTGGGGATGATACAAAGTGTTGGGGGCATTTAGGCTTCCCTTCCATGTTGACCTAATTTTTTATTTTTACTTTTTTTTTCCATGCATTCTTCCTGATCTGGTGGGGATTAATGATATTTCACCTTGCACCATAGTTACCTATTATTTATAAATGCATGAGTAGATCTGACCCCGCGAAACTAGGTCCCCTTGTGCCCTTTTTTTTTTCTCTTTTTTGCATGAGTTGTCCCTCTCATGTGTGACAACGCCATTTCTATGATACTTTGATTTTCAGAAAACACAATTGTCACCAATGAATCTTTTCTTGAAGATCCTCACAAACATTTCTTTTTCAAAAATTGCATTCACAATTAGAACCCCTAATGGAACATGTTTCCTTCATCATGGGTTCGTAAAGAAAGAACTTGAGAACTTTCCTCTGAGAGGGAAGTAGCTTTGACCTTCCCCTCACGAGGGGGAATTTTCTTCCTTTCGAATTCCTTGATGAAGTGAACATCTTTCGAAAGGATTCCTTGATGATGAATCAATCTCTTTTGCACTTTCAAACATAGTGGCCCTTGAGTGGAATCCTCTTCACATCAGGTTCTTGAGGGACCCCCTTTGAAAACTTTCTGATTTATCGACTGTTTGTGTGACTATTTTCTTGACTACCTACATGGCCACTTTGTTTTCAACATGCTTTATCTATAGGTAAACATGTCATTTTGTAGGTGCACCTGTAAAGCCGCTTTCCAATTCTACTTTGTGAAGTCCCCTCCTTTGGGTTTCCTCCTTGAAAGAGATCTTGGGGTATGCCTCCTTGCAAATTTGTGAGCTTTTAAAGTGATTTTATCTAGGTTTCCTTCATGTGAGAGATCTTCAGGGATACCTTCTTGCAGGTCTATGGACTTGTAAGGCACATACTTCATGGGGCTTGCTTCATGTGAGAGATCTTCAAGGATACCTTCTTGCTAGTATGTGGACTTGTAAGGTGCATACTTCATGCGGCTTCCTTCATGTGAGAGATCTTGGGGGCTGCCTCCTTGTAGGTATGTGGGATTGTAAGATGCTTTCATCCTACGGGATTTGTCCATCATTGGTCTGAGGGCCTTCAACATACCTTTTGAAACTTCATAGTTTTTTTGGGGCTATGGAGTCTTTTTTATGTCCTACACTTTTGATCTCGCCAAATTGTGGTCTGCTTCCTCAATGGTTCAAGTATACATTTCTAACCCTACTAACTCTTTGATATTCTTTACCAAAGAACTCATCAATATTCATGCTTGCTAAAGTGGGGGAAAAAAGTATAGGAGTGAATTTGCACCCCTTACAAAAATTCCCCTTTTACACATCCTCGCCTTAGAAAACCAAATCCGAAATCAAAATTCCACATCACCCAACTTCCTTCCTTCCACTTGGCATATGTGTATTGTGTTGGTGGGAGAATATTTGTAGGGGATGTGCACGCAATGCACAAACATCCGAGTGGTGTGCTATCATCCCTGATGGATTCATGTATTTGAAGATGGCAGAGGTGTTACACTATTTATTGGGGTCAATTTGTAATGTCCCTCTTTGAGTAACTGACCCCAAAAAACATAGATTCTTCCCACTTATTCCTTAAAATTTATTCATTCTCATTCCATTTGATCCTCTTAGAAGCTCTTCATGACTTCTTGCATCTTTCTTTCACATTCTCAAGCATTTCCAGCATTCTCTTCACTAGCAAACAACACTTCAACACTCCATTGCAGCAATAACACACCATCAACTCCGCAAAGAAAGTGTGAATCAAGCCACAACAACGTGGGCTTTGAGTCTTGTGAGACCTCCCTTCATCATAGTCAAGGTTGTGGTGACCTTGCCAAGTACACTTTCTCCTCCATTGGCTAGTGAGCTTTTGGGTGGAGGTGGTAACATTTCACTCCTCTCCTTTGTGATTTGGTTGAGTAGCTACTTACTATTGAATGGTCTGGATAACTAAGAGGGGGGGCGAATCAGTTATTATAAAATAATTTTCTTGACCTTAAATAATCCAGAGCAAACTTAAATCAATTAGATAATGATCTAACAAATATGAACATGAAAGCACACAACAACACCATGCACAATGAACACCAGAATTTATGTGGAAACCCAAGAAGGGAAAAACAATGAAGAATGTTAGTTCTCAATTATAAAACACTAGTTAAGGTGACAACAGTTAAGGTGATTTTTACAAAGGATCACTTCCAAATTGCTCACTATAGGTAAGGCTCACTATTGGTGGGCTCACTACTAAAAGAGAAAGGCTCACTTCCAATAGAAAATGGCTTACTGCTAGAAGAATGATGAAAGGGAATCCATCGCTGAAATAAATGTCACCAACAATGACACTAGATAGAATTTCATTGTCTACTGCCTCTGATTATATGCTTTTGCACAATGTCTAGATTTCAGATTTGCATGAACACCACACTTTCTTTCATCAAACAAAATCAAATTTTACTTATACCAATCCATGCCTTCATAATCTCCTATTTTGGCCAAACATAATTCCATTCCATACTTCCATAAACTCCTAAGTCGACCAAACACAATTATAATTAGGTCACCACAAAACATTCTCATGATGGAAAGGAATGAAACATGGACCATACAAAACCTCCTCGCTCAAATCAACATGCTACATATTAACCATGATATCTAGAACCAAAGAATAGAATATACATGTTATAATGCAAACAATGTTCTAGGGCACACTAACCAATTTCTAGATTGGTCTGGACCCATAAGAGTGTATCTCATTATGTTGAAAAATGAATGGGACTAGGACAAGCACGACCAAAGATAGATTATCATAGCACAACATTTGGAGCACACTAATCCAGATCACCAAAGCATCAAAACCAAACCTTAAAAAATCAACCAAGATATGTTGACATCAATGCCAACCATTAATGACAACAATCAATAGCATCACATTCTAACAATCTCCCCCTTTGTCATTTATGGCAACATTCATCAATGACAAACCAAAAAACTCAACAACAACATCCACATCATCAAGGAACCCCTTTTCTTCTCCCCCTTTGACATCAAAGACAAAGGGAAAAAACTCCCTATGATTAATCCACCAACCATTGATCTAGATAAGAGTGAGCATATAATACCCTGGAGCAATGCACACCCTAGTGCACATTATTGTAGACTTGAAGGGGGAAGAACCCATAAATTCTACTGGAGATACTCAAAAGTATCTTTGCTCAACGTTTTTGTGAAAAATTTTGGAATATGCTCTTTTGTAGGTACATATTCAAGTGTTACCTTATTCTCCAATACCTTCTCTCTCAAGAAGTGATATCTGATGGATATATGTTTCATTCTGGAGTGTTGTACTGAATTATTGGAAATGTTTATTGCACTTGTATTATCACACATAATTGAGATCGGTTCATCAAATGATATTCCATTATCTTTCAACATTTTTTTCATCCATAGTACCTAAGTGCAACATGAGGATGTTGCAATGTATTCAACTTCAGTAGTAGATAAAGATACAAAATCTTGTTTCTTGTTTGATGGTGCAGGAGCACCTATTTTCCTTCAAGCCTCCATGAGGCCATATTGTATAAATTTATTAAATTAGGTTTTTTAACCATGTAATAAGGTTGAATGATCCATTTTATATATTTTTTAAGCCATTTGGAGTCATTTATGAAGGTTTGGTGTCATTTGGTTGAAAAATGAAAATATTGTCAAAAGTTGTCAAAAGTTGTCAAAAGTTGTCAAATGTTGTCATAACAACTTTTCTTGTTAAATGAAAACTTTTAAAAAGTTTGTTAAAAGTTGTTAAATGGTAGTTTTAGGTTTGTTGGAGAATAAATTGATTTTTCAAGTATAAAAAATGGGCCTCCAAGTCGAAATTGGGGGTGGAATATAGTTTTGAACAAGGATTTATGAAGAAAGGCATGAATTTTTCTGCAATTTTCAATGTTCTGCCCTGTTCTTTTATATGGTACGGTTTTGTATGAAGTTTTAAAGATATTAAATTGATTTTCATTGGTATAGGAATGAACTAGGTTTAATTTTCAATTGGTTTGGTGGTTTTTTATTGAGTTTGGAGAAAGTTATGATCATTTTACCATTGGCAACCCTTTGGGATTGTTTTCTCTAAAAGTTGCAGGCTGTTACAGAGAATGGTACGTATTTTGAAGATAAAATAATGATGTAAAACCTTTTGGAAATTTTAGATATGTGAATCTTGTTTCATTTTATTCAATTCTCATCAATTTTAATTAAAAATTGAATAAGTTATGACAATTTTGGTGATGGCAGGTTTGAACACTGCCTAGGGTTTGCAGTTTTGGGGAAAATGCAATAACTTTATTTTCCACCGTTGGATCTTCATAAAAACTGTAAGGAAGGTCTTTAGTTATGTGATAGTAAATTTCACCGAAGGGATTGGATTAATTATTTGTTTTATGGAATTTACTAATGATTGTTTGTTGCATTGAATTGTGGGTTGTTGTGAGAATGATTACACTATGATCTAGAATGCACTTAATCATTATTTGAGATGAATAATTTCATGAAAGTTTTCAAGTGAATGGAATTTTGAGTTGTGAATCCTCTTTTATCTACATCACTTGACCAAGCAACCAACTAAGAGTCAATGAAATAAGCTCCACCACTTGTGCTTCGCATGTTATCAACACACCCAACCCAATTAGCATCAGTATAGTCTATCAAGGTGAAATCTAAGTCCTTTGGATACCATAACCCGATATCTTATGTACCCTTCAAGTATCTAAAGATCCTTTTTACTGCAACATGTGATTGCTTTGGTTCTTGCTGAAATCTAGCTGCTAAACAAACAACATACATAATGTCTAGTCTACTAGCAGTCAAATATAACAATCCTCCAATCATTGACCTATACAAAATTGCATCAAATTTAGGTGAATCATCTTCTTTTTTCAACTTAAATCTAGTAACAATAGGTGTACAAACTAGTTTGGAGTTCTCCAACCCAAAATTATTCAATAATTCTTTGCTATACTTGGATTGAGAAATGAAAAATCCTTTGTTGTTTTGATTTCTTGTAATCCAAGGAAGAAATTCAACTCACCTGTCATAGAAATTTCAAATTCTTTCTACATTTCATCTGTAAATTTTTTGCATAAATCATCATTTCCTCCAAAGATTATGTCATCAACATAAACCACAAGAATCAACATTTTATCTGAGTACATTTTGTAGTATAAATTATTGTCAACAAATCCCTTTTGAAATCCTTTTCCAATCAAGTACTTGTCTAATCTACCATACCAGGCTCTAGGAGCCTACTTCAATCCGTATAAAGGTTTCTTCAACCTTCAAACAACATCCAAGTTATTTCTAGACTTAAATCCCTTCAATTGCTCAAAGTAGACTTCTTCCTTTAGTTCTCCATTTAAGAATGTAAATTTTACATCCATTTGATAGATTTTGAAATCCTTAAAAGCTGCAAAAGCTAGGAATATCTAGATAGATTCCATTTTGGCAACAGGGGCATATGTTTCTTCAAAATCAATACCTTCAATCTGAGTGTAACCTTTGCAAACCAATCTTTCCTTGTTTCTCATTACCTTTCCATTTTCGTCTAGCTTGTTCTAGAATACCCACTTTTTTCCAATTACATTTTTGTCTGCCAGTCTGGGCACAAGTTCCCAAGTCTAATTTTTTCTCTATTTGATCAAGCTCTTCTTTCATTTCCTTCACCCAATTATGATCATTCATGCTTCTTCCAAAGTCTTTAGCTCAATTTTTGAGAGTAAATGCAGTAATACTTGTTCTTGAGAAGCTTTGCTTCTTGTGATGATTCCTTTATTCTTATCTCCAATAATCTAATTTTCTAAATGGTTTCTATGTGCATACCTTGGAGTTTTGGTTGTAGTTTTTGGATCCTCCTTTGTCTCTTCTTCTTCTTTCTTATCCTTTTTTCCTTTTTCATCTAGATTATCTGATTCATATTCAATATTCCTATCAAAATTTATTTGAACAGATTCATCCACTTTCACATTCGCACTTTCAACTATCTTGTTTAGTCTCTTGTTGTAACACCGGTGTGCCTTACTTCTTGTAGAGTAACCCAAAAATATGCCTTCATCAGCTCTACTGTCAAACTTTCCAAGATTGTCCTCATCTCTTCAGATGTATCACTTGCTTCCAAAAGTTTTGAAGTACTTTACTGTGGGAGCTCTTCCATGCCATAGCTCATATGATGTCTTTCCATATTTCCTCTAGAATAGTACTCTATTAAGAGTGTATACTTCTATGTGTATCACTTCTCTCCAATAGACCTATGGTAAACTTGCTTCAAATATCATTGTTCTAGCTGCTTCTTGAACTACCTAGTTCATTATTTCCACTACACCATTCTATTGTGGTGTTCTAGGGGCAGATAGTTGTCTTTTAATGTTGTGTTTCTCATAAAACTTGTTGAATTCATTAGAAGTAAACTCTCCTCCTCTATCAGATCTTAAACACTTGATTCTCTTGTCAACTTCATTCTCAACTCTTTCCTTGAAAATATTGATTTTTTCTAAAGCCTCTGATTTTTCTCTTGAAAATTCAACCCGAGTTAATTCAGAATAATCATATATTAAAAGCATGAAATATTTCTCACCTTGTATGCTTCTTGTTTTGATTGGACCACATAGGTCAGTGTGTACAAGGTCCAACAAATTGGTAGAGGATTCTTCTTTTCTTTGAAATGTTTCTCTAGTATGCTTTCCTTCTTAAAATTCTTTGCAGATAGTGTTGTCTAGTTTGGTCAGTCTAGGAAAATCTCTTACTGCTCTTGTTGAACTTATCCTTACCAAATTTTCAAAGTTGATGTGACACATCCTTCAGTGCCAAAGCCAATTGTCATTTCTCTAATAAAATAAGCATCTCTTTATAGCTCCTTCTAGTTGATACATATTCCCACTTGTTCTTTTCCTATTGCAATAACAGTTCTAGAACTCTTCTGTATTTCACAACCATTAGCTTGAATACAACATTATAGCCATTCTCACACATCTGTCCAACACTCAAAAGACTATGACATAAACCCTTCACATAGTAAAAATTGTTAGTGTTATGTTTTCTATCAAAGGTAATAGAACCAATTCCAACAATCTATGTCATTTTATCATCTCCAAATCTAACAGAACCTCCATCATATTTCTCAATCTTCACAAACTTACTTTTATCACCAATCATATGATTCAAACATCCACTATCAATCAACCATTCATCTCTATTTATTTTGACAAATAATGCAGCTTCAATGTTATCATTAGATTCCAGAAAAATATTAGAGATATCAAATCTAGATTCATCCTTTTCCACCAAAAAGAAACAATCCTCATGATTTCATTCATCATCTAAAATATTGGCATTCTCATTAGCATAATAGGCCTTCTTATTGATCTTTTCAAATATTTTCCTTGTTCTTTTCTTCGGACGCTTAGTTGCTAAATGGAGAATCTTTCCACATCTAAAACATATAAGGAGAAACATACCTTTGTACTTGTCAATACCTTTCTTTAGTTCCCTTGTAAATTTTGCTTCCAACTCATTTGAACTTTCACTATCTAGATCTTCTTCTATTTTTGTGTCTTTGAAGGTTGTTTCAGATTTCTCCTTTTATTTTCCAAATTTCCTCATCTCAAATGCATTCAAGGTGCCAAATAGTTTCTCTTTGGTGAATTTCTTTGGATCATAAACTTCCTCAATAGTTGAGATCTTTTCACTGTATCTCTCCAGTAGGGTCATCAGAATCTTCTCCATAAATCTTCATCTGTCAGAGTTCCTCCTTGATTTTTGACTTCATTTACTGCACTGTTAACTCTTTGAAAAATAGCTTTCTATATGCTCACCTTCTTCCATCCTCAAGTTTTCATATCTGCACTTAGCTGCCAACTTCTTTGATAATTTGACTCTATCATTTCCTTCATAGATTTCTTTCAACTTTTCCCAAACTTCATAAGGAGTGCCCAATGAAATAAATTTTGTTAACTCAGTCTTAAACAAAGCACTAAATATTGCATACCTTTTCTTTTTATTGTCTTCATAGGTTGAAATCTCATCCGCAGAAGAAGGACCATTTTTCAGTTCAACATATTTTGTCTCAATAGCTTTCCAAGTTTTGTACCCTAGAGAAATTAGGTAACCTCTCATCTGTAATTTCCAGAAACTGTAGCCAGATCCATCAAACATGGGAATTTTCAGTTTCTATGCCATCATATCTACCCCAACTTGTTAAGCTCTTCTTCAAAGAACCAAAGCTCTGATACCAACTGTTGAAAAATCTGGATAACTGAGAGGGGGGTGAATTAGTTATTATAAAATATTTTTTGTGACCTTAATTAATCTAGAGCAAACTTAAATCAATTAGATAATTATCTAGCAGATATGAACATGAAAGAACATAGAAAAACCATTCATAACGAACACCATAATTTATGTGGAAACCCAAGAAGGAAAAAACCATGGAGAATGCTAATTCTCAATTATTAAACACCAATTAAGGTGATTTTTACAAAGGCTCACTACCAGTGGGCTCACTGCTCGGTTATTACAGCCAAAGATAAAAAGGCTCACTACCAAAAGAGAAAGGCTCATTGCCAACAAAAAACGGCTCACTGCCAAAAGAATGATGAAAGTGAATCCACTGCTAAAATAACTATCACCAACAATGACACTGGATAGAATTTTATTTTCCATTGCCTCTAATTGTATGCTTTCACACAATTTCTATATTTTAGATTCGCATTCACCACACTTGCTTTCATCGAACATAATCAAATTTTACTTATACCAATCCATGTCTTCATAATCTTGTAAGTTGGCCAAACATAATTCCATTCCATGCTTCCATAAACTCCTAAGTCAACCAAACATAATTTGAATCAGGTCACCACAAAACATTCCTGCAGTGGAAAGGAATGAAATGTGGACCATACAGAACCTCCTCTCTCAAATCAACATGCTACATATTAACCATGATATTCATAACCAAAGAATAGAATATACAAGTTATAATGAAAACAATGTTCTGGGCCACACTAACCAATTTCCAGATCAGTTTGGACCCATAAGAGTGGATCTCATTATGTTGCAAAATGAATGAGACTAGGACAAGAACAACCAAAGATAGATCATCACAGCACAACATCTAGAGCACGCCAATCCAGATCACCAAAGCATCAAAACCGAAACTTAAACAATCAACCAAGATAATTTGACATCAATGACAACCATTAATGACAATAATCAACAACATCACATTTCAACATTTACTGTTTTGTAGTGTTTATTGAATCTCTACTTTCTCTACTTCTTTATCACATATTTATCTCTTGTTTCCATTTGGTTGTCCATGGAGGTGGAAACACCAAAATGGGGGTTTGACTAAGGCATACCCCTATATAGCCTCAACAATTTTCCCCTCTTTCTTGTGTGTAGGTGAATGTGCATTTGGAGCTAGCTGGTGAATTGGTGCCTTGGTGAGATCATCTTTGTCACTTTATCTCTCATCTATCTATTTTATCATCTCCTTTTGTACCTTTCATACTTTATAGTTATATTTTTCTCATTTAGGATTATTTAGATAGGTCGTCAGCTTGTTTTCTGGCGGTTCATATTATCTTTTTTTCCTTTGGTTGTACGGATGCCAGCACACCTATGAGATGCTAGCACATTGCATTGTCATCCTAGAATCATGCTTACGTCCTCAGATAGAGAGCTATCTTAGGTACAATATTGACTCCGAAAACCAGCTCACCTAGCCTAAACCTAGATTTTGGGTCTGAAGAAAGATCAAAGTACATTATAGTCCTCCTCATTCTCGAATCCTATTTCAATACATCCCTTTAGAGTGAGGTAAGTTAAGGAAGCCCTCTTTTCTCAGCTCTCCGTGACCTAGAGCCTTGATGTGGTTGGTCCCCCTCTCTTACAATGTGAAAAGAAATTTTTATGAAAAATAGAAGAATGATGCAACATAAAGAATAATTTTATGACATATTTTCTCTTATGTATTGATATACCTACAAGGGTATTGAGGTTCCCCCAGGGGAGAGCACAAAAATAAATAAAAAAGCATGGGGGAACACAAAAATAAGAAGAGGTATCGCTCTATTCCGAAACCTCTAACAAGTCATCCTTCTTGAAACATAGATCATCATAAGGGGAAGGAGGAAAAGCTCGTAGAGGGAGGAAAACAAGAGAAATGTCACCTAAATCACTTGTAGCAAGATCCAAGGAGGAAATCACCTTGATTTCCCCATCAAAAATATCCTACAAAGTTAACATCATTGATCTAGCAAAGATAGAAGTTGAATTCAAGATGTCCTCCAAGGAGAGAAACATACACTTCTTTGAAGTGAACTGTAGTGACTAGATGAGAGAAGGCTAAGAAACCAAGGAGTCACTACTATCCACTTTGGGGAAGGAGGTGAATTTTCCATCACAAGGATCTGGTACAAGAAAAACTAGAATAATATGAAGAAATATGAAGAAATATTTTTGCAACTATCCTTTGGGAGGAGGGAATGCTTTGAATTACACTTAAGCAGAGGGTGTGAAACCCTCACATCAAAAGAAAAAGAGAGAGAGAAGAAGCAAAAAGGGACACAATAGATAGAACCCTTGTGTCAAGTATATTGACAGACTTGAAAGAATGAGGAAGGTTAGGTAGAGAGGTGATTAGAGGAGGCTCCAAATAAGGAGCAATGAACACTTGTACCTTCTTAGGGTAAGGTTCATCAATGTTCATTGATGAAGCTAGAAGCAACACCAAAGAAATAGGAAAAGGCATGGAAATAGAGATAGATACAAAAGAAAGAAAAAATATTGAAGTAGAAGCATAAACAAAAGTCTCACCCTTAGTGTTTTGCTAGGCCTCACACTCCCAAGCCAACACTCATCTGTGACACTTATGGTCATATGCAAGTTGGTTTCAATGGCTATGAATACTAGGAATAAAATCTTGAGAAGAATCTAGGGTGTCTTGTTCCACTAGAGGAGTAGTCTTTGCAGTTGTCACCAACAAATGAATAAGCTTCTAGGGAGGAACATGAGGTGGTAGGGAAATAGGGACCTGGGTATTGACCATAGGCTCCTTTCCTTTCTCTAATTTAGAGGTAGATGGATGAATGGGAGGAGGCCTCGAGAGCTAAGAAGTGGGAACAACATGAGAAGTACCAACTTTGGTTGCATGCTTTCCCTTATCGTAAAAGTTAGGGTGAGGGACTTAGGTAACACTAGGATTTGGAAAACTTGAGGTTTAGATTTTATCAACATGGCCACCTTCACTTTTCCCATTCTATGAATAGTAGAAGGAATAAAGGATGCTACCATAATTTGTGAAACCCTAGAAGAAAAAGGTCTACCCATGGGAGCATGCTTTTTTGCAACCTTGGAGGAGGAAGGCATAGAGGATGAAGCACACTGATACATGCACATAAAAGCCTTCATGGAGATGGCATGAGAAGAAGGAAGAATGGTAGCATTAGGGGCCACAAATTCTATCTTGTACCTAAAGTAAGCCATGTAGAAAAAGTCTCCACAAGGTAGTAAAGGTCAAGAAATCTCCCATGTGTTAAAAGTGGTTTGTATCCAGTGTAATGAAGAGTATGCACTATTCCATCATGAAATAAGTTTAAGAATTTGTGGATAACTAATGCAACCACATTCATGGAGACTAGCCATGGAATGTCTAGTCTTAGTATAAATAGGTTGGACATATGAATCATGAAAAATGGAACATCAATAGATTTAGGCCCAAAAAGGACAAAAAAGGAAATAGAACCAATAGGTGGTACAGAGAGGCCATCATGAGTACAAATCATGGACTTTGATTCCTCATATTTCTCCTTGTGTAAATTTTTAATGAAAATGGTTTCCTCCATAATAAGATTGACCCAACTGGTAGGTTCAACCATAACACTCATTATGATGTTACCATTTATTTGAGCTAAGATGTAAAGAAAAGAAATTTCCCTATTAAGGGATAAGTCATGTGGTGTGAAAATTCTATCAAAAAATTTATCCACATGACTCATTGGAAAAATAGGAGTGAAATAAACCATGTTCATGAACTCAAAAGGAATAGGTTCAGAAGATGAAGTAGATGTTATTAAATGGGTAGAATGAGAAGGGAATGGTTCTATGTAGATTTGTAGGTAACTATTAGACTTGGCTACCTATCATTGAGTCAGATGGCACTACTATATATGTGGTCTTGGACTACATGTCAAAGACACACAATATTTTGTGTCATAGCTAGGGACTCGATGATATTAGAAAAAAAAATGTATTGTACCAACTAAGATATGGTTTTTCATTGAGTAGTGGTTTTATTTTTGAGAGAGTGATTAAACCATTTTTAATAAATTTTGAAGAACACTGGTGTAGGATTTAGATAATTTTGTGAAAACTCTATTACACCCCGTGGTGTTATTTTAGTAGGAACAAAAACCACATTCACTACTACCTTGTTCTTTTTGGACTCTTGAGGAATATACATGGTTGTTCAACTATCAAGATAGGAGGATGAGAAGGGTCCCCCATACTATGTTATTATTTGTTTTTAATATCTCAACATAGTACACAGATGTGTGAAAGATGGATATTTCATTAAGGGGACTTTTTCTCTCAATGTAAGCTATAGATTTCCCATGAAAACATGTTAGACATCAAAATCAGGTAGGGCATAGGAGATCTGAGAAAAAAAAGAATGGTAATGAGCAAGAAAATTGATCACCTTCTTGTGAGCCCCCTACTTACAATGGATGAGATTAATAAAGTTGATCTTCAACCAAATGTTACCCTAGAGCTGCTAGAACAATTGATTAATTAATTGCTCAAATGAGAAGATAGAATTATCAAGAACGGAGAAAAACCATTCCAGCATAGTATCCTTGAGGGACTGTGAAAATTGTTTGGATAACAACACATCCTGATAAAGAAAGTCACTAGACATGGTAGTAAATGATGAGACATGGGTCTGCAAATCACCCATGCCATTGTATTTATCAAACTTTGAAACTTTTACCCATTGGAGAATGGGAACATTTAGGATGCTCAGTTATATGGGATTATGGAAATAATTGGGTTGCAATGTGGATTGAGAAGAAGTGTCGATTAAGTTAGCTAGTCGCAACTATATCCAACCCATATTTTGTAATAGGGTGTTCAAAATATGATTGGATGATAGAGGTTGACTAGTAAAGGTAGTGAAATTTTTGGATACAGATTTAGGAACCTCAAACCCCAAAGGAATGTGATTCACATTGAATCGAGGATTACCAATGGGAATAGTTTTTTTGTTATCAAAAAAGGTGAAAGAAAGAATAGAAGGGTTGGTATCCACCATGTGCATGGACACCTCCAGCATCAGAAGATTCAACTATATACCAGTGATCTCCAATTGGGTATCCTAAGGGTGACTCAAGACTATCATGTACATTCTCTACTATATTTTCTATTCCATGGAGAAACTCTAGACCCTTATAGTTTGTGATGAGTAGGTTTCTCAAACCAAAAAAAACAAGAGTGGCTTGGGTATATAAGTTATCAATATTTAGAAACTCTTCAAGCTCCTTCAACCTCTCCTCCAAAGACTAGACCTACTCAAATGGGAACCTAAGAGAAGCTTCATGGTATATAGGAGAAGAGGATCCAAAAGGGGTATGAGGTTGAGAGCTAGTTTGAATATTTGTAAACACATTAATGCAAGGGGAGGTATAGCCAGATGGTAATCCTATAGTAAAATTGTTCAAAATCAAGACCCTAATAGGTTGGACTAAACTATTGTCTAAAACTCATATCCAGTGTTGAATGCTTCTTCTTACTATATTCCCAAAATTTGTAGATAGGGTTTTGAAACTCATAAAAGTGTCACAACACTCAATCCAACAGACATCCAAACAAGAGAGAAGAAAATTTTAAAAAAATATTAGAGAAAGGATAGGTTCATGTCGGGTTCACCAAAATATAGAGGAGGAAATTGGGAACCCTAAAATGACATAATCTCAAAGGGTGAATGTTCCTTGACTACCTAAGGGATCAAAGCTCAGGTGATGGGATGAGATAAAGGAGAGGTTTCATTATGTTTTATACAAAATAAAAATAAGAGTATTAGAAAATGAAATAGAAGGTTACAAAGGTCTTCTAGAAAAACCAACACACTCTCAGCCAAGGAAAACAATGTGGCATGCTGACATCCCCACAACATTGTAGTATCATACAAAAAAATAGAGTTTATCATAGAAAAACACAAAGAACCTATTGACTATTCGATAACTAAAATCTCAAAAATATACTAAAATAATAGAATAATAATAAAGAAATAAAGACAAACATAAGCTAAGTTAAATGGAAAGGAAATTCCAAAAATGGACAAAATAAAGGGGACACTCACAAGAGGTCCAAGAATGAAGCTCTACCAAAGCTACGCCTTCAATAAATGGACACATACAAATGAGAAAATGGTTGTGGTTCTTTTAGGGGCTTGCCTTAGTCAAACCCTCGTGTAGACGTTCTTAACTCCATAGACAACTAGATAGATAGAGTTAGAGAAAATAATAGATGAGATGAAGAAGTAAATAGATGTGCTAGAATAATATGCTATCAAATTAAATAGATAATGCAATAATGGAAAATATAGTTACCCCCCTTTAGCAAAATGGTAATGTTGAAAGGAAGAGACCGAGCTTGATAAAATAGTGTTGGATGGCTTATGAGAATGGGAACATGTGATATCAATGGTGGAATGAATTTGCTATGGTTTAGAATAGCAATAAGATTTAGAGAAAGCTTGAGAAAAGTGGAAGAATGAGAGATAGATAAAATGAATGAAAAAAATGAGGATTTGGAAGGAGGTATAGGCAAGCAAAGGGTCATTCTAGTGCAGTTACAAGCCATAGAGGTGTTATAGTTCATGGGTATGTAGGAAGTATAACATCCAAATGACTACTATAGTTGTGAATCTTTTTGGGACATTTTCATGGCATGAAAACATCTACATGACATGCGGTTGCTCACAACAAAAAATCACCTTAACAACCAAGAATGAATGAATTAAGGATAAAATTAAGGTTAGGTAAAAGGGGTATTTCATTATCAAATTTAATTGATCTAAAGGGGAGGTTTATGGAATGTGAAATTTTATATGATGCAATTTTTGGCATTACAGATTATTTTTATCTAAAAACTATCTTTCAAGATGTGAAAGTTGATCGAGTGGGAATGGAATAGTTATATTGACATGTTTGACATATAAGATTACGTATGCCAATATTGTGAGGTTGATAATGTTATAGTATTTTTCCCTCAATTTTATTACAAGAAAAGTGAAAGGAAAAATAAATTGAACAAAGGAAATAACTAATCAATGAGCATTGTTTGAAGGAAAAATATTACCAAAGAGAGAGTAGCCAAATCAAGCACCACCACCATCAAGAGGAGACACAAGAATTTGATAAGGGGAAAAAGCAAGAAAAAACCCCAATATTATGAATGGAGGCAAAATGCCTAAGAATGATACAAAGAGAGAGAGAGAGAGAGATTCAGCCTTAGCTTGCTTGCTTGAATAATGAAGAATGAGAGGAGAGGCACCTCAATAAGTAGAGGTGAGAAGGAGGAGTTAGAATGTAACTCCCAACTCAATGAATGCCACCATTCATCTATGTGTGTGCAAAGTGTCACCTCTTAAGGAGGTGGTTACAAATATTCCTTAATAAAGGAATTAAAAAATAAGTCATCCTCACACATGTGTGAGAAGACAAAAGACTTGTAGGGATTCCTTTGGAATATTCCTACAAGTTACTAAATAATTACAAATAAAGAATAACCTTTACCAAGTAAAGATTAATCTTCTAACAAAAAGTGCAAAGTATGGAGTTGGAATGATAGCTAGCTAAAAAAGGGGAAAAATCTAGTGAAATAGTAAAAATGAAGAGACAAGTCTAGATATATTAAACAATAGAAATTATTCAAAACTATGAAATTATAAAAATAGCTTCTTCCAACCCAAGATAAATATGAAATACATCAATACTTTGAATGTGGCATAAGTTACCAAAATATAAATGCACATTGTCACTAAATTAGTTACTACTTAAATTAGGTAATGTTGAGTACAATTAGAGAGGGATCTTGAGATATCTCCAATGGGTTGGCTTAAAAATCTTGCATTTTTGATAATTTTATAAACTCTAACATAATTCCTCCTATCAATTTTTTCTATTAAGATAAATTATTCTAAGTTGATTAATCCTACCTAGTTCAAAAAATATATTCTTGTCAATTGGTTTGCTCCTAAAGAAAGGGTTTCTAATTGTGAAATAAGGCCAATATGGGAGGAAATAATACCACTCAAAAGGTTATATGATAATATGATAACTTGTAAAAAATGACAACCTTCTAGTGTAATGGGTAAACTAAACTACTTAAATACTAAAGCAGCTTAATTTAAATAATATGCTAATTTTATAAGTAGACTAAATATATCCTAGTTAGGATATATGAAGCTGAAATAATTTGTTTATTTTTTGAGAAAAATAAATATGAAATAATAGAAAGATAGAAACAAATAAATAAGATATTAAAATGAAGTATATGATAAAAATCAAGAGTTGAAAATAATTTGGATAGTGAATATAGAAGACATTTAGTACAAATTTTAGCATACAAATGTTATCATCTATAAGGTATCTTTTCATCCCAAATCTACGTTTTCATATAGGAACATGACAAAAAAAATATGCGTAGAGTGTAAAATATCTTTCACGTGAGATCCTAGTTTACATAAAATAGAATTTATACATGGTAGAAAAATTGGAGAATGCAACATAACACAATCTAATATCTATGCTAATAAGGAAATAAATAATTAACCAAAATACCATAAGTATAATAGATATCACAAAAGATTAAGAAAATGAAGCCTCTACTATGATTTAAGTCTTCAAATCCACCTATAACCTAGGATAATGAAAAGGATGGGTGGTTTCTTTTGATCTACCAAAGTGTACAAGCCCTTGTTTTGGTCTTTTGACCTCTACAAGTAGTCAAAAAATATTACGAAGTTTAGAATTGGTTTGTTCTCTTAATCCTAGTGCGCATTTATATATCTAGTCTATGAAGCTACCAATATCATAGGTATGGGAAATAAATGGGATATGGATACCAAATTACCAACACGGCGAATAGTACTAAACTAGTAGTAATGTATATAATTATAATCTCTCATTAACAATGGATAGATTGATTATGGTTTAAAAAGAAAGAAGAATAATTTTAAGAGATTAAAACATTCAAGAATATTTAAAAGAGATGACAAAGAAAATTTTTCCTCAACCAAGAAGGCTATACAGATGGATTTCTTACTTGTTGAAAAATGAAATTATATTTATAAATTTTCAAAGAGTTGTAATGTGCTACTATCAATCTCACAAGAGTGTTGTTCATAAAATTTTATTCAATAATACAAGGATAATTCTATTGGTTGCATTATATTTCCTACTAAAAGGCTTTGGTGACTATTGGGATTCCTACCAATAGGGTGCATGATAGTTATGATAGAGGTTCGAGAAGTTAGGAGGTTACAAGCCTAATAAGAAAAAAAATGTATTTATGTATTGTTCTATAATGCAAGCATAATCATACATATGTATTCATGTACATGCTAATGTCCAAGCACAATATGCCCAAAAAATTCTCATAGTAAAAATGAAACATCACATGGACATAAGAAACTTATACAAATACATAGAAATTAATTAGACACACAAGAAAAAAAGACCATATTTGCACTGGGAGCAAGGTAAGGGCAAAGGTTGGGTTGAATGATTCATACAAAACTCCTAAGGGATATGGACACTAAAATGAAGAAAATGTATAGTGTCAAAATTATAAGGTATACTATTTTCAACCCTACATTTTCCTCCACTTTATAAATATTGTGCTACTAGGTGATAAAGTTATACTAAATCAAAAAATAATAATATTAAGAGGATACATAAAAGGGTAAATATTAGTCTTTAAGTGACGAATTTATGCACCCAATTTATGATCTAAAATATATGTTAGAAAAAATATATAGAATTTATACATGTCATAAAAATATGAACTACAATAAAAGATATTAAGAAACATAAAATATTCCAAATAATTGTGTTAGAAAATCTCAAAGATGTATAGGAAAAAAATATAATGTAAATAATTAAACTACTAGAGAGGAAATATTATATACAATGAGAATAATGCAATAAGTAGAATATTTGAATAAAAAATAATAAGCTAATGTGCAGAGAGACAAATTGTGATAGTCAATATAAAATAAAATGTATGATTTAAGTTATAGTGTACACTATCACTAAGAATCATGAATAAATAATACTAACATACATTTCTATTAGAAAAATATAGGATATGGTTGAAGATCTAATATGATCTTACTATAACCATATATTATCTCTATGAATCATGTGTACTAGTATAATTTATTGATAGGTTCTTCACAAAGAGTATAAAAGTGATTGGGATGCATCACAAGTACTAGTGTACTCCATTGTTATGTTGAGAGGCGTCCTACATTTGAAACAAAGGGGGTGTGTATATTTTTATCCTTTACATTTATATTGGCGTCTTTATAAGCTTCAACATTACAAATCACCTATGATGTAACTAATGAAAGTGGAAGACTAAGCGGGGGGACATTACTGATGTGGTTATATGCATGATAAATATTTCAATTTTTTGTCCATACCATGAGAAAGAAACAATCTCTGCCTGGGATGAAAGAGATGCTCCCATTCTTGCATCCACTGACACTTTTTCATTACATTGGTTTTGTAGTTTTAAATAAAAGACTTTGAATCAGTGAAGAAGACTTCATTGTAGATTGTTCACCTTGTATACAACACAAAGTTCATAAACTACACAAAAAAACTTATGAAAAGTTCCCTCAAACCTAAAAACCTTGTTTTCTGATAGTTGGTAGATACATGCTCAAAGAAGAGTGAGAGAGAGCATTTTCAGAATGATGGAGGTGAAGAGCATGTTCAAAAATGACGTAGAGGAGAAAATCATGTTGAAAAGTGGAATAAAGGAGAAGAGCATGTTGAAAAAAAGTGTAGATGAGAAGAGAATAGTGGAAAATGAGGTAGAATCAAAGAATTCAAATCAAAAAGTGATTGTGAAGAGCACTAATATGAGTGAGAAAATGTAGGAGGAAGCCATTCAATATAAACACTTCAAGATTGACATCTTAAAATATTTGAGGTAGAAGTGTTCATGATATCTATATTAGTTTATAAATTGAAAATTAATGATAAATTCAAATGAATTACAAGTTCAATATTGAGAGTTAAACATATTAATTAGGATTTATTATTTTTTGAGATTTAATTATTTTTTTTAATTCAGAGTTAGGATTATGGTTCAATTAGGGTTAGGGTTAAGGTTTAATTATGGTTAGGTTTCAAATAGGATTATGGTTAGGGCCAATTAGGATTATAAATTGGCTTCAATTAGGGTTAGTTATAGGGTTCAATTAGGGTAAGGGATAGACTTCAATTAAGGATACAATTAAATTAGAGTTTAGGGTTAAGTTTAAAGTTTGATTAGTGTTCTATAAGGGTTGGGGTTCTTGATTAGGTTTATAGTTTAATTAGGGTTAGGGCTAGGTTTCAATTAGGGATAGAGTTAATTAAGGTATAATTAAGGCTAGTTTAAGTTTGTATTTTTCTAGTGGGTTAATTTATTTTCCCTTAGTACTATTTTTTTCCTATGCTTTTATTAAGTTTTCTTAAGATAATAAAGAAAGTTTATCATTTAATAACTAGGAGATAAGTGATGTAGTGTCCCCTTAAAAGGTGGAACACTTTCTACTTTTGGTGGCCATCTCCACTTTTGGTGGTTAATTCCTATTGGTTGGATTTTCCACCTCCATCATCTCCTTAGTTCTATATAAACTCACTACCTAGCATGTATTTTCATTCATTCTCTTGCATTGTTGCATACTTTGACATACGTGCACCTTGATGCATGCAATCCTTATTCTATAGATTTTCTTTGAGATCCTAATGCAATTTTGTCATCTTGACATTTGCACATCTCTTGAAATCTCGGGTCTGTATTTGTGTTATTTCATTTATAGTTTTATAGCTTATCTCTCTCATAGAAGATCTTGGTTATTCAATCTATTTCAAATTTCTAACATGGTATCAAAGCTTAGATTTTGAGAGTTTTGAGTACTTGGATTCTTGATTTAGAGATTGGAGTTTTTTTGTATGATCTTGTAAATTTTCATATGATCTTCTCTTGCATTTCAATACAATCTATAGAATCAGAAAGGAATTATGAAGATCTATTAATCCTATATTTGCATGTGTGTTTTTGGTGAGATATGGTAATTGAAGCTATTCAGGCTATAGTGGCAAATTTTTTTATCGTCTCATTTCATCTTGGAGGCTCAATAAAGTTAGATTTGGCTTTTGTTTCATTGAATTTGGCCACCATATGACATAGTAGCAAACAAGGGTTTGAAGCTCAGATCTGGCGAACAAATTTTTGCAGGAGAAATTTTACCCCAAATGGACCTTGCTATTGTGTTCAAAAGACCCAAAAACCCATATTCTCATACGAAATTTGTCTATTTTAGGTGAATTTGTTTTTTGGAAATTTTTTATTTTGTTAGGGGCGTCACTATAGGCAAAATTCAGCCATTTTTTTTTAAAATTCATAAATTTTCACCAAAGTGTTTGTTTTTGGAAAATGAGACATCATTGGAAAGCTAGAGATGAGAACTTTCTATCTACAAAGGTTTTGAAAAGAAAATTTTCCATTTTGTACTAGATATTGTAGGTTGAAGTTGTTATTGTATTTTTCTTCAATGAGCCATAAATTTCACCTTAGAGCTCCATTTTTTGGAAACAAATAGGCATTGGAGAGATATTGAAGAGTAATACATAGCTATAGGGCTAATTTTTTTATATTTTGTCTCAGGTTTATTTTGTATCAAAATTTATAATTTTTATCATTATGAGCCTATTGAGCATTACATCTTAGAAAAGGATTTGTAAAAGTACTAATCATAAAGTGTCAATGTTGTAATATCTCGAGGGGGTGATTTCTAAGAGTAGTGGAAAGGGGGGTGTCTCTTTTTTGTAGTTTTCTTTCTCTTTTCATGCACTCACAAACAATCTTCTTTTTGCCTAAAATGGATCAAACAATAGTTCCTATATTAACACCCTACAACTATTTTGATTGCAAAAGTAAAATTTCACTCTACTTGAAAAAGTATGGATTGTATAGGGTAACAATGGGACTAGAAATTGAACCAACAATTGATGTAGATAATACAAAATGGTTTAGTACGTGTGATGAAGCATTTTTAACCTTATGTATGTTTATATCTTCAGATTTTCTCTTTTATGTTGATTCTTTTTCTACACCAATTGAAGTTTGGAAAACATGAGAAAAGATATTTGGTGCACAAGATGAATTAAGAGGTCATAAATTTGATAATTATCTAATAGGTTTAAGTCCTTCAATTTTTGATACAATACAAGACTTCTTCACCAAACTAAAGTCCATAACATTGCAATTGAAATAGTGTGGAATTGAGAAAGATGATAAACAATTGATCTTCAGTATTCTCTCTACACTTGCTCTAGATTATTCAGTCTTTGTTTTTACATTTTATGACACTAAAAGTTCCCTAGGAGCTTCCTAAAAAATACCTTCCCTTGATGTGTTTTCTAATGAATTCACAAAATAACAAGACAAGTTGGTTCAAATGGGCACTATCAAATATTCTAAGTCCCATGCTTTGGTTGCAAGTCAAGGCACTAAAGATCTAAAAGATAATGACAAGAAAAATAAGAAATAAAAGAATCAAGGAGAGAATAATTTAGATATATCTTTGTCTAATTCTAATGTATACACTAAACCTTCTTCAAATCAAGGAAAATCTAAGAAGGAGAAGGTAAAATGTGCTTATTGTAAGAAACTTGGTCATGATAAACACAAATGTATGAAGAAATAGATTGATCGCCTCACACATCTTCTTGAGAAGAGTAATAAATGAGTCATTGAATCTCCATCTTCATCAAACCATGAATCTACAAAGAAAATTGGAAAAGGTCATGCTAGTTATGCCTCTACATCAGAAAAACATAAAGGAAAATCTCTTTGACTTCTACAAGTAGGGAGATGGCTTCTAGATTAAGGAGTTTTTCATCATATGGCTTCTTCATAGTCCATGTTCTCTTCTCTTGAGGCTTGTGTTATGCCACCTATTTTCATGGGTAACAATACATACATGAATGTAATTGGGAAGGGATATATTGATATAGGGGATGGCACTTTCAATGATGTATTGTGTGTACCTCATTTTTCTAATAATATTCTTTCCATGTATCAAGTAACTCATAGTGGAGCAAGGAATACTATGGAATTTATTCCTGATTCAATTCTTATCAAAGATTTGGAGAGTAGGGAAATAATTGCTACTCGGGTGGTTGATCATGCATATCAGTTGTATACCATTTTAGATTTTTTTCTTCATTATGGATTTGATCCTTTGGATGATGATCACACTTCTAGTGTGGATTTTTATTTTGAGGATAATTTTGGTTACTTGAACTTGGGTATACTCACAAGTGATCCAGTGCTTGAACCTTGCATTTCATCTCCTCCATCTACTATTTCTACTTTAGATTCTAGTGTTGCTTCTTTGAAAGCTCCCAATAATTCTTTGCAATAGTACACACATTGTCTTTTAGATTCAACTTTGTGGAATGATCTCTTGGAAGGTATTTCAGATTTTTATATAGAGACACATACTATAGATTTGGAAGACAATATTGATTATATTCACCTTCTCGTTGATGAAGTTGATTCTTCTTCAGTTGTTGTGAGGGAACATTTTGACCCTCTTGTTCAAAATCTACATGATCATTCCTCAAGTTTGATATGAGTGTGGATAATTTGAATCATAATTTGGGGGATATATTTTAAAATAAGATACTCCAGTCTTTGGATGGTGTTCTACATCAGTTTATAGGAGATTCTAAGTTTTCATTTTTAGCAGTGTGACCTAGAACACCTGATTTGATTATGACACCTTTCAACATCAACATGCGGACACTTGATTCGAGTTTAGAGACTCCATACATCTTGATTTTTCTTCCTCCAAATTCCTTTCAAGAATGGGGAGATATCTCACATACACATTTGTTTTTTTTTCTTCCTAAGGGGAGGAACGTTATTTGATGATCATGGATCATCTTCTACATTCAACTTCGAGCATCTACCATTGGATCTCTTTGGGGGGCTTCTTTATCCTTCCACTTCATTTCTCTCTCTATTATGGGGGAGTGCACTTCCTTCTTGTGGGATGGGGTTTCTTCTTTGGGGGGGAATTTTAAATGTACATGGGTACCTAACATGGCTTCATTTATCAGGACCCTTCATATTTTTCATCCTCCTAAGTTGTTCTTAAGGGGGTGTGTTAACGTAAGTTTTTATTTTCTTAGTGGGTTAATTTATTTTCCCTCAATCCTATATTTTTCCTATACTTTTATCAAGCTTTCTTAGGATAATAAATTGAGTTTATCATTTAATAACTAAGAGATAAGTGATGTGGTGTCCCCTTCCTTAAAGGGTGGAACACTTTCCACTTTTGGTGGTCCATATCCACTTTTTTGGTTGGATTTTTCACCTCCATCATCTCCTTAGTTCTATATAAACTCAGTACCTATATTGTATTTTCATTCATTCTCTTGCATTTTTGTATACTTTGACATACATGCACCTTGATGCATGCATTCATTATTTTGTAGATTTTCTTTGAAATCCTAATGCAATTTTTTCATCTTGACATATGCACATCTCTTGCAATCTCAGGTCTATAATTGGTTATTTCATTTACAATTTTATAGCTTATTGCTCTAATAGAATATCTTGGTTATTCAATCTATTTTAGATTTCTAATAGGGTTCAATAGTGTTATAGTTCAGGTTAGGGATAGGGTTCAACTAGGATTTACTTATATTTAGTATTAGGCTTAAGGTTCAATTATATTTCAAATAGGATTTAATTAGGGTTAGGGTTAGTTTTCAATTAGGCTTGAGGTTAGGGTTAAATTGAAATTAGGGAAAGGGTTATTATTTCATTAAGGTTATGATTCAATTAAGGTTTAGGGTTAGGGTTTAATTAAATTAATTAGGGTTAGGTTTCAATCATGGTTCAATTAGAGTTAGGGTTACTATTAGGGATCAATTATGGTTACAATTTAATTAGAATCAAGGTTTAATTACGATTATAGCTAGGGTTCAATTAGGTCCACTATTATGATTAGTGTTAAGGTTCAATTAGGGTTATATTAGGGTAAGGGTCCTTTTATTAGGGTTAGGGTTCAATTAGAATCAAGGTTAGTTTTAGGGTTATAATTCGATTATGGTCAGGGTTATGATTAAAGTTCTTATAGTTATGGTTAGGGTTCAATTAAAATTATAATTCAATTAGGGTTTATGGTTAGGGTTATGCTTCAATAAGGATGTGATAAAGGTTAGGAATAGGGTTAGGTATTAATTAGGGTTATGGTCAGGCTTAGGTTGAGGGTTCATCTAGGGTTTTGTAATAAAGCTTAGGTTTATGGTTAAGATTATGGTTATTAATGTTATTATAATTAGGGTTCTAAGATAAAGCTTAGGGATAGAGTTAATGATAAATTAGGGTTACACTTATTGTTAATATTCAATTAGGGTTAGGGTTATCATAAACCTAACCCTAACCCTAACCCCGTGCCAACCATAACCCTTACCCTAATCCTAATTGATATCATAACTATAACCCTACCCCTAACCATAATTATATCTCTAATTCTAGTCCTAAACCTAAAATTATCCCTAATTATAATTTAATCTCTAAACATAAACCTATCCCTAATCCAAACCCTAGCACTAACCTTAACCCTAATCTTATCCCTAATCATAACTCTAATAATAAATCTTAGGTTTATGGTTAAGATTAGGGTTATTAATGTTATTATAATTAGGGTTCTAAGATAAAGCTTAGGGCTAGAGTTAATGATAAATTAGGGTTACACTTATGGTTAATATTCAATTAAGGTTAGGGTTATCATAAACCTAACCCTGACCCTAACCCTGTGCCAACCATAACCCTTACCTTAATCCTAATTGATATTGTAACTATAACCCTACCCCTAACCATAATTATATCTCTAATTCTAGTCCTAAACCTAAAATTATCCCTAACTATAATTTAATCTCTAAACATAAACCTATTCCTAATCCAAACCCTAGCACTAACCTTAACCCTAATCTTATCCCCAATCATAACTCTAATACTAACCACAACCTTAAAATCCTAATGCTAGCCTTAAACTTGACCTTAAACTTATCTTGAATCCTAACTATAATTCTAGCAATAACCCTAACCCTAATTAAACCTTAAGTTAACCCTCTCCCTAATTGAAACCTAACCCTAATCCTAATTAAACTATAACCCTAATAAAAAATTATCCTTAACCCTAAACTCTAATTTAATCCTAAACCTATCACTAATTGAAACCTAACCCTAATGTTAATCTGAACCATAACCATAACCTAAACCCTAACACTATCCCTAACCATAACCCTTATCCTAATCTTAATTGATATCATAACTATAACCCTACCCGTAACCATAATTATATCTCTAATTCTAGGCATAACCCTAACCTTACCCCTAACCATAATTTAATCTCTAAAAATAAACCTAGACCTAATCCTAACCCTAATGCTAACCTTATTCCTAACCTTATCCCCTACCATAACTCTAATACTAATCATAAACATAATCCTAATTCTAGCCCTAAACTTAACTTTATCTCAAACCCAAACTCTAATTCTAGCTCTAACCCTAACCATAACCTTAATCCTGATCATAATCATAATCCTAACCCTAACATTGATTATATCTCTAGACCTAACATTAACCTTAAATATTCCCTTGATCCTATTGGATGTTGTGGTTGTGCTATTGATATGTGGTTATCATTGATGTCAACACTATTAGCATTGGTGATTCTGAAGGCTGTATATGTCGAAGATATTGAGAAAATTGTAAAATATATATAGCAGGCAGTCTATGAAGCTGAGACATTTTGTATGGTGTAGAACTTTTTATGTTGATCTTCATGTGTTATGCTCTAATGGGTTTATTGTTGAGCCTATCTAGTATGTTGTCTGAAAGTTTCAGTGGTACACATCAAGTTTGGTGAAAGTTATGAAGTTTTGTGTTCCTACAGTTATTCAGTTATTGTAGCAAGTATTTTTGGATGATAAGATTCCAATTCTAATAAATTCAATTGTTGTGTACATTCTTGTGATGTTCGTAGATGTTTCTAGATCATGCTCTATTAGTGTGGTATGTCTGCGTTGATCGGTGTGTTCGTTATTGAAGATCTTTTCTTTGTATGTTTGGGTTGTCATGTTCTTGGCTGACATGATGGTGGTAGTGTGTTGCAGATCCTTATGGATTAGTTTATTATTTCTTGGCATGTTAGAAGGTGTTAATTTAGGTCCTCTCTACGTTGTGACCAACTTAGGTTGGTGCACATTGAGATTTGTTCATGTATTGAGGTCGACATTTTATAATTTATTTTTTATTTTGTAGCTGACAGAGTTGTTGATAAAAATCCATGTAGTGGATATATAAGAATGATTGTTTCCTAATTTTGAGGTATGCTCATGTATGATTGGGGTATGTGTATGAATTGTATGTGCAAATAAACATCAAATCATTCAAGTGCAAAGCAGAGTGTGAATAAGTTTGAGTGAATTGTGAAGAAGTATTTATGTGCCTAACTGGAACTATCATTAGGCTTTTATCGAAGCTAATTTCTTAGTTCATCCCACTCGGATGGTTTTAATTTGATTGTCTTATGTAAGGCAATGAGCCTTCTTTTGAAAAGTGAGCTCTAGGTAGTGTGCCTAAATGCAAGTGCATTCCCTATTCATTTTTCATTATACTTGTAATAGGGTATAATTGTGGATTAACCTCCACTGTGGGTTTTTCCCTTAACAGGGTTGCCACGCAAAAATCTTGGTGTTGTGTATTTCTGATGTGTTCCTTAATTCTTTCTTTCACTGTTAATCATCAAATCTAGAATTAAAGGTTAATAATATTAATTAAATTATAAATTATGTGACAACTGATTCACCCCCCGTCTCAGTTGTCTCTTCTTCTTTTTCCAACAATTGGTATCAGAGCAGGTTCCTCTAAAGGAAAATCTTAACAGCCTGAGGTGATCTGAGATGGCATCATACAAGAAGGATAGTCCTAGATTTGATGGTACAAAATACTCTCTATGGAAATTTAGAATGGAATGTCATTTGAAGTGCATTGGTGAGCCTTTCTAGAAGATTACAAAGAATGCATATACTATTCCTCAGAATGGTCCCTCTACTGCTAATGAGATCAAAGAAGCAGAAAATAATACCATGGCCATTGAAGCATTATTGAGTGCTCTGACAGGCTCAGAGATGAAAATGTGATAGGTCTGAGGACTGCACATGAGATCTGGAAAATTTTGGAAACATTGTATGAAGGAGATGCACTAGTGAAAGTTGCTAAGCTACAAAGTCTAAAAGGAAAATGGGAGAACATGAAGATGAGTGAAGATGAAACCATTTTTTCTTTCTCACAAAAGATAAATGAACTGGTGATGAGCATTAGATGTGTTGGTGGACTCTTGGAAGAAGATGAGATTGTGGCTAAAATTCTTAGATCTGTGTCTACTTCTTACAAAACAAAAGCTCATGCTATTGAAGAACTCGAGATAGTAACAAATGTGACAAGAGACATACTAATTGGAAAACTTGCTACCTTTGAGTTAAGTGAATTTGGTGAATCTTCTCCTAAGAAAGCATCTGCATTCAAAGCTATTGTATCTAAGAAAAGAAAATAGAGATATGATCCAAGAGAAAGTTCCAAAAATTCATTCAAGTATGAAGATGAAATGAAATAAATTGAAGATGAAGAAAGAGAATTAGAAGAGCTAGAAGCATTGATTGTAAAAAGAGAAGCCAGTGGATACGGTAAGTACAAAGGGAAGTTGCCTATTAAATGTTTCTCTTGTAGTAAGATAGGTCATTTCGCATCAAGGTGTCCTGAAAGAGTTTCTAAGTATAAACCTGACAAGACTAGATTTCAAAATAAATTCTATTATGTTGAAGAAGGTGTTACTGATGATGAATCTGATAACGAAACTAGAAATGAAGATGAATGGGTATTCATTTCTATCAAGGAAAATTGTCAAGTGTCCACTGAATCTGCTAGTAATGTGAATGTTGAGAAAGCTCTTGCAGCCAAAATTGAAGAAAAGGATGAGTGGGAAATTGACAATAGATTCTCATATCATATGATTGGTGACAAAAGAAAGTTTGTAAGCTTGGAAAATTATGATGGTGGTGTTGTAAGATTTGGAGACAACACTTCTAGTGTGATTCATGGCAGAGGCACTATTTCTTTTGGTGGTAAACATAATACTGATGATGTCCTTTATGTAGAAGGCTTAAATCATAACTTGTTGAGTGTTGGATAGATGGTAGACAAGGGATACAATATTCAGTTCAAGGATGGAAAGTGTTGGATATAGGGAAATTATAGAAATGTGATTGCTTCAGGTATAATGACAAAAGGTAACATTTTTCACTTAAGTGCTACTAGTGAAAGTTGTTTAATTGCTCAAGTTGATGTAAGTTGGTTATGGCATAGGAGGTCATGTCATGTGAGCTTTGATAACATTTTCAAAATAAGTTCCTCTCAAGCAGTCAAAGATCTTCCTAAGCTAGTGAAGCCTACTAACATTATATACAAGGAATGTCAAATGGGAAAGCAAACTATAAATTCTTTTTAGAGCAAACAACACAAATCTAATAGAGTGTTGGAATTGGTACATACTAATCTATGTAGTCTCTCTAGAATCAAAATTCTTCAAGGAGAAAGGTACTGTTGATGGTGTTTTCTGCACAGCAACAACTTAGATAGAATATGATATCCTATCTCTCTTGAAAGGTAAATCTCTATGGGAAAAGAGATAACCCCAAGGTCTCCAATGTCAGGTCTTGACAATGTAGTGAAACAACTCAGAGATAATGTGAAAATGCAGGTAATCACAAAGGGGCCTTACAAACAAATACTAGATCTTCAAACTTATCAGATTTTGCAATATATTGATACTCAGATTCTTAAATGTAACCTAGATAATAAAAGAAATAGCAAAAGATAAGAATTTAAAAGAGATCCTAAGATTAAAATTACTCCTAAAATCAATCACAACAATGATGAATGCTGCAAACAGACAAATCTCCAATAAAACCAATTTCTGCTTAATCAAGGACAAGCCTACAACTCTGCAAAAATGGTGCAATCTTTTGAGGAAAATGAAGATTTTCAGGCTATGAACATTCATCCACATACCCAATAAATGGCGTAATGTAAACAAGCATCCACAGTTGAACTTAGCACAAAATAAGGCCCAGACTAACTTTACACAGCAACTTATAATCAGCAAATTGCTAAAAGTATGGATTGGAGATCGATCAACATCATTAACATTTCACCATTATCATGAAAGAACTGAAAACTAACATCTAACACTGAGAATCAAGAACAAGAAACCATAAAACTTTTGAAACATAACACAATGTTTGCCAAATCAACAACCCATTTGCATTATCTTCTCCAGCATTACATAACAATTTCTAGTCTTTCTCCTCTCCTACAGCTACTGACTTGCAAAATCTAACCTCTAACTTAGCCAATTCTAGCTTTGCAGCCTCTAACCAGCTATTCTCTAACCTTTTTTTTGTCCCTTTACAAATGAGAAGGCACATCCTTTTATAGATATTACATTTTTAAATCAAGGGCCAGGATTAAATTCAATCCAATGGATGCAATTAATCCCCAAGAAACCCTAAGAATTCACATTAGGGTTCTTAAAAATGTGGTACATCATCATCCAATAGCATAAAAGCAGTTACATCCAAGAACAATAAGAACTTCAACAATCTGCCACCTCGATTTTAATATAAAAAAATGATTGGAGAGTGAAAATAGCATCACACGTCACTCCACGTTTGAAACATATATTCCAGGTGTAGACAGGTTGTGGCACAAATTCTTATGCAGGTGCACTTTAAATATTTTCTATATTTTCCTCCTGGCACGAATCCATATGCAAGTCCTCCTTTTTTATTTAATCCTGAAAAATAGATATAATCATTAATAGCTCACATGTGAAAATCCAACCACAAAATATTAAAATTAAGCATAAATAAACCCTTGGAAATTTCAACTCCGTCATAAAATTTCAGAAATTTAACCCTTTCGGAGTTCAGGAAAATCGTGACAGGAAGTTCGGAAAAATCTGCCAGGAAGGGAAAATCCGGAAAAATGGCCAGAAATCCGAAAAAATCCGGACAGGGTGGATAATCCCGGATTTGACAAAAAAATCTGGAAAAATCCAGACGGGGTGGAAAATCCCGGATTTGACAAAAAAATCCGGGCAGGGCAGAAAATCCCGAAAAATGACAAAAAATCGCCAAAATCCGAACGAGGTGGAAAATCTTGAAAAATGAAAAAAATTCGTCAAAATCCGGATGAGGTGGAAAATCCCGAAAAATGACAAAAAATCGCCAAAATCTGGACGGGGTGGAAAATCCCGAAAAATGACAAAAATTTGCCAAAATCCGGACGGGGTGGAAAATCCCGAAAAAATGACAAAAATTCGCCAAAATCTGAATGAGTTGGAAAATCCTGAAAAATGACAAAAATTCACCAAAATCCAGATGGGGTGGAAAATCCTAAAAAATAACAAAAATCCGGAGAAAAACTTCGAAACCCCATAACTTTTTTTCCTGGATGAATTTTCAAAAAGTTCAAAAAGAAACTTGGCCTAATTTTTCATCCTCTATCCATTGCTGCAAAAATATTTACACATCACATTGAAAATTCACTTGAAAAATCTCCATTTCTAAAATCCAAGGCCCAGAAATGCTTCAAAATACCACCCTCATCAAACCAAATCCGGACTTAATCCAAAAAAACCTCCAAGAAGAGAAAAATTGAAAATTGAAAAAACCAAGGTGCAAAGACATAGAAGAAAAAGAGGGTCCTTGCCTTCAGTGGGGCGTGTGTGCAAAAAGTGCACAAGTACTTTATTTTGCTTATTGATGATTACTCTAGGATGATATGGGTTGCTTTCTTAAGAGAAAAACATGAAGCATTAGAAAATTTCAAAAGCTTCAAAGCTATGGTAGAGAATGAAACAGGTCTAAAGATCAAATGCTTAAGGTAAAAGAGAGGTGGTGAATTCACTTCCTGAGAATTCAATTCTTTATGTGAAAAGTATGGAATCCAAAGATAGATGTCTACTCCTTGAACCCCTCAACAGAATGGAGCTGTTGAAAGAAAGAACATAACCGTTCTAGATACTGCTAGAACTATGATGTTGGAAGAAAATCAAACAAGATACAGGTCAATGATTGGTGGATTACTTTATCTAAATCAGACTAGACCAAAAATTATGAATGATGTATGCATGGTTGCTAGATATCAAGCAGATCCAAAGGAATCACATGTGACTGCAATAAAAAGAATCTTCAAATACCTGAAAGGGACGGTTGACTTTGGTCTTTGGTATCCTAAGGATGATGATCTTATTATGAGCACCTTTACTGATGCAGATTGGGTAGGAGATGTGGATGACAAAAAAAGTACTAGTGGTGGTGCATTCTTCTTGGGGAAGAAGTTGGTATCTTGGCTAAGTAAAAAGCATAATTTTATTTCCTTATCTACTACTGAGGTAGAGTATACTGCTGCTCTTAACAACTATACTCAAGTAATGTGGATGAAGCAAAGGCTGAGAGATGTTAAAGTTGAGTATGAAGAGCATATTGCCATATTTTTTGACAATTCAAGTGCCATAAATATTTCTAGTAATTCAGTGTTGCATTCAAAGACAAAGCATATATCCATCAAATATCACTTATTGAAAGATAAAGTGAGTGACAATGAAGTTAGACTAGAGTATGTACCTACCAAGGAGAAAATTTCAAACATCTTTACCAAGCCATTGCTTAAGGATACTTTTGAGTACCTCGGAGGAAAGTTAGGGGTGACTTCCCCTCCTGATCAAATCTAAAGATGGAGGTCTTTGCATCAGTCCATTAACTCATAGCTATATTTTATTCTTGATTGATGTTGTGGTGGCTGCTACTGAGGGGGAGTAGTCAAATGTGTTAGATATGTGGTTTAGAGCTTGTGTACCTTTACCATTGATGTCAAAGGGGGAGAAGTGTAATGTGAAAAACCTTTGTAGAACAAAGGGGGAGAAGAGCAATGTGTAAAGGGGATATTGTTGGAAGAAGAGTTAGTTGCATTGATAGTATTCTTTTTTCACATCATGTGCTGCCATCAATGCCAAAGGGAAAGATTGTTGGATGTTGTCATTGTGCTACTGATATGTGGTTGTCATTGATTTCAACATTATTAGCATTGGTGATTCTGAAGGTTGTATATGTCAAAGATATTGAGAAAATTGTAAAATATATGTAGCAAGCAGTCTATGAAGCTAAATTTTTTTGTATCGTGTAGAACTTTGTATGCTAATATTCAGGTGTTGCACTCTAATGGGTTTATTGCTAAGCCTATCTAGTATGTTGTCTGAAAGTTTCAGTGGTATGCATCAAGTTTGTTGAAAGTTATGAAGTTTTGTCTTCCTACAGTTATTCAATTACTGTAGCAAGTATTTCTAGATGATGAGATTGTAATTTTGATAAATTTAGTTGTTGCCTACATTCCTGAGATGTTCGTAGATGTTTCTAGATTTTTCTCTATTAGTGTGGTACATCCGCGTTGATCGATGTGTTCATGATTGAAGATCTTTTCTTTGTATGTTTGGGTTGTCATGTTCTTGGCTGACATGATGGTGGTAGTGTGTTGCGGATTCTTATGGATTAATTTCTTATTTCTTGGCATGTTCAAAGGTGTTGATTTAGGTCCTCTTTATGTTGTGACCGACTTAGGTTGGTGCGCATTGAGATTTGTTCATGTATTGAGGCCGACAGTTTGTAATTGATTTTTTATTTTGTGGTCGATAGAGATGTTGATGTAAATCCATGTAGCAGATATATAAGAATGATTGTTTCCTCATTTTGAGGTATGCTCATGTATGCTCGAGGTATGTGTGTGTAGTGTATGTGAGAATAAAGATCAAATCATTCAAGTACAGAGCAAAGTGTGAAGAAGTTTGAGCGAAGTGTGAAGAAGTATTTTTGTGCCTAACCAGAACTGTCATCAGAATTTTGTAGAAGCTAATTTCTTAGTTCATCCAACTCATATGGTTTTAATCTGATTGTCTTATGTAAGGCAGTGAGCCTTCTTTTGAGCAATGAGCTCTAGGTAGTGTGCCTGAATGCAATTGCATTCCCTATTCATTTTTCATTATACTTTTAATAAGGTATAATTGTGGATTAACCTCCACCTTGGTTTTTCCCTTAATAGGGTTTCCACGCAAAAATATTGGTGTTGTCTGTTTCTAATTTGTTCCTTAATTCTTTCTTTCACTATTAATCATTAGATCTGGAATTAAAGGTTAATAAGATTGACTAAATTATAAATTTTGTGACAACTGATTCACCCCCCCTCTTAGTTGTCTCTTCTTGTTTTGCTAACAGATCCTAATTATATCTCTTATCCTAATCATAACCCTCATTCTAATGTTAACCCCAACCCTAATTATAATTCTATATGTAACTCTTACTCTAACCCTAACGCTAATCCTAATGCAAACATTAAACCTAACCCTAAGCCTAATTTTATCTCTAACTCTAATCTTAACCCTCATCCTAATCTCTAACCCTAACCATACCCTTAACTCTAACTTTAATCCTAATTATTTTTGTAATCCTAACCATAATCCTAATTTTGATGCTAACCCAACAATAATTCTAATTGTATTTCTAACCCTAACACTAATCTCAATACTAACATTAACCCCAACCTTAATCATAATTTTATCTCCATACCTAACCCTAATTACATTTGTAACCCAAACCCTAACCTTAACCCTAACCCTACCCTTGATCCTAATTCTTGATCCGAATTATATCTCTAATCCTAGTCCTAATCCTAATTCTAATGCTAACCCTAACCTTAATTCTAATTATACTTTTAACACTAACCATAATCCAAATATTAACATTAACCCTGACCCTAAATTTAATTTTATCTCTAACCCTAACCCTATCCCGAATCTTAACCCTAACAGTAATTTCAAACCCTAACCATACCCATAAACCAAACTAATTGTAACCCTAACCATTTTCCTAATGCTAACCCCAACCCCAACGCTAACCCCAACCCTAACCCTAACCCTAAGAATAACCCTAATTATTATGTATTCTTTGTTGTGTTGCAAATTCTACTAGAATATATATATATATATTTATTTATTTATTTATTAATAATATATATAAAAACACCAAGAGATATCCTTCTCGAGGGGCCTATTGCACTTTAATATGAGAAATTAATTAAAATACGTGCCTTGAGAAGGAAATCTCTTGACATTATATATATATATATTATTAATAAATATATATATGCTAGTTATTAATGTTTTATATTATATAAATAAGGGAAAAGTGTATCATTATAATGGAAAATGGTAACACTTATAGCACAAAGTTTTTTATTTTATCTCTAAATTCTTTATATTTATTATTGGAATGGACCAACAATCTATAATATGCATGAGAGAAATGAACGTTGTTTATGATATTTCTTGTATATAGGAGGAAAAATAATATAATTTAATGGTTTAATTTTCAATTAGGGCATCAAGTGAACCCTACTTAAAAAATTAAAAGAGATAAACACTCCTTTTTAAAACATAACACTAGTTCTTAGATGACATGGTGATCATGATGATTCCCTAAATTTGTTACCCTTGTGAAGAGTAGGGACACTTCCTAATAGAAGGTTGGAGGAAAATTTCTTGAGTGATGCTCTCCCACTTGCAGTTGAGAAATGTTTAAGGCTAGGTTTATCAGAGAAATTATGATTTATACTTTATGTCATCATTATGACACGTGTAATATGTACTTTTAAATTGAATTGTTGATCCATTCTCTATATTATGTGGTACTTGATGAAAATAACTATGTTTTGTTGATGTAATTAAATTCTTAATATACTTTATATTCATTTCAAAATAATAAATTAAATTCTCTATTTACTCTATTTTTTCATACAAAAATTATATGGTGTTTTTTAGGGAATTTTTTTATTATCTTGATTAGAAGAACCAATGTTCATTACAATAAAGATCAAGCACAAGTCCATAATATCATTCTCTCATTAACAATGAGACTGAAATGAGAGTGACATTGCTTCATTCAAAAAATCAGGATGACACAAACATACCCATTTTCCTCATTCATGACACAAACACACATGGTGAGTTTTAACTCTACAAGACTTGAATACACAACATAAACTAGTGATTCCACTCTACAATCACAACAATTTTCAAAACATAATATATGTTTATAATAATTGAATACACAACATAAAGTAGTGATTCCACTCTACAATCACAACAATCAATCCAACGTTTTGCCTCTCCCTCTCTTGAACCTTCACAACCATGCCAAGCACGGAAGGGAGAGGAAGATCAGATGGAATGGAGCCTCCATGGAAGTCCTTGAGGGTCATTGAGAATCCACTGAAAGCCTTATTTTTTGGCATTTTCACTTTCTTCTTTGTTTCAAGATCTACCTCTACCTATGTGTGTGCCTCCTCATCCTCAATATTTTCCTTTGGTTGTGTATCTTTATCAGCACTCAACAAATAAACATGTTTTCTTTTTTTATTAGACACATTTTCATAAGGTTCCTCTATGCTCAGAGTATCCATCCCAAAATAGGAAGAATCAATGATGGGCAGGCTCATAATCCTCCACTGCACATGTGTTGCACCTGAGCCCTTAATCACCTAGACATTCTTCTTAAATTTCTTCTTTTTTAGGTGGCCTCTTCACTCCATACGAGGCTTGAATAGTTGTGCACATATGACCTTGAGGTTCTTCTTCCATTTTTGTCTCTTCTTCTCCTCCCAAAATTGCTTTGACTTGTTTCAATTGAACTACCACTTTCCTCCTTAACAAGAGACTATGGAACAAGAAGCACATTGGTGACATCAATTCCTGACCTATAGACATTAGAGTGGGTTATGGGTGAGGCCTCATGGATGACCTCTACATCATAGGGAGGAATAAAAAAATCCTCAAAGACATGCATGATATCCATGTTTTTATGCCTTTTAAAATCATCATCCCATACAACTTTTTTTCTAATTTATGTAATTTTTGTAGAGTCTCTTGCTCTTTCTTGCAAAAATATTTGATAAAATTCCAATAGGTTAAGAAATTCATCAATGATTGAATCAAATACATCATCTAACCTATCTGTCTCACATGAAACAAGACTCTCTATGACATACAAGGTGCCTACTTTGCTGCCCTAAGCAATTTCTAAGGCTCTTTTTATGACTTTACATCCTTGTGAAAACAACTGTCCAGCTGAATTTTTATTTTTTTTAGCTGAGGGACATATCTAATATCTTGCAACAGCCAAATATTTCCATTTTTTAATTTTAACAAAACATCCCCTTTTCCAATAACATCACAAGATTCATTATTGCCAAGAAGAACCTTACCAAAGTCACTGCTTTGCAGATTCTTGAAGTACTCCTTGCATGGAGTGATGTGAAATGATGCTCCCAAACTGAGCAACTAAACATTTGGCATTGTTTCTTTTGAAGCTGAAACAAGAACACCAACTGTTGCACCTACATCCTCTTCACGTACCAGATTCGCTTCATCTTCTTTTGGTTAATTTTCAACCTTCAAAAACCAACAATTCTTCTTGATGTGGCCTTTCCTGCCACAATACCAACAACTAGCATTTATCCCACTAGACTTTGACCTCCCTTGTGATTTCCTACAACTTTCTTCATCAACTGGAATTGCTCCCACTCAAACTCAAACCTCTCATGCCAAAAGATCAAGAACCATGGCTCTAATACCAATTTTTGAGTAAATAAAAAAAGATTGAAAAAGATATAAGCAGAAAATTAAACTGAGAAAATAAGAACAAAGATACATAACAATAAGACACCAGTTTTTTTTGGTTCACCATCAAAATGGCTACATCCACCAAGGAAATTAGGACAAACTATTTTATTAATCAACCTGAATACATCAATCTTCATCTACACCAAAAAGAGAATAAGAAGGGAATTGGATCAACTCTTCAAGCAAGTGAAGAGACATGGGAAGAGGAAGATGAAAGGGCAGTGACAGTTGGGCTTTGTTTCCAACAATCAAATTTAGTGTTATAGATTTTCTATTTCCTATGGTTTTTTCAATGAATTTCCTAATTCTAAAATCCTAGGGTTTTATGTCCTATAGCCCATGCCCTACGTTCATCACTTTTTTTGTTCTAATTTGAAAGTGACTTCCTTAGCCACTTTACAATATCTCAAGGGCCTCATTAAAGTTGTTATGTTAATGAGGTGACTTGCATTTTCATCCTAGTGACTTGCTCTTCTAAGATAATGATCATGCTTTAAAATGTAATCACTTAAATTCCTTTCTCACTAATTCAAATTATTTTTCCCATCATAATCCATATGACTCATATGTCATCATTGTGTTCTATCATTGAAATTTACTTTACCACAACCTCATTCTCCACATTTGGCTAAAGGTTTCAGTCTGTGAAATTAGGACACTTGTCATAAGGGTATTGATTTATGACTAGTTTGTGGCCCATTTTTATCCTACAAGCTCAAATCAAGGGCTCACATGTGAAGTCAGGATAGTGTGAAAATGTCCTTAGGTGTCAATGTATGAACCTTTTCAGATTTCATAAACCTTTCCTTGGTGGTGGAAAAGTTCCATATTTTTATTGTATCATGCAAAATTTCCTCGTGTAAAGTACATTGTTCACTCTTCATGAGTTTTAATGACTCGTCAAGAAAAAATAGTGTTGTTATATTGAATCACATGCTTCAACCTATCATAAGTGTTTAAATATATTTTATCTCAACATCATGATCATTCACCATGTGGAGCCTATTCAGTATGGGCTTGGTTTTTGATGAAAAATAGGGGTGTATTAAGCTTGAGGAGACCTAATTACACAAGAATCAAACACCCATTTGCTTCCAAGACTCTAACTTGTGTGACTTTCAATACTTAGCAAGCTATACTCACTAGGTCTCCCAATTAACATGTTTTGGCTTATCTTTTAGAGAACTTCGTCTCTCACTAAGATCTAGAACTTTTCAAATACCCATTTGGACATACATCCACATATATCAAACAAGGTATAGGTTGTTTTGGAGTGAAGGACTCGAATCAGGTCTGCTACACTATGGAATAGGCCTTTTAGGCCACTTTTACAAAGGAAGTATGTCAAATACTTCTTCCAAACCTCTAAACTCATCACCAACAACTTTAACCAGTCACAAATAGACACAATCAACATATTTTATTCACTATTCAATCCTCCAACCTATTGTCCTACTATTTAGCTATGCAATCTAGCCTAACACATGAAGATGTTAGGCTAGAATCTTGCCAAAACTCCATGAATCTCCATCCCTTGTTCCCTAAACCTATAAAACAAATAAAAAACATCTCCTAACACCATTCCACTATTCCTAGCTATCATACATTGGTGGAATGAATCTAACACTCACATTTTCTCTCAAAACCCTTAAAAGGTAGGTTTTCCAAGCGGTATAGAACAAAATGCTTCAAACAATCACAATGCTCAATCAAATGAACTCACTCTACACCCAAATGAAAGTTATAACCCTGGACAAATTCTTCCAAGAGATTTCAATCCATGACAATACTATACAGCTGCACATAGATTGAAAAACACAAAAAAATTCCACTTTAACTCAGAAATAGAGCACTTCATTCACTTTCTTCACTGAAAATCATAAAACCATCATGCCTCAAAGTTTTTGAGGCTCTAAAACACACATTTAGACACCTAACATTAGTTACAAAGCCATAAACCATGATTGAGCATTCATTCTCCATGACATGCAAAAAGGACAAGTTGCAAAAAGTAACAAAGTGCAACTTTACAAACTTCTTGATCCAACGCCGAAAATGACCTTACCAAGATTCTACCATGACAAATAGGTCACATTCAACCTTATTAGAAAGATGAAATTATCATGACTCAAAAATCAAAATCTAACACCTATTATGCATTCCTAAGCCTAAAAATGACAAGGTGCTCTACACCATACAACCGGTGTAAAAAGATTTCAATATCTTGATGAAATGAGCTCCTGAATAGAGACTCCATGCTTCTTCACATATTCCTTTGACATCCAAGTAGAATCCTCATTTTTTAAGCCATGCCACTTAACCAAATATTCATTATATACCTTGTGTCTAGTCCTCTTGGCCTCTCTTGTGTCCAAAATTGATTCAAGATTTATTCTTTGGCTGGGTGGTAAGTCTTTCACCCATTCAGCATCTTCAACTTCAGTAGCATCTACTTCTTCACCTGCAATCACATTGTTCTTAAAAGGATATAGTTTAGCAACATTGAAAATAGGAGAGATAGCCACTCTAGGAGGAAGCTCTATCTCATAGGCATTTTGACCATACTTGTGGACCACCTTGAGAGGTCCAATATTTTTCATCATCAACTTGGTGTATTTACCCTTGGGTAACCTTTCCTTCCTTAGGTGAGAAAGCACTAAGTCTCCTAACATGAATTGAACATCTCTTTTTCTCAAATCTTCCTTCACCTTATACTTCTCCACACTCTTTCTCAAGTTCTCCTTGACTTGTCCAAGGATATCTTTCATAGAAATGGCAAAGTCTTCTCCTATTGCACTCTTTTTCTCCATGTCTCCTAGGTCTCTAAGTTCACAAATACCTCTTGGACTCATCTCATATACCACTTCAAAAGGGATTATTCCTATACTTATATTTATGGAGTCATTGTACACATATTCTGCTTGAGGAAGTACAATGTCCCATGCTGCACCATGCTCCTTAGTTAGGCATCTCAACAAGTTTCCAAGAGACCTATTAACAACCTCAATTTTCCCATATATTTGTGGATGGTATGTTGAATTGAATTGTAGATTGGTATCCAACTTTTTCCACAAGGTCCTCCAGAAATGACCAATAAACTTAGCATCTCTATCAGACACAATGGTTAGAGGCAAACCATGAATCCTTACAATCTCCTTAAAGAACAAACTAGCTATGTGAGATGCATCATTTGTGCTCCTACAAGTAATGAAACGAGCCATCTTGCTAAGCCTATCTACAACAGCATGAATGCTATCATACCCTCTTTGTGTCTTAGGAAGACCTAAAACAAAGTCCATGCTAATTGACTCCCATGGTCAGTTAGGAATTGGCAATGGCTGGTAAAGACCTAGATTAGAGCTTGCTCCTTTGGCTCTTTGACACACCACACAACTCTCCACAAAAATTTTGACATCTACCTACATTCTAGGCTAGAAATAAAACCTCTTGACCTTCTCCAAGGTTTTTTCATAGCCAAAATGTCCACTCATGTTTCCACTGTGCTTTTCTCTGAACGGATTTTCTCTCATGGAGAATTTAGGTACTCACAACTGAGCACCTTTGAACAAAAGATCATTTTTCAATACAAAATATGCATACTCACTGTGAAAATTATCTTTAGACTAACTGCAAATAGCATAGGAATCTTTAAATTCATCATCATGCCCATACATACCTTTTAGAGAGTCTATTCCAACACTTTGAAGTTGTACCTCTTAAACCTTCATAGAACTTTTGCTCAAATTATTGTGCTGGATTGAAAATGTATAGGCTTGCAAGTATTCCATCCACTTCATATGCCTCTGATTCAATTTTTCTTGGGTGTTCAAGTAGCTTAATGCAGGGTTGTCAATAAACACAACAAATTCCTTGGGTAAGAGATAATGTCTCCATTTCTTGAGAGACTGAACCATAGCATAAAGTTCAAGATCATAAGTGGAGTATTTCCTTTTGGCCTCATTGATTTTCTCACTGAAAAATGTAACTGGCCTCCCTTCTTGGCTCAAAATAACACTTATTTCATAACC
>CM021109.1:554719990-555022900 GCA_007115665.2 Sequoiadendron giganteum | reverse complement strand
TATTCTTCTCATTGATCTTTTTTTGGTAAAAGATACTTATTATATATGTCGGTTTGAAGACTCTTTCCACCATTTCATGGTGTTATTCCTTTTTGCATGATTCAAAAGGAAATATTTATAAAATCTTGCAATGATGTGAACATGTGACATGTGAATTAATTTACATGTCATTCAAAAAGAAAAAAATATATATTAGATCATGCCTATCAGGTCTATCATAGACTCATAATGAAAGTTCTTATTGAACCATGAAACCTTCAAAATAAGATATGTGTACTCAAGTTTTTTGAGAAGCCAATATCTTTTCATATTGCAAAGTTGCAAATTGGGCCCAATCTTTAAGTTGTGAGCATGAAAATTCCAACCAAATGAAACCAACATAATTCCATGTGGTAAAATATTACTAGATGAAATTTCCAAGGTTCATTGTGGGTTTCAATAATAGCATAATATTCAAGATGTGAGTGTGTGATAAAATACCATGTCAACCTATTGTTTCCATATTGCAAGCTATTCCCACATCACAATATTTCAAAGCTTGTATTGTTTGAACCCATGATAAAGTCCAAAATTGATATTTTTTCTTATGGGAGCCATAGTAGTACCTAAAGGAATATCTTTTCATGGTATTAAAGATAAAATAATTTCAAATATAAACATGTTTCAATAATCATTGATTTGTTGTGATCAATGGAGATATATGATCAAAGTTTAAAATTTCCAAAATGTCTATGCATGAACAAATAGTTTGCATGTATGAGCTTTAATGGTGAAATCCACTACTATCTACCAAATTTTTCTCAATTCTCAACAGAATTTCACTTAACTTAGGTTTTTTTGGAGGACATAAAGGAGCCATATGCAAATAATTATAGAATTCAAAGTGTTCAAGCATATCCACAAGCATTCTAGGGTTTGTCATGAACACTACAAGTAAAAATTCTTCACCTAGTTTTAAATTTTATTGTTGAAAAGGATAATTAAGAGGTTCTAGGGTTTTAATTGTTGATAAAAAATCTTATAAGGGTCTGGGTGTGTGGAATTTCATGCAGTAATTATGAATTTTTAATGTTTCTTGGAAACCCTATTTCTTGAAAAACCAGTTAAAACCCCTAACCCTACCAAAATGGTTGACAAATATAAGGGATTTAAAAGGGGTTTAGACAAGGATGTGCATTTTGAACTACCTAGTTCTTCTAAAAGGGAAAGACATACCTAGGGGACTAAAATTCTTAGACATAATTCTTACCAAAATTTCACTTACAACTCAATTTGGTAGAGCTAAAAAAATTGATTGCATCAAAGTGAAAGGTATTCCAAAAAAAATTTGCTAAGGCTTAATCATTGCATATGAATTCTTTCAAATGAAATTCTTTTTTTATTATGCAATGTTTCACAACAAAAGGAAATTACATAAATTCCATGATATTACTATCTTTCATTCATTTTTTAATGAAAATGTATACAAGATTGCATAAATGTTGTTGTTTTATACATTGAAAGAAAAAGAATGCTTAAATGTCCCACACAAGCTATGGGCATGACTGATTTAATACAGCATAAAGGAAAGCTATATATCTGAAGATATGAAATAAAGGAAAACACATGGAAAGAGAATATGTCTATCATTGTCTATGGAAGAATCTTGTGTTGATCTTCTTTGTCTTCAACTCCTCCTTGTTCCTAATCTTCAAATGTACTTGCATCATGATGGAAATTTTTGGTTAGAGCTCTGGATTTAAACTTTGACCATATGTCCTACCAAAAAAAATATAACCTTCATTCATGATGCATTAAATCAGTTATCAATTGTCACATGTATCAAGAGAGCCTGAAATTCAAATCACTAGTAACAAGATTGAGCTTCGTTTTTTTATCTAACTTGTTTGTTCACTGTGCAAGTACAGGTTCATTTATGATTCATCTCTTTTGACATTTTAGCATTTTGTGAAAATTGGGCTCCCACAAGGGTTGAGCCCAACATGCTTCCCTCTTAAATTTTAAGTGGGATATGAAGTGTATTTCAATAAATGAAAGTGAATTCAATCATCAAGTCACTATAGGTTTCTAATAAATCATATCATCTATCAGTGCATGAATTATGATCAGAAAGCAACACATCATTAATGGAGGTAGTAGAAACAGACATGCCAAGACTCAAGAATTTTTCTCTAATATCACTATCATGGGACAACACAATGCATACATCAAAAGAACAATGAGCAACCCTCGTAATTATGCAAGGTACAGTATTAGTGATTTGAAAAATTTTGATTGAAAAATAAGCTACTGTCACCAAGGTCACTAGGTTCACTAAAAATACTACATAAATTAATTTCACCATCACAGAGGAGAAAGTGTAACATTTTGCAATTATGAAATGATAGTACAGTTCAGAACTTGGAGTAGTCAATGAGGTGACATTAGAAGTTGAGGTATGGAACATCATTTCCATCAACCTTGATAAGGGTCATAGTCATGCAAACACTAATAAAAAAAATAGTCTCAAAGTCATTGAAGAAAACAAGTAGGATACTCACTTATGCCTTGCAATGGGTATTATGAATAAGAGTATTCAGCTGACAGTAAATGATTTCAAATGCCCTTATGACTATGATTCATGACTGAGAAAAGCATGAAAGTTTAAGCTATCTGAAATATTGCCAAGCATTGTGTTTTGAGATTTTAACATGTTATGCAATGATGATGATAATTCGAGGATGAGAGCACATTTGAGTATAGGGCAAGACCAATGTAAAATTATTTCATTACAGTAGAATTTATTACCCTTAAAGTAAAGATCTCAACATAGTTAAAGTCCATTATCAATGAGCTCAATGCATGGAATATCAGAGGTTGATAATGAAGTCTTCATACTTCCTTTAGTGAGGGGTAGATACTTGTACAAGAATGATATGATTCCCAAAAAATGCACTAAAACTCTGAGGGAAGAATGTTCATATTGTTAGTAAGGTCAATATAAAAATATAACGGGAAGACTTTTTGTAGTTTTTATTAAGAACAATAGGAAATGTTAATGTTGTTGGAGGATCCCACATCATCGAAATCATCATGTGCCAATGAAAAAACATAGCTTGTATCTTAATTTCATTGATGAAGCTTTGTCTCAAGTCTTTATCAAAAAGGAAAACATACGTATCTAGGGAAAACTTTAGTGGTGAATCTTTTCCAATTGGAAAATTCTAGAAATCAGCCAAGTCAAAATTGGTGAATTAATCACACCCAATAGGGTGTCCAAATCTCCCAGATTTTATGAATTATCAATCCAATGCATGTCCATTCGCCAACTATTTTTTTAATGAGGCATATTTAAGTAATAAATTTTCCATAACAAACTACGCATTTCAAATGGACCGACTAATATTTTCACCCAGAATCCTAGAAGCATGTAATAAAACACATACATATTTTCCAATACTATTAAAACAACATTGTATCAAGACCCATTACGCCAATTAAAATTTACAAATAGTTTCTTGTGAAGACCCATTTCGCCAATTAAAATTTATAAATAGTTGTTTATGAGGACCTGTTTCACCAATAACATTAAAAAATAATTACATTTGAGGACACATTTTTCCTTGAAAATTACAACGTATCGTTGTATAAGCACGCAAGATTCACCAATTTTTTTTAATATACCATTTAAAAATCTAGCAAAATTTTCCAAATATGGATTGATATAAATACAATCGAAACTGTCATTTATTCTTACACATTTTGTTCAGTTCTGAGGTTCTACTTCTCAATTCGAAAGTCAACGAAAGCCAAAAATATAGACTTAAACGTGAGTGATCATTTCTTCATAGTGTTATTAGTTATAATAATAATATTTCTTCATCTCTTTTCCATTCTTGCTTCAATCTTAAAGATGATTTTTAGTAGGGAATGGGATCTATATTCTCTTTCCTTCTTAAACAAGAAGACAATTTTTTCTAGATTTTATTCAAAGTGAGATTAATATGTAGAGAAGCAAGGGTAAGAATCCTTAGGGTTGTGAAGAGACTAGGAGGCCATCAAAATTTCCAAAACATAGAGGTACCATACAGTCTTACTTTGGAATTGGAAAATCTTTTAATCCATCAAATCAAGATGGAGCTACATCATCAACTCTTCCACCAAATATTAATGAAGAAGGCATTCATAATACCTCACCACCAGCGGAAGGTCAAGATGAGATTGTCATTGAGTTAAATAAAAATTTATCAAATTAGGATGGCAATACCGTAGAAGATGTTCCAAGGGATACCCTGGTTAGACAGAGTGAGATAATTGACTTGGATGAGGATGATGTTGGTAGCAAGAAAAGAAAAAGAAAATAAAAAATGGGGTGCGAGTGGGAAATGACAAGGAATTTTCAACTCGGTTGTAAAAGTAGCCATTCATTGTACCAGTGGGGAAATCAAATGATATTGAAAGTGAAATAGAGGTCAAATGTACGATTTGTAGTTGGAAATGTGGAAGATACAAGTTGTTGCAGCTAAAGCTTGACACTATAGAAAAGCACATTGGTAAAGTTTATGAAAAACAAATCATAGACAGAAAGGAACAATTAGTCGTACGATGGAAATCAAAGGAAGAATGTCTTCATGTTAAGTATGTCATGGAATATGAAGAGCATAAGCATAGAATTTCAAAGCTTGTTGCATGTCAAGGTACACTTGAGGTTCAATTTGGAAAAGCAATGGAAGCAACAAATCTGTCAAAAACTGTTTAGATGAGTTGTTTTCATATTTTGTCCAAAGGGTGTCCTATGATAGACTACCCATAATATTCTACTTTATTATCTTATTTGGGTGTTCCTCACTTTCCCTTGTCACATTGGTCAGTAAAAATTGGATGGGAATGAGAAAATTGTCTTGTTGTGGTGGAAAAGGAAGATTTAAAGGAGAAAGTAAAAGAGTCAAATTGCATTGCATTATCTTTAGATGAAGTTACTATGGTATACAATACTTATTGGATATGTATGCATTTGTATATTGTAGAACAACATGTTCACCAAGGTCATCTTCTTTGTGTTCATAAAATGAAGGACAATTCAACATCACGAAATCTATTTGAACTATTCAAGAAATCTTTGAATGAAATTGTAGGTATGGATGAGTTGACAATTGCCAAAAAGTTGGTGTGTGTAGGAGCTGATGGAGTTGCAGTGATGCAAGGTCAAAGGAGTGGTGTTTGCACAAAGTTACAATCTACTTGTGCACCATACATGCTTGGAATTCACTGCATGTCCCACAAAATGAATTTAGCATTCAAAATTGTAAGCAAGTTTCCTACAGTATAAAAAATTGAAAAATCTAGTCCGCGAGATCCACGCATACTTCTTCCAAAGTCCCAAACACTTCACAAAATTTCAAATTTTTTTTGAGGGAATAACACCAAGAAACAAGCTTCTTAAGGATGTTGATGCCAGATGGATCTCCCTGCATAGACTAGTATAACGATTTCTTTCAAAATATCAATCCTTGATTGGAGTGATCTACGAGCATCACAACATAGTAGACAAAACTCTTGACCTCTTATATAGGTTAAGTGATATAGAGACACTCTTGACTTTAGCTATTCTTCTTCCCATGCTGGATGTGATGAAAAATCTTGTGAAGAAACCCAAGATAGAACTATGTATATTTATGAATATGCCAATCTATGTAAACATGCATGCTTGGCCCTCAATCATCTATATCTAGATCTAACACAAGAAGGCCCAAATTATTTCATGTGGTAGAAAATTACTAATTTGAATAATCCCAATAATTATTTGTAGTTTAATGCAAGAGGGAACTTATGTATATCTGTAAGTGGATATGAGATACCAACGTACCATTGTAAGACAGCCAGGTGCTCTAGTAGAGAAGTAGTTGTTAATGAGGAAGATTTTAATGACATTGTTAAATCTGTTAGTGATCATTTGAAGGAAATTGCAAAATCTCTTTCCTCAAAGATTCGTGAAAGATTCCCTTGACATGAAATAGTTGAAGCCATGGGTATTGTGTATCCTCATTTTTTGGTAAATCAAGATAAACCAAAATATTTTCATGATAAACTAAAAATCTTAATTGAACAATTTTTGAAAAGTGTAATGTACAATGAGAAAACAATAGAAGGAATTTTAAATGAAGCTAAGCTTAGACAAAAATTTAGGAGTTTTGCAATAGCTATGAAGGACCGATATAAATCCATGGGCATGTAGATGGTGTTTGAACCAAGATCAATAAAAAAGGTTTGGAAAAACTTAGGTCAGAGTGAAATATTGTGTGATTCGATATCAGAATATTTCAAACTTGTTGATTTTTGTCAAACAATGATATTGGGGTCAGTGAGAGATGAGAGAGTTTTCAGTACATTGAGGTTTTTGAAATCAAAGTTAAGAAACAAACTAGATAATAATTTGGAAAATTGCTTGAGGATGAAATGAACGGTGTATAATGTAAAAAAAAATCCTTTTGAAAGGGCACTCACAATCTGGAGGTCCACATGTGAAAGAAGAGGGACCAGGTTGTGCAACACATACACTCCAATTCCAAACACTGGTACTAGTGGCAATGGGACTGGGACAAATGACATTGACACAAATCACACAATGAATGTTGAATTTGAGACATAGGCCAAAGAAAATGAAGAGAAGACTCAGAATCAAGATGACTCTTTTACTTTATCTCAAGATGAATGTCAGTTTGAGGACCCTGACTTTATTTGGGAAATGGAAGAGAATTAGCAACTTTTAGGTATTTATACTGCACTTCATGAATCAATTTCCATTGTTCCAAACTATAGTTGATGATATTTTATATTGTATTCAATGAAATTGTGAATCATTGCACTTCATGAACCATATTCCAAGCTGTAGTTGATGGTATTTTATATTGTATTCCATGAAATTGTGATAATTTATATTTATATTGTATTCCATGGTATTGAATTTGATATGTGATTATGCATCATATTTAAAGAACAACACTTATTACACTACTTATAAATTCATATTCCATTTCCATTCACACAATCTTTGATAAATAAATGAAAGGAATATTAATCCATTCCTTGAACAAAAGCTAACTGTATACACCTAAAAATGGTCTAGGGAATCTAATTAATTAAATACGACTTATTTGATTAATTACCCTAAATTCCTCTACTATTGAATAAATAGAAATATTTATTTATATAGTTCACATTTTAAATTCTTATTTAAATTCTTCTAATTCTGCTATTATTTCATCTTAATTAAATAAACAAAATTAAATACTTTGTTTTATTTAATCATCAAATTCCCCTATTTATTCTATCTTAATCACATCATTCAATCTTAATTAAGTAAACAAAGGTTAAATAATTTATTGTTTAATTATCATATTTCTTCTATTGAATTTAATAAACAACTTCTATAGTTTGTTTTATTAAATTAATTATCCTATTTTTGCTAATTTGAATAAATCAAAATAATTCAAATAAAAGCATAAATCAATATTCCTCTATTTACTCACCTATCAAATCAAATATCATATGTCTAATTTAATGCGACTGGAATTCATGGGAAAGCTTGCAAACAATCCTCTCAATCTTCTTCCCCTGATCCTTCATATCCTCTTGCCTGATGCTTTCATGGGGAGGAACCATTCCCATAATCAGTTCAAGCTTCTCAATCTCTTACCATTCAATTTTCCAGATTGAATCAAAGCCCTTGCTTTGCTGCCCCTGTGCAAATGTGCTGCTGGGAAATCTATAAATACAACCTCATTCTATAGGAAAAGGACCCCATCTTTGTGTAATTGTACTCTGCAGCAATAGAAATCAAGCAATCAAGCATCATAGCAATAGCATCTTAGCATCGTAACATCATAGCATCATTAGAATTCATATCATGTTTGCTTATTAGTTTTACTATAGCTTTCATTTATCAATTTTCATGTCAAAATAGATTACAGTAGCTTCATATCATCTAGAAATCATAATCAAATCATTAAATCGTTGCATTTAGCATCCTTCCATTCTCTAGATTGGAATTTTAACAGTCACATTGCTTACCAAATCTGAGAGTTCTCTGTGATTTAATAAATATTTGGAGATAGGAAACAATGAATCTTGATATAATGTTTCATTAAGAAGTGTTATTTTACTTGTTACTTATTCACACTTACACTAACAATTCAACATCCATAACTTGGAAGCTCTACCAAACTAATTATAAAAAGAGTTTTTGATACTCTAGAATTAGAAGCAGCTGACATGACCATAAACGTTGCTAAGCTCACAAAAGCAACAGTTGAGAACCTTACTAAAGATAGAGACATGCATAGAAGTGTTGGTTAATAGATTTTTCACCTAACTCTATATTCTTACACCCACAAAGGTGACAAATGTTATAATAGTTGAATCAGACATAATAGTATTTTAGACTGATTCTCTGCTTATTTTAAAAGATGGCAGCTACCTTCTTCAGATATTTAATGAATGATTTTTAACTAATATCACTTTTAACCAGAAAGAAAATGAAAGGAAATGCTTTTAACCAGAAAGATTCGAAAGGAATCCACACAACTTAAACTACCAAGTCACCTAAATTATACTAAGAAATCCTTATGCATCCATCACCATAAAATCTTTATTCGCAGATAAAAATTCCACGGCAATGAAACTAGTCAAACATCTATCATTCCAATAATAGATAATCCATTGGAAAACTACAATACAAAAGAAGAATAAATCCACACACCATAACTCAAAGATTTTCCATGCATGAACTTCACCATTGTCTTTCTACATTGAAATAATAAAAAAGTAGTAAAAATAGCAGAGTTTCTTTTGTTCTAATGAGTAAAACAAAGTTTTCCCAAAAGATCCCCTAGCCAAGCATTAACCCCCATATTTAAAGCTTATAAATTGTCTTGATAAACGGTTTCTTGAAAACAACCATTTTAGAAATTAAAATAAAAAGTCTTTGAAGTATCAAGAGAGCCAAATTAAAGAAAATAACATAAAAACTAAAACCTAATCAGCGGTCCCAGCACCAACTCCTTCACTTCCAATTATTTCCACCTACTACTGCTCCAGTAACACCTAATGTTCCTTTACTCTTTGCTTGTATTCATGATACTTGGTAACAATTGCGGTGATGTTTTTGATTCCTAGAGTCATGGTGATTTGTAGCCTTGTCCTCCATTTTGAAAGTGCATGGTCCAACTTAGCTAGTGTTTCACAGATGTTGTCACTTTCCACCTTAAATGAACTCATATAGGTCTATAAGTTACTCAATTTTCTGAATGAGATTCTAGTGGATGTCTCTGGATCACCTACTTTTTTATGATACACCTCTTTAAATTACCTCTTTATGTTTGTAACATCTAGTACTTTTTCGTCAAACTCATCTGTGAGGTCCACTTCAAGAGAATTGAAGTTCTCCTTGATCTTCACCAATATGTCAAAGTATTTTTCTAACACTTTATTGATTTCCTTGATATAATCTTCATATACTGATATTTCAATCCAAGGAATCAAACCAACTAGGATCAATTTCTCTAGGGTCATCCGCCAATTTTTCTTTTATTAACAAAGTGTGCTCTATGGAGAGTAATTTTGCAATTTCCCTTGAAATAAAAAATGTGCTACCATGTTCTCTTCTGATCTCATGGAGCTCAACTACCAGTTCCTTTCTTTTATCAGACACATTAACATAGAATTACATAAATTTACTAATGTAGAAAAGGCCATCCTGATAAAGCCCTTCTATCCATTCACTGGCAGCTTTCGCATTACCTAATTTTTTCTTAACCCATTGCACAGTGTCAGAATCAATACCTTGAACATTTGAGCTTGAGGGTTCTTTTTTGGTAGAACTCACAATTGATGAAATAAAATTTCTCAAAGAAAGAATATGAGATTGTAACTGAAGTTTCTCCTTTTTCTATTCATTTTCTCTTTTGATCAATGCATTAATAGAGTAATCAACATGATATACATCACCTTCTAAAGTAGATGGCCCCATATCAACATGAGTAACCTTGTAGTCAACTTTTGTTATCTCATTTTCATTTAGGTCCTTTTCTAGATCAGCAATCTCTAATAGTTTATGCCCAAAAGTGGAATCAGTGACAATTCGTGACATCCTCTTAGCCTTTTTGGGCGTTTGGTGACCCTGCAGTAGTATGGCAATTGTGTCTACTTCAATTTTCATTGCGGTAATATTATTTCTTTTCTTCTTGACTGATTTCTTTAACCATATTAGAGATGATGTCACTAATCCAATGTCTCTACTTTCAACACTTACATTTTCTTTTTTTAGTTGATTGAACAGAAACAAAAGTATCTTCTACTAGAGAAGGGGGAACTTCAAAGAATGTGGGAAAAGAATTATCATCAATTATTTTTTGAAAATTTCCCTCAGAATCTGTAGGCACTAGCTTTTCTTGACTAGCCTTTTTCTTAGGTACCAAGGGTACACTATCATGTTCACAAATTGATTTTAGCTTGGCCCCAGTGTCTTTTGGCTTCTTGTCATCTCCTCCTAATTGTGAGCTAGTGATAGACAAGTTGGAATATGGCTACTAGTGTTTTCATTGATGGCAACCTAAGTCATTCATCTAGTCCACAATTTTGTATTGGGTCATACCAATAGTAAGAAATGAAGAACAGGGTATCTGACTGGAGTTGAGGTTGTCGATCATAATGTATTATCAGTTTATCAGTTCATGTTGTGCATCTCAAGGAAGGTCTTTGGGTATCTAGAATACCTTATTATAGATTTTTGTGTTGGTGCATCAATCAGTGTTTGATCTATGAGATTCGGTGCACTAATTTTTTGGTTATCAGTTCTAGAAGGCTGACTTGGTGGATATAGCCATTGCAGATATTTAAGGTGTGATTGGTTAAATTTTTTTGTGCTCAAACATGTTTATTTTGGTCCTTACTATGCTATAACTGACTATGGGTGATACACATAAATAATTAGTCATTAATTAGCCGATAGTTAGAAACTATTTTATACTTTATAAAAGTCGACATATGGATGATCAAATCTTTGATAGTGGATATATATATGAGATCAGTTATATCATTTTGGATATTGAATCATGTGATATGTGAAGTATTTTAATGTGTGGTGTGAAATTTAGAAGGATAGTGGTGCAAATGATTTGAATTGCAAAGAAAAACAGAGTAGAGCAGAGCGAAGTGAAAAATATGATCTATGAACCTAACCAAAACTGTAACTTGGCATAAGTAGATGCCATTACTTCAGTTCAACCTTTCAGATGGTCTTAATCTCAACTTTTGTATGGTAGAGAGATTTTTTCTTTTGAGTAGTGAGCCTGAATGCATGTGCATTCCTTTTGTAAAACTTATATTTGAGTACTCAAATTGTGGATTAACCTCCATCGTGGTTTTTCCCCTAATAGGCTTTCCACGTAAAAATCCTTGTGTTATGGTTTTGTGAATGATTGCTTAGTGTGTATGCATCTTTCTTCTAGTTTAATTTGTAAATGGTTTAAATATCAGATTGGTAAAGTTAAGATTTGCAAAACACTAATTCACCCCCCCTCTTAGTGTTCCCTTGAGTCCAACAATTGGTATCAGAGCCTAGTTCCTCAGAAGGAGTTTAGCAGCTTGAGGTGGATCTTGGAATGTAATGGACTTTGATAGTCTTTAGTAGAAACTTTTGGTGGAACTTGATGACCTTGACCAATCTAAAGAAGAAGTCCTGGAATTGAAAGCAAGTCTTAGGGATGCTGAGAAATTCATTCAGTCTTTGAAGGATCAAATTTTCAAATCCTGAGAAAAGAGGAAATATCTTTGTGATCAGATTAAGCAAAAAGAGAGTGAAAACATGGATGATGCTCACCTGAATCAAGCCTTGAAGGAAATAACTAAATAATGTGAAATGCTTGCCAGAGACAATGCTACCCTAAAGCATGAAATGGAGTCTATGGTGATGAAGCTGACTAAGGAGATTGAAGAAAGGAAGAAGAATTAGGAGAACCTTGCTCAGTCCTTAAAAGAAAAATCAATTGAATGCACAATAGTAAATGAAGAATTCATTTAGTTGGAAAGTGAACTACAACAATCCAAAAACAATGAAGAAGAGCTTGATAAATAGATTGTTACTCTCAAAAATGAACTCACTACTACAAATTAATATAAGGAGAAGTTTAAGATGAGTTATACAAAGCTTGATGAACTAACTCAAAGCCAAAAGAATACTAATGACAAGTGAAGTCTTGGATATGAAAAAGGAGAAAGTTTCGGATTTGGACAAAAGAATCTTAGACAAGGTAATTAGATGAACAAAGGTGGAAGGTATCCGGTAAGACAACCTAATGCTCAGAAGTTTAATGGATACTATTTTCCTTGCAATAAATTAGGTCATATGGCTAATCAGTGTAGAAGTAAAATGAAATCAATAGATTCATCATTTTCTGGTCAATGTTTCAATTGCAACAATTTTGGTTATAAATCAATTGAAAGCAGAAATGTGTCAAACTATTATGTCAATAGAAGGAATGTTGAATGTTATACCTGTAGAAAAATTGGGCATATTGCTAATCAATGCATATCAAGAATAAATAAATGGAATGATTGGTGTAGACAAGGAAATACTATGTGTTACAATTGCAATAGATATGGTCACCTTGCAAGATTCTACAGAAACAAAAATGTGGATAAAAGAGGTCCAGCATACAAAGGCAGAAATGTAAAGAAAAATGATAAAGAAAAAGGAAAATTGATTATGGATGAAATGAGAGTTTAGATGAAGAATGCATGGGTAAGTAAGAATGAACCTGATGCTAGAAATGGTTCTACATCGAAACCTACTTCCTGTAATTCATCCGGTAATTAATCTCAAGCCATTGGCCCAGGGGGATTTTTTCAAGTAAAATCCTCTTTCCCCTATCTATAAGCTTGTACCGTAAAGTGAAATATTGTTAATAAGTTGTATTAATGATCTATAGAGGTTTTGAAAAACATTCAAAAGGAAATTCAAGGAATTGAAGATGCATAGAAGAATTTTTCTCATGATGTTTGAAAAAACAAGGTATCTGGAATACCTAGGGCAAAGGCATTTATTACAAGTGTGTAAGCTATAAAAGGAAAGTTGACACTCTCATTTTTCACTTTGCATCGTAGAAAAAAAGGGAAAGCACTTGATAGCATAATTTTGAAGGAGTAAAGTTAATTCAGAGGCAAATCTCAAAATTTATCAGGTATTTTAGTTATTTTTGAATAATTCATATAATTTGGTGTGTGGTTGTATAGAAGGAAAAATGGAACAAATCAAAAGTTCAATCAATGTAGATGAATACAACAGCGAAAAGATTAGAGTTGTAAGAAATTTGTTGTTGCCCGATGAATTCAAATGGGTAAGAGAAGCCAAACACAAGAATTTGGACATTTGGAATGAGTTTTCCTATTTCAAAAATGTAGAAATCGTTAAATTCTTTTTGAGTAGATTGAATGATGAAATTTTGATTCTGGACAATCCCTGCATCATTTCGAAAGAAGTAATTGAAAATTTAATTGGATTATGCAAAATTGGGGATATACCAAGAAAGAAGTCCATCTAGAATAAAGAATTTGAAACCCTAACTCGAGTCATTGGAAATCAAAGGGCTCTAATAATCTCGTCAATAAAAAAACCTGTGACAAAGTACATTGCGCGTGGAGTACCATACAAAATATTTTTCAGAAACAAAGAAGGATCTACTTCAGCAAGTGCGGTCTACATCTCACACAAAATGATAATGGAATGTCAGAACATTGACCTGTGTGGATTGCTAAAGGATCAACTAATGGAGAATGTGCAATTAGCTAAGGAGTCAGGCTACCCTTTCAGGTTTGGCACTCTGGTTGTATGTCTAGTAATGTATTTTCTAAACTATTTACCAATGAACAATAATGTGGTGTGGAAAGAAAATGAACCGGTGTCCAGACAAATCTATTCACACTCTAAGAGTTTGGAAAACTGTGATCAAGAATTTGGAAATTTCTTTAAGAGTTTGCTAGGAAAGTTTAGCTCAGTTGGCATCTCTCTTCAGGTAAGAACACTTGAAGTTGGTTCCTCTTCTGATGGGATGGAGAGAAATAAGAAAAGAGAAATAGAAATTGTTGTTTGTACCCTTCTGGAATGCAAGATTCCTAAAATTGAAGGAAAAGGAAAAGAACAGGTGGTTGTAGATATTCCAAATGAGGAATCCGATGAGGAAATTGAGGAGTCCCAAGGAAAAGAACTGGAATCAGCTGAACCAAAACAAGAAAAGGAAATTTCAGAAGCAAGTGAAGAATAAGATGACTTGACAAAAGAGAAGCAACAACAGCTTATTCAGGAAGGTGGAATGCAGAAAATTGCTAAGTTATGGTCTTTCAGACCATCATATGATCAGGATATGATTTTGAGTGTACTAAATGCTCATATTGAGCATTGCAAGATCAAATTGGAAAGTTTGTAGAAAATTCTACCTAAAAAAATGATTTAATGTTGTAAGGAAACTATGGACTCTGAGTCTCAAAGCAAAGAAGAAGGAGAAGTAATCCTACACTTGAAGGAGCGGTTCAGGCTATCACTTACCAAGTTGAAAAGGAAAATGAATGAACTGAGGAAATGCATAAGTGCAGAAAATAACTATTGGAGTGAAAATACACTGAGAGGGGGGGGGGGGTGAATCAGTGTTTATAAATTCTTAAACATTTTAAAACTGAAACTGAAAAGATCCATATATATGTTCTCATTTTTCAATGATAGTGTCATTCATGTATTTGAATGTAATCATATAAACTGAAATGAGTAAAATAACAGTGCATTTCAAAACATTAAAGTACTGAAGCAAAAATTCACTGAGACATAATAGACACAAGGATATGTTGAGTGGAAAACCCTCCTGGGGTAGAAAAACCACTCCTGAACCTACTGCCTTTTTCAGCTTTCATTTCAATCATTTATTTTGACAAAGCCTCAAAGGTTGATTTTTGAGCACCAACTCAAGGAGCACCAACCCCTCTGTTTAGAGACACCAATCTCAAGAAGAACCAACCCCTTTTCTAATTTTTAATAGAACATACAATAGTACAGAGGATCTCTCTGTTTCACTTGATTTCAGTCAAGTGCCTCTTGACAAACAAAACATAGAATTTTCAAAAGTCAGAATTGACTCTTCAAAATTCCATGCATTATCTAATCTCAATTCATCTTGAGGAAAATCCTATCTCTGTTACAATACAGTCTCATCAAACTATTTTTTCAATCATACATGCTTTCTTCCTTTGTCACTTTTTTTATTTTCAATGTTTTTCCATGCATTAAACCACAAGTCTGAATACACTCTGTGTTTTCCAACTTTCAGCAGCAAATCAAAGAATAGGCTTCTAGAACTCTAAATAGTAAATGCCCCTATTTTTCCGTTTATGAAATTTTGTCATAATTGAACTCTAAACCCACTGGTTTTTTCTTTTACAGAAAAACATCATTACACTTTTGAAGTATTACAACTGTTACTCAAAAATTTACATAGTTACATTATGACTGTCAAGTCATATTTGATGTTGCGCTGTTCACAGAAGGAAGATTCTTTCTTTTTGTTTAGGATAGAACCATAGTGACCAAGAATAGAAGAGTGATGATAACTTTTCCAAAATGTTGTCAAAGAATAGATTACCAGATCTACAGAGGAGAAGAAAACGGTCACACAACCTTCCAACAAACGTGCATCCATCCAATGGTTGGTAGAAGACAAATGGAGCAAGCTCTATGCAGGACTCCTGATAGCTCCTGATTGCAGTCCAAGAGCAAAAATTCCAGGGATAACAATGTAATGGCCCAAAGCACAAATCCATGGTCATTAGGGGAAATTTACATAAAAAGTGGGCCTCCTAAGGATGACATCATAAGCTTTTTAAGTTATCAAAAATCAACTAAAAGATGACATCAACCTATACGGTGACATCATCCAAAATAAAAATAAAATTATTTATTTTATAAAATAAAAATTTCTAAAATCTTATGATTTAACTAATGATGGTTAATTTAACTCTACATATCTTATTCTATCTCATTCATCTTTCTAAATATAAAATATTCTTTTTGTTTTTTAGATTTATATTTTTAAGTTCTATTATAGAAAGTTTTATATTTTCAAAAATAATAATTATTCTTTAAGAAAAAAGCTAATTTTTATATTTTAAAAAAACTATTTTTATTCTATCTCATTCATTTTATTAAATTTTTAATATTCTTTTTGTTTTTTAAATTTATATTCTTAAGTTCTATTAAGTTATATTATATTTTTTATATATTTCAAATAAATATTTTTATTCTTTAAGAAAAAAGCTATCTTTAAAAAAAAAAATCTAATTTTTATATTTAAAAATAAATAAAATTATGCTTTAAGAAAAAAACTAATTTTTATATTTTAAAAAATATATTTTTATTCTATCTCATTCATATTTCTAAATATAAAATATTCTTTTTGTTTTTTAGATTTATATTCTTAAGTTCTATTAAGCTCTATTATAGAAAATTTTATATTTTCAAAAAAATAAAACTATTCTTTAATAAATCTAAATAATATAATACTAAGTAAAAAATAAAATATTTAAAGTTACTTTTACTCTTCCACTTTTTAAATAAAAAAAAATAATGAAGGAAAGAAAGTGAACTTGACTTTTTTAATAAATTATAATAAACATATAAGTTACCAAACTTGAGTTTAAGAGTTTTTAAATAAAAAATAAATAATGAAGAAAGTGAACTTGAGTTTTTTAATAAATTATAATAGAAATATTTGTTACCATTTTTAAAAAATCATGGACTTCAGTTTTTTATGGAAGTATAATAGAAACGTGTGTCCCCACTTAACTCATGTAGTTAAGTAATTTATATTTTTTATATTTAAACAATTTGTATTATATGAGATCACTTTTTCTTTTTTAGAGTTCCTTAGGAGGCCCATTTTTTATGTAAATTTCCCCTAATAGGCGGCCAGAATAGGGTTCCAAATCCTCGAACATGGAAGCAAAATAGTGACCTAAGCTTCCCACAGGAAACGACAAACTTTTTCCTTTCTCAACCGCGTTACTGCACCCTTCAAACTGTTCACCTGCGGTATAGCAGTAACTAGCATTTAACAGTTACCTCTTCCTTTACCGCCCAACCGTGGTCTTTCTTTTGACTACCCGCGGTACAGCGGTAGCTCCAAGCTAACCGCTAGTTGCTTCCACCACGTTACTGCGGTGAGCTACTTAATAGCTCACAGTATAGTGGTAGCAGTCAGTCAAACTATTGACTGTTTCCACCGTGGTGAGCTACTTAATAGCTCGTGGTACAGCGGTAGCAGTCAGTCAAACCACTGACTGTTTCCACCACGTTACCACGGTGAGCTACTTAATAGCTTGCAGTACAGTAGTAGCAGTTAATCAAACCGCTAACTATTTCCATCACGTTACCATGGTTCCCTCTCTGGCTACCTACGGTATAGTGGTAGCAGTTTACTAACCGCTAACATCTTCCACCACGTTACCACGGTTAGCTAATTGACGGTTCGTGGTACAGCGGTAACAAGCTTTCCTATTGTTGGCAGTTACCACCACGTTACCGTAGTAAACATTCTGATAGCCCGCGGTATAGCGGTAATTGTCTGGCTTGTCGCTGGCGGTTACCACCGCGTTACCGTGGTTACATGTTTGTTAGTGCGCAGTATGGCGGTAACAGTCTTACATGTCGCCAACGGTTTCCACCACTCTACCATGGTTACTGGCATACCTGCTAGTGGTAGCGCAGTAAACATTATACCGATTGTCAACGTTTAAGACAAGATGAGACCCGATATAAGCATAAGGTGCACTTTAAAGTAAAGTGACAAATAATATTCAAAAATAAATATCTAGGTCAAATTTCCACCTTAGAAAGTCATGAAAGCTTAAGGACATGATATAAAATAGATTTTTGTAAATATCAAGAGCATGTAACAGAATTGTATCACTTGAGAAAATGACCAATAATCAGAATACCTCAACAAACACTTGTAATCTGCACATGAGGTTGAATGATCAATGCCACCAAGATAATAAATAATAAAGCCAGCGATGTGAATGTACGAAGCAAAATATGAATCAACTGAGAAGATAACCATCAAACCATCAAGATGCCAGATAACCATAAGATGACATCAAGGACAAAAACAACATAAGAGGGAGTCAACAAACTCCCCCTTTGTCCTTGATGGCAAAAACTGAGCCACCAATCCAAAGATAAAGAACTGTAACACGATGCTCAAAATTCTCCCCCTTTTTGACACAAGGATAAAGGGAGACCAAACAAAGATAATCCATAACCAACTGTGACAAGCCATCAAACTACATAAAGAACCTTTTGAGCAGCAAAGTATAAGTTGCAGGAAGAGCTAACCAACTCCCCCTATCTCCAAGATAGACTAATTAAGATAACAAAGATTGAGAGACCACTCCCAATCGAGACCGAAGTCTCTCAAAGACATCTTTGGCCAATGGTTTTGTAAAAATTTCAGCAACCTATGCTTGTGTAGGAACATATTGCACAGGTACCTCATTAGCCAGCACCTTTTCATGAAGAAAATGAAATTTTATGGCTATATATTTAGTTTGAGAGTGCATAACTGGATTTTTTGAGATATTTATTGCACTAGTATTGTCACACATAATAGTAATTGGTTTTGGAATTTCAATACCCATATCTGATAATGTATGTGACATCCAAATTACCTGAGTGCAGCAAGAAGTGGCAGCTATATATTCTGCTTCAGCAGTAGAGAGCGACACAGATTCTTGCTTTTTGCTATGCCAAGCCACTAAACGATCACCAAGAAAGAAAGTAGCACCACTAGTGCTTTTCTTGTCATCTAGACATCCTGCCCAGTCAGAATCAGTATAAGCTATTAAAGAGAAATCATTGCTTCTGGGATACCAGAGTCCATAATCAATTGTTCCTTGTACATACTTAAGGATTCTTCTCACAACATTGATGTGAGATTCTTTAGGAGCAGATTGAAAATGAGCAACCATGCAAATAGCTTGCATTATGTCAGGTCTTGAGGCTGTTAAATACAATAGGTTGCCTATCATTAACCTATAATCAGTTGATTTTACAACAAGGGAGTCATCAACTTTGCTAAACTTATAGCCAGTAGCCATTGGGGTGCTTACAGGATGACTGTCATCCATTTTAAACCTTTTTAACATTTCTTTTGAATACCCTGTTTGAGATAGAGAGATGCCAGAGTCAAGTTGTGAAATCTAGAGACCTAAGAAAAATGATAGTTCTCCCAACATTGACATTTCAAATTCAGATTCCATGAATTGTGAGAATTTTTTACTCAAGGCAATGTTGTTGCATCCAAAAATGGTCTCATCAACATAGATTTCAACAACAAGAATATCAGATCCTCCAATTTTAACATATAGATTGCTATCAACTCCTCCTCTAATAAACCCTTTTGACAGTAAGTGCCTATCCAATCGAGAGTACCAAGCTCTAGGAGCTTGTTTTAGGCCATATAGAGCCTTTTTCAGCCTGTAGACATGATTGGGTTTGTTTTTACAAGTAAACCCTTCAGGTTGTTCTATGTAAACTTCTTCTTCTAAGTATCCATTTAGAAAAGCAATTTTTACATCCATCTGCTATATAGTGAAGTTTTTGAAAACAGAATATGCCAAGAAAATTCTAATGGATTCAAGCCTAGCAACAGGAGCAAAAGTTTCACCGAAATCAATACCTTCTTGTTGAGCATATCCTTTGCAGACATATCTAGCCTTGTTGCGAACAACCTGACCATTTTCATCATTTTTGTTTCTAAATATCCACTTGCCTCCTATGACATTTTTGTCATCTGGTCTTGGGACTAGATCCCAAGTCTGATTTTTTTCAATTTGATCAATTTCTTCCTACATTGCATTAATCCAGCATTCATCAGTTAGAGCATCATCAAAAATTTTGGGCTCAAACTGGGTGATTAAAAAAAATGTTGTAAGCTCAGCTATGCAAGATTTTTCATCATAGTTAATATATCTTTTCCTTGTTTGAACTCTTGCAGATCTATCTCCTATAATCAAATCCTTAGGATGGTTTCTAGCAAGAGATTTTGAAGTAACTTTGGGTTCACATTTTTCTGAGCTGACTTCAACATCTTCAGATTGTGCTTCAACAAGTTTAGGGCTTGTTGGTTTTGGTTCAGGCTTTTCAGCTTCAAATCTCTCGGTGATTATATCAAGCTCAAATTTATCCTCTTCATCATCTTGCATAGGTTCAGCATCTAACATAAGATTTTCATCAAATTTAACTTTGACAAATTCAACAATTTTGTTCAGCCTATTGTTAAAGCATTTATAGGCTCTGCTATGTGTAGAGTATCCTAAAAAGATACCTTCATCAGATTTAGATTGGAAACTACCTAAGATTTCATCATCTCTTTTAATGAAACACTTGCAGCCAAATATTTTGAAGTATTTAATTTGGGCAGATTTTCCATACCACAGTTCATATGGAGTGAAATTTGATTTCACTCTGATCTATACTCTATTCAAAATGTAAACAGTTGTATGAACAACTTCTTTCCAATACATATTCGCCAGATTTGCTTGATTCAACATGGTTCTTACCATTTCTTTGACAGTCCTATTCTTTCAATCAACTACCCCATTTTGTTGGGGTGTTCTAGCAGCAGCATACTGTCTTTTTATGCCATGTTTGTCATAGTAGTCTATGAATTCTTGTGAGGTGAATTCACCACCTTTGTCAGATCTTAAACACTTCAGTTTTAGGTTTGTTTCTCTTTCTACCAGTTTTCTAAAAACTTTAAAGCGTTCAAAAGCTTTTGATTTACTCTTGAGAAAAGTAACCCACACCATGCGAGAGTAGTCATCAACAAACAACATGAAGTATTTCTCACCATTTATGGATCTAGTCCTTGTAGGAGCACATAAGTCAGTATGAACAATTTGTAGAGGCTTGGTAGAAAAATGTTCCTTGGACTTAAAGCTTACTTTAGTTTGCTTTCCTTTTAGACACTCTTTACAAACAACTTTGTCAAGTTTTCTAAGAGGGGGAAGACCTCTTACATTTTGACTTTTGCTAATTCTGACCATATTGTCAAAATCAATGTGGCCTAATCTCTTGTGCCACAACCAACTTTCTTCAATCTGACTCATTAAGCATATACCATGATTGTTTTCATGTCCAGAGGTGTCTAGTAAGTTGTAGACATTTCCTTTAGTCCTCCTTCCAGCAGCAACAACTTTACCTAATTGGTTTTTGATTTCACATCCTTGTGAAGTGAACAAGACTTTATAGCCATTGTCACATATTTGACTGACATTCAGAAGGTTGTGTTTTAACCCTTCTACATAATAAACATTTGAGATTGGAGTGTCTTCATTTAGCAACAAAGAACCTCTTCCTCTAATCTGAATTCCAGAGTTGTCTTCGAACTTTACATATCTGCCAGCATAGTCTTCTAGATTTGTAAATTTTTCTTTATTACCAGTCATGTGGTTTGAATAGCCACTGTCTAGGACCCATAGGTCCTTCTTCTTAGAGTGGAAAGCAGTTTGAACAAGCATAGTCTGTTCAATGTTGTTAACTACTTTGGGTTTCCAAACTTTGATGGTTTTCAGCTGTTTATTCTGCTGATTAGCATTGCATTGCTTTGCTGAATGACCTAAAGATTTACAAGTAAAAAATTTAATCTGTCTTGCAAAACCATGATTCTTCCTAAAGCCAAATCTAGGAATTCTAGCATTCACAAATCTACAAGAATTTACTTTGTGACCAAACTTATTGCAGAAGTAGCAATACCCATAGAAGAGAGGGTAGGAGTTGTAAACCATTCTATTTCTCCTTAAAGGATGAATGTGATCCTTGTTCAGGTTTTTTGTTTCCAACAACACTATTTTTTTCTCACTATCATTTAAGCATTCACCTTTAACAAAGCTAATACCAGTTTTGTCTTTGTTTAATTTTTGTTTACTAAGCATGTCATTCAGTTTAAGAGTGCTTTCATACTTTTTCGATATTCTTCCTGAGATCTACAATCTCATGTTCAAGTTTCTGAATTTCTTGATCTTTAGAACTTATGTCAACTCGAAGGCAATCTTCAACTCTCTTGGATTCTTCAAGTTGAGTTTTTAGAGAAATTATCTCAAGATTAGTGAGTTTCTCTTGTGAGTTATCTTGAACAACATTTTGTTCTTGAGCACATAGTTATTTCTTAAGTTTTTGCAGCTCTTTTAGAGCACACTTCAGTTCTCCTTCATAATGCACTTCACCTTCTTCAGCATCATTGTTGTTTGTTTCATCTTGCTGAATGATTTTAGCCATGAAGATATTTTCATCTTCTTCATCTAGAGAGTCATTAGATTTGGAATCTGTTTCATTTTTGCTGAACAGACTTTTCTTCTTTTTGAAGTTAAATTTATGTTTGGGTCTGTAGGCCTTTTTCTTGTCAAACTTCTCAGATTTCTCGTTATCACTGTTTGTGTCACCATAGGGACACTTTGCAGCAAAGTGACCTATCTTGCCATAGTTAAAGCATTTGAAGGGAAGTTTTCCCTTATACTTTTCAAAACCCTTTTTGAGTTTTCTTACAAAATGGAATTCTTTAGAATCAAAAAATTCGGATTCAGAGAGCTCATCTCTTTCTTTCCTTTTAGCATTAAATGCTGCTTCTTTTGTAGAGGTGTTTTTTTTACTAATCCTCATTTCATAGGCAGTCAAAGTGCCTTGTAAACTATCAAGGGTAAGCTAGGTAAAATGTTTCTTCTCTTCTAGAGTAGCTACCTTAGCCTCAAATTTTGTTGGTAAGGTTTTGATAACCTTGGTTACTACATAAAATTCCTTGACTTCTTCTCCCAAACCTTTCATTGCATTTACTATTTCATCAACTCTCAAAAAGTAGTCAGCTACTTTATCATCGTCCCTCATTTTTAGTTCTTCAAACTGGTGTTTTAGAGTGAGGACTTTAGACTGTTTTACCTTTTCATTTCCTTGATAGATAGTTTCAAGTTTAGTCCAGATTTCACTAGCAGAATTATAGTGCATGACTTTGATGAAGACATCTTTAGTCAAGGCACATAGAAGAGCATGCTTTGCTCTTGCATTAATTTCATATCTCTTCTTTTCATCAGAAGTAGTTGGTAAAGTAGCTAGTATAGTGTACCCATTCAATACTATGCTCCAGACATCAAGGTCTATGGAAGTTAAATAAGTCTCCATTCTGATTTTCCAGAATACATAATCAGTTCCATCAAATAATGGAGCTCTAGTCATGGAGGTAACTTCATGAGCTTGAGACATTTTGAATAGACTCCAAGTCCAGAATCAATCCTAGGTTGGAAAGACCTATCAGAGGACCCTAGGCTTTGATACCAATTGTTGGAGTGAAAATACACTTAGAGGGGGGCAGGGGCTGAATCAGTGTTTATAACTTCTTAAACATTTTAAAATTGAAACTGAAAAGAGCCATATATATGTTCTCATTTTTCAATGATAGTGTCATTCATGTATTTGAATGCAATCATATAAACTGAAATGAGTAAAATAACATTGCATTTCAAAACAGTAAAGTACTGAAGCAAAAAGTCACTGAGACACAATAGACACAAGGATATGCCAAGTGGAAAACCCTCCTGGGGTAGAAAAACCACTCCTGAACTTGCTGCCTTTTTCGGGCTTTCATTTCAATCATTTATTTTGACAAAGCCTCAAAGGCTGATTTTTGAGCACCAACTCAAGGAGCTCCAACCCCTCTGTTTAGAGACACCAATATCAAGAAGAACCAACCCCTTTTCTGATTTTTAATAGAACATACAATAGTACATAGGATCTCTCTGTTTCACTTGATTTCAGTCAAGTGCCTCTTGACAAACAAAACATAGAATTTTCAAAAGTCAGAATTGACTCTTCAAAATTCCATGCATTATCTAATCTCAATGCATCTTGAGGAAAATCCTATCTCTATTACAATACAGTCTCATCAAACTGTTTTTTCAATCATACATGCTTTCTTCCTTTCTCACTTTTTTTATTTTCAATGCTTTTCCATGCATTAAACCACAAGTTTGAATACACTCTGTTTTCCAACTTTCAGCAGCAAATCAAAGAATAGGCTTCCAGAACTCTAAATAGTAAATGCCCCTATTTTTTCATTTATGAAATTCTGTCATAATTGAACTCTAAACCCACTGGTTTTTTCTTTTACATAAAAACATCATTACACTTTTGAAGTATTACAACTGTTACTCAAAAATTTACATAGTTACATTATGACTGTCAAGTCATATTTGATGTTGCAGTGTTCACAGAAGGAAGATTCTTTCTTTCTATTTAGGATAGAACCACAGTGACCAAGAATAGAAGAGTGATGATAACTTTTCCAAAATGTTGTCAAAGAATACATTACCAGATCTATAGAGGAGAAGAAAATGGTCACACAACCTTCCAACAAACGTGCATGCATCTAGTGGCTGGTAGAAGACAAATGGAGCGAGCTCTGTGCAGGACTCCTGAAAGCTCCTGATTTCAGTCCAAGAGCAAAAATGCCAGGGATAACAGTGTAATGGCCCAAAGCACAGATCCATGGTGGTGGCCAGAATAGGGTTCCAAATCCTCAAACATGGAAGCAAAATAGTGACCTAAGCTTCCCACAAGAACCAACAAACTTTTTCCTTTCTCAACCGCATTACCAGACCCTTCAAACTATTCACCTGCAGTATAGTTGTAACTAAAATTTAACAGTTACCTCTTCCTTTACAGCCCAACTATGGTTTTCTTTTGACTACCCGTGGTACAGCGGTATCTCCAAGCTAACCGCTAGCTGCTTACATCGCGTTACCGCTGTGAGCTACTTAATAGCTCGCGGTATAGCGGTAGTAGTCAGTCAAACCGCTGATTGTTTCCACTGCGGTGAGCTACTTAATAGCTCATAGTACAACGGTAGCAGTCAGTCAAACCATTGACTATTTCCACCACGTTACCGCAGTGAGCTACTTAATAGCTCACGGTACAGCGGTAGTAGTCAGTCAAACCGCTGACTGTTTCCACCACGTTACTGCGGTTCCCTCTCTGGCTACCTGCAGTATAGCGGTAGCGGTTTACTAATCGCTAACATCTTCCACCACATTACCATGGTTAGCTAATTGACGGTTCGTGGTACAGTGGTAACAAGCTTTCCTATTGTTGGTGGTTACCACCGCGTTACCACGGTAAACATTTCGATAGCCCGCGGTATAGCGGTAATTGTCTGGCTTGTCACTGGCGGTTACCACCACGTTACCGTGGTTACATGTTTGTTAGTGCGTGGTATGGCGGTAACAGTCTTACATGCCGCCAATGGTTTCCCCCGCTCTACCTCGGTTACTGGCATACCTGCCAGCGGTAGCGTGGTAAACATTATACCGATTGTCAACGTTTAAGCCAAGATGAGACCCAATATAAGCATAAGGTGCACTTTAAAGTAAAGTGACAAATAATATTCAAAAATAAATATCTAGGTCAAATTTCCACCTTAGAAAGTCATGAAAGCTTAAGGACATGATATAAAATAGACTTTTTTAAATATCAAGAGCATGTAACCAGAATTGTATCACTTAAGAAAATGACCAATAATCAGAATACCTCAACAAACACTTGTAATCTGCACATGAGGTTGAATGATCAGTGCCACCAAGATAATAAATAATAAAGCTAATGATGTGAATGTGCTAAGCAAAATATGAATCAACTGAGAAGATAACCATCAAACCATCAAGATGCCAGATAACCATAAGATGAAATCAAGGACAAAAACAACATAAGAGGGATTCAACAATAACATCCATGACTATTGCATTCGTTGGCCTCATGCAGTTGGGAAATACAAAGAGAAGCTGGAGTAGATTGAAATAGAATCAAATGGGATTGGAAAGAGTTTTGATATGTTTTAGGATCAGGATGGTTCAATCAAGAAAAGGATTCAAGATCTATAGTTTGAGCACACAAAATTTTGGTTCACTAAAAACACACTCATGGACACCTTTGGGAAAGTGAAGGACTTAACTGAATGCAGATTGGAACAGATGGTTGAGATACTAAGGAAAGGTGAGAAACTAGAAGATGTGATAACAATCATGGAATATCTTATCAAGATTGTCAACAAGAAATATAAGAATAATAGTATGAACATAATCTTTGGGATTGCAATAGAAGCTTGGAATAAATTTCTTTTGGAGATGCAGGAAAATCACAAGATAATTTTCTAACTCAAAGCAATTGTTGTTTTTCTTAATTTTGAAAAAGGGGAGAGAGAGAGCAGTAAAATTTTCAATTTTTTGTCATATTTCAAAGGGGGAGATTGAATATGTATTTTTCATTGATGTCAAATGGGGAGAGAGAGCAATGAAAAATGTCTCATCAATATTAGGGGGAGTTATGTTTAGAAGTTTTACAATTTTGAAGTTTGGCATCATACTTATTGGTTTTGACACTTAGTCATTTTTCACTAAGTGTTTCCATCAATGTCAAAGGGGGATATTGTTGGCATATGGCTTCTAGTGTTATCATTGATGGCAACCTAAGTCATTCATTCGGTCCACAATTTTGTATTTGGTCATACCAGCAGTAAGAAATGAAGAACAGGGTATCCAACTGGAGTTGAGTTTGTCAATCATAATGCATTATCAGTTTATCAGTTCATGTTGTGCATCTCAAGGAAGGTATTTGCGTATCTGGAATACCTTATTCTAGATTTTTGTGTGGGTGCATTAATTGGTGTTCAATCTACGAGATCCAATGCACTAATTTTATGGTTATCAATTCTAGAAGGCCGACTTGGTGGATATAGCCATTGTGGATGTTTAAGGTATGATTGGTTAAATGTTTTTGTGCTTGAAAATGTTTATTTTGGTCCTTACTATGCTATAACTGACTATGTGTGATACACATAAAGAATTAGTCATGAATTTAGCCGACAAATATAAAGTATTTTATGCTTTATAAAAGTTGACATATGGATGATCAAATCTTTAATAGCGGATATATATATGAGACCGGTTATATCATTTTGGATATCGAATCATGTGATATGAGAAGTATGTTAATGTGTGGTGTGAAATTTAGAAGGATAGTGGTGTGAATGATGTGAAGTATAGAGCGTAGCAGAGCACAGCAGAGTAGAGAAGAGTAGAGCGAAGTGCAAAATATGATCTATGAGCCTATCCGAAACTATAACTTGGAATAAGTAGATGCTATTACTTCAGTTCAACCTTTCAGACGGTCTTAATGTGAACTTTTGTATGGAAGTGAGCCTTTTTCTTTTTTTGCAGTGAGCCCTAGGAAATGAGCCTGAATGCATGTGCATTCCTTTTGTAAAAATTATATTTGAGTACTCAAATTGTGGATTAACCTCCACCATGGTTTTTCCCCTAATAGGGTTTCGACGTAAAAATCCTTTTGTTATGTTGTTGTGAATGATTGCTTAGTGTGTATGCATCTTTCTTTTGGTTTAATGTGGAAATGGTTTAAATATCATATTGATAAAGTTAATATTTGCATAACACTGATTCACCCCCCCTCTTAGTGCTCCCTTGAGTCCAACAAGATAGCCTAATTGACTACCTTCTAGCTAATATATTTATGCCAAAGGGTTGTACAGTTCCTTGCTCTTTTCTTTGCAAAATTATTTTCTCATGGGGAGAACCTACACTTTGGATCCATTTTCCATTCAACCAGTCTGAAGTTCTTCTCAAAATAGGGGCACAAAGGACCATTAAGTCTGAAACTTCATCCTCTGACCAATTATTTTTGTACAAGGGCTTAGCAGCAAGGGCCCGATATTTGAGATCAATGATCACCGAGTCTTCTTGTGCATCTTCTGGAATATTGAAAGAAGTACCAAAAGCTTGTGTTTTCCTTAGGGTTAATCTCATTAAATTTATTCTATGCACCTCACCTTCATCTATACAGTCTTCCCAAAAATCTTCAATATCAAGGTGATGTTCATAGCTGCCAGCTCGATACAATTTTTTCTTAACATAACCCTTTCTATCAAAATTAGTTCTCATGGGAAAACACTAAAAATTGAACTCATTTAGGGCTTTCTACACACCCCTAGCAATATTATTAATTTTGCAAGAAAATGAAGGCATGAAAAATGGAAAATCATACCCCTTCTTTCCCATGTTTGAATATTTAACATTTACAATGGCCATCTATCGGCAAACTTCAAGAAAAAACAGGAAATCACTTGGGTAACGAGGCAATTTCAATGGAGCCTTCTCAAAACCTCCAATTCTAAGATAAGTGAATCTGTTGAAATAAATGTAGAAACTTCCAAACCTCAATACCAGAGTAGCTGCTTCAAGTGAAACCCTAAGCTCATTTTTTCCATCAATTCTTCTCACAATTTCCATTAAACATGTGTCATTGATGTGGCAGAAATTCCTCATTCCAACCTCCTTAGTGAGTTGTGGAAAAATTCTAGGCTTGTTCGGCGTCGGAGACCTTTGTGGTTCCAACCCTACCCAGACAGCCTCTTGACTGGATAGAATGTAAACAAGGTATGAGCATTTGTGGAAGGTAATAGTTTGCCAATAATTTATCAATTGCTCATTTAAATGATAACTAATAATCTCAGCCCAGTCAATGAATTTATTTTCACTACAAATCAATAGAATAAAATAGCACATCCAAAATTAAAAAGAGTCTAAATATGCATTACCAACCACATGATGGAGCAAGGTGATAGCATCTGAAATTTCATCCTTAAAATGAACCCTTTTAAGCTTTGAGGGAAACTAAGACTTACCCTTTTTCTCATAATTCAACCAATTCTTTGCAATGGAATTTTTGCACCATTCCTCATTCATTCTGAAAAACTCATCACCAACAACTTAAAAAATTTCCTCTATAGTTTCCATCTTTGTAATGCTTAATGCATGATAAATGACTTCAAGAGTAATTCTTGCAATGACTGACCCATCCATAGCTCTAATTTCTTGAGTCTTTGGAATGTAGCCCCTTGCACACGCAATCACCAAGTCAACACTTTGTACATCCTCAGGAAAACCTCTCATGTGTGCCAAACCGATCTGTAGAACTTTATCTTCTAGTGTTCTCTTCCTTTGCTCCAAGCACACCAAATCTCCTCCAAATTGAGGTGCCCAATTTCAGTGTTCCTCATGCCAAATCGGTGATTTTCAATTCCACTCTACATGAGCGCAAATTCACAGAGATAGAATTTTTGCACTTGAGAAGTACTAGCATTGGCAAAGAATGAAAATGTAGGCTAAATGACTTAGTAAAAAATTTCCACCCACTTATGTCATTATTTTGATAGGACATGCATTAAATGCGGCATTCAATTTCATTCCTCGAAAAGATAGCCTTTAAACCTGAATGCTTTTTGAAATTCCTGAAAAGACAACTCAAGGTTAGTTTGTACATAGCATGCAATGAGATGATGATGCCTTTGAAAGCCAAGATAAGTCCATAATGTCACATGGTCGTGGAAAATTGGAACCTTAGAACCAAAGTCAAAAGTTTTGAAGTTTTGGAAACCTCTGACTCACCGACTAAAAAGATGACCAACAAAGACTTGCAACTCAACAAAGTGAACCAAGTCAGGGAATTAGGAAGTTATGAAAATTTAGAACTCTACGACAAGGTTATAAAACTCGAAGGACTAGCAACTAAGGTTAGGAAAAGCACAAAAACTATGACTTTGAGCATTTTCCAAGAGAAATAAATAGCAAGGCATTGAAAATGAATGGGGTAAAAGACTTGAAAGACCAAAGGAGAGGAAGTTTAAAAGTTACAGATAACAAGAAGTAAGTGTAAGATCATAGATTTTTGTGGAAGAGATTAATGCTACTAGCTGCACAGATTAAGATGATTAATTCTAATCTAACAAATAATCTAAATCAAAAACAACAAAGAATGAGTAAATGAACATGAAATAACTAAACAAATAATTGAAAAGATCTCACCGAATATGTGTCCACTCCTTCGAATTATCTCGATTACTCTTCTCCATTTTATTGTTTCAGTATTCTTGTCCTCAAATTTTTAGTATTGATGCATGCATAACTGTGTTGAATGTCTAAGCAAAATATCGAAGATAAGTTTCTTCTCAAAAGTGTATTGATTTCAGGAGGAGGAATAATGATAATGACAGGCCATTTTATAGATTTTGGGTTTTTGAACGATCAGCTCAGATTGAAAGAGAGATCGACGGAGGAGATTGATGAATGTCATGTGATGTGAGTTCTGTCTTAGATAGAACGTGAGTTAGAACATGAGTCAGAAAAGACTGCAGGATAAAGATTAAGTTAGAACGATAACTTAATCTTGTGTCAAGACTGTTCGAAAATAGGAAGAACAAGAGTTCAAGATCTTAATCTTCAGTTAAGAGTCTTTGAAAATAGAAGAAATAGACTTTGAATGTCAAAGAAAAAGTTAGAACTCGAAGAATAATGCATTCGAATGCAAACATGAGTTAATTAATTAAATAAAGATATTTAATTAATAAACACATCATGCATATGAGTTAGAACTAGTTAACTGACTAGTTGTGACGGAGAGTCTTCTCGCATAGACAATTAGGTGTTAAATCCAGAGATAACTGGAGAACTAAAAATAGATCTCAATTCAGAAGGTGAGTGAATGATTAGTCAACTAATTGATAGAAGAATATGACATAAATAATTTAAATATGAATTAAATGTTAATTTAATTCAACATTCGAAAATGAAAGATTTAATTAAATAAATAATGTAATTTATTTAATTGACTATTGAAAAGGGATTAAATGAATAATTAAATAATAAATATTTAATTATAGTTGAAATATGATAAAGGGGGTAATTAAATAATAAATTATTTAATTAAGGAGGAATTAATTAGCTAGCGGCATAATTAAATAAATATGATTTATTTAATTAATCAAGTTGAATAAAGATCATTATAAATTAATGAAAAGGGGTATTTAATTAATAGAGGAAATATGTGTTATGAAAAAGGTAATTAAATAATAAACATTATTTAATTATGACCATGGATAATAGAAAACTATGTCGAATGTGTACTCGCAGGCCTAGACCAATTTTCGATATCTACAATAAGTATAATGAGCTTATTGATGAATATAATAAGAGTCGACAAAAGGTTGTTGAACTTGAAACAGAGCTAGCATTATGGAAACAACAAGTGGAAATATTAAGGTCTCAAGGACCAACTAGTTCAAGTCATGTTGCAACTAGGGAGTGGATAATTTCTCATGAGAATATCTTTTGGTTTGTTGTAACCATTTCTTAAGGAAATGACCAGTATAATCTGTCAAATGAAAATGTGACATATGTACATCTCAGCCTAAAGCTTATTTTTCCCCCTTATTTTGAGTCTATCATCTCTCCAACTGTAACATTTTACATGAATTGTTAATGAAATTTGATCAATGATCTTTCATTAATCTTCTTTGTCACTATGCACTGATGTATGTTTTAATTTTGACTCTAGTTTAATGAACCAGTTAAAGTACCTTGATTAAAGCATGAATTCCTATAAATGTTTAGTGGATTTGATAAGTATTCACAGAGTTTGAGTATTGATGTGTGAATTGTAATGCAATTTCACTAAGATTATGGATGCCTGGAATTAAAATTACCTTATAGTTCATATTTTAATTGTTTTAAAAGTAAAACTTGAACATGTACTCAGTGATTCATCACTCAACTCAATGCTTAATAACATATTAACAATAGTATTAGTAGCATAAACAACAATGAACATTAGCAATTTTTTAATGTGTATCTAGTAGTTGAAACCACTACCATACTTTTTCTTCAAATGATAAAATAAATAATATAGATAATTGAACATCAACACATTACTAAAGTGTGAATTTAAGCTCTTTTATTGATTTTCACATGAAGGAATGCATAGAGGCATTGGCAATGAAAAATATTGCTCAAAGACAACTCTGTCCAGAGCTAAGTTGGAACTTGGAAACTCGTATTATCAAAAATCAAATCACTGTATCACCTTTTCTAGCAACTTCTACTATTCAGGTGGTGGAATTGTCATTTGTTCTAACTGATGTTGTTTGACTTGAAGATTTGTTAACAATTCAATATTGAAATTTGTACCATGTCTTGGATTCTTCAGTCAATTTTGTATTCACGGTTAGAAATGGTTTGATGGAATCCAAATAGTTCACCACATCTGGGTTCTGAGGAAACTGGTCCAAATTGATCTTCCTTGCACCCTCCATCTTCTTTCTGAAATCATTCTCTCCAATGAATTTCTCATTTGTGTCAAAATCCTTTGGCAAACCAAGCTCTGTGAAGTTCTTTACCTTTTCATCCACCTTCTTCATCTTGTCTACATCCAAATGCAAATATTCCTTTGTTTCACGCATTCTCAAACACTTTTCAATGATAGATAACAATGTCATTGATGTAGCAAGCTGATTAGTAATCCCTTTTGATTTCAAAACATTGTCACTGGCTTTGTAGACTATTTGTTGAATTTGATTTGCATATTTCTCTAATGTCAACACATTTTTGTTGTCCACTAAATATTTGTTGAGCTTCTTATAATGTTGTTTGATAGCATCAATCAGTTAAAACATGTCACACAAATGATCAATCCTCTACATTATTTCATCCCAGATATTTTGTTTCATATGCCTCATTATATCTCTACAAAATGCAGATAACTTATTTTGACAAGAGTTAATTTCATTTTTTGCTTCCATTAGCTTTGCCTCTAATCTTTCATTTATTTTTCTCTCTTTCTCTAATTTTTGTTCCCACTGTGCATTTCCATTCGCAATGCTTAGTCTTAATTTTTTTGAAGGGGATTTTTCCTCATCATATTTCTTGTTGCTCTCATCTAGACTTTGCTTTAGGTCATTCACTTCTCTCCCATTTTTTTATCCTCTTTGCTTGTTGATGTAGAAGCAGACTTTTTTATTCTTTTTTCTAATTCATTGCTCTAGTTATATGTTGCTTTCCTCTTTGCTTTCTCATTTGCTAGGTCTTCCTATAACTTTTTTATTTGAGTCTACAACCCTTTTTCTCTCTATCTTTCTTTAGAAATGATTTTTACACCAATTCATTGTTCTTCTTTGATACATTAATTTTGTCAGTATTTTTTAGTCCAAAAAAATCCAATTGAAAATTGGTCACTTGGTATTCAAATCGATTCATCTGATTTTCTAGTTTGTTTTGAACAGTGGGAACAACAATTGTGTACTCCATGATTTCTTTATTTGTGTCAAATATGGGTAATACCATGGTTGTTTCAGGCTCTGGAGTTATAGAAGACACACTCTCCATTAGTTGCTTCTTTTATTTTATATACAAGTCTGATTTCTTTTTAAACTCTTCAATGAAATCAAAACCTAGGGATGCAGGAACAATGGAATGCTTGAATGGTGAAGGAATATGATTACTTGAAGTTTCTAATGATGTCACAACCACACTAACTGGCAATGGGTGAGTGTCTGGAAATAACTCCTTTGTGGTGGAAACATTGATAGTGTGACTTGGACCTATCAAAATCCTTTGCCTCTTATGTATGCTTTGATCACCTAGTGTTTGTGTGGTATCTTGTATTGTTGTCCTCTTGTGTGTAATTTTTTGTTGTAACACCTGTTTACCACTACTAGTACTAATACCCATACCATCACCACCAGTGGAAATGCCAGTTGCACTAGGCTCTCCAACATGGGCGTGTCCTAGTTGTGATTATATCTGACCATGAGGATAAGGATTTGAAGCTCTAACAAATTGAATTGTTTTGGTTGTACTTGTATGCCTTTGGTCTACTTTTTTGCCTCCAAACCCAAGGCCACATTTATCAACTAGTTTTCTATGCTCTACATCTATTACCATCCAAGGGCCTTGTCTTTAGGACCCCAAAGGACCACCTTCATAACCTATTTTTGAACTATGGCTATTCCTGAAGTATATTCTTCTTTTGTGGCCTCACTTAAACCAGGTTTAAAATTGACATGGCTTTGTTCTTCCCTATCATCATTAGATTCATCATCAGATTCCTTATCTTTCTATTCATTGGGATGCTCTATATTCAACAATTTTCTAAACTCACGATCTTCTTCGTTATCTCCAAAATCTACAAGATCTCTTGGATCACCTAGCTCCTTCCTCATAGACCAAAAGGCAGCAATTTTTTATCGTGAACAATTTTTATCTATAACTTCCTTATCTAGAGAATCTGGTATTTTTACTGTACTAGATAGTTTATCACTTTTTTCATAAAAATTGTTGTACCTCCTAATTTTCTTTCAATGCAATGCCATAATTTCTGCTAACAATTGTTCAAAAGAAACACCATTCTCAGTAGCACTTTTCTCCATTTCTATTTTGACCTCATCCCAAGAATCCTTGTTTCTCAAGTTTTCAAGCAAGGGTTTACTTTGATGTTGAATTCTACTTGCAACATTCTTATTGGCCATAATCATTTCTTTAATGGTGTCACATGGATCATACTGCCAATGACAAACAACATCAAAATTAAAAAAATTAAAAAGATCATGTGCCACCTTAAATGCTTTTCTCTCAAATGTGATCCCTCCACATGAAAAAAGTAAAGAAGGAAATAAGGACTTCTTCCCCTGATTGACAAAATATAGTTCATCAATACTCTTCATCTTCCTTATATATTCCAATGCAAAAACCCTTTCTATCACATGTATTGGAAATTTGTATGGCTCTACTCTTGATCCATAAAATCTTAGCACAACATATTCTTCCATTAAGTACCAATCAACCAATTGTATTTCTTTTCTTAGTTGAATGTAATTTCTACATGACATAGGCAATATAGGCATTGGAATATTTGTAATTGCTTGATGCAATAGAGCCAAAAAGTAGTCTACAAAATTATTGTAGTTCCTTCAAGAATCATGCATCCTAATCTCAATGGTCCAATCATATACTAGAGCCATTTGATTTTCCTGAGCATTACTATAGGGCAGAATCTAAAGCTTGTTGGTCTGAAACATTCCTCTAAATTTGAGTAGAAAAAAATAGCACAAGTAGGTTGTGTACCTAAATGTCTTGGTGGGACCTCCTTTAATCATTAAAAAAAAATTATGCATGGATTCTACAATGTGCTCAATGTAGTTATATTTGACATGTGGAGCACCATAATGGATATTATATACCATTTCAAGGAGGCTTGCATCCACTTCCAAATTTCTATCCAGACTGCGGAAAAATGCTAGCATGGAAATATTATCTTGAATCCATGGTCTAAAATATCAAAATCATAAGGAGGATTATGATCACCTTTCAATTTGTTTCTATGCTAAACTATTTTATTTATGAAATCATTTTTCTCCCTTTCTTCCACTGCTTCATAATCACTAGCAAGCTTTTATAGGTCAATGTGGATGTTTCCAAATTCTTCGATTGTAAACCCCAACACATTTCCAAGTTCTTCTGCATAATGGATAAAAATTCTTTTTTTCTATCTTTATTAAAAATTTCTCTTTTGTTATCATCATAATTTTGGGCACAAACCATGATAAATTCTAGGAAAGGGAAAACCTCACATAACATCATGTGCCCTAATGCAGTTACCCACGGTGCAATGATACTATTAAATTGCATTTTCTTTGTAGCCTTATTCTGAGATGAAAATATAAGTTCTGAGGTACACCTACCATAGATTTTAGTATCATAAATATCATGGTATTCATCAGTGAAACCTGGATTTTTAAGAAATTTTGCATAATGTATTTTTTTATCTGGCATTGCTCTAGTGGTACTAGTGGTAGACATGCTTATACAATGTGAAATTGTGAATTCCCTAATACCTATTAGTCCTCCTTAATTTTTCTTAATTCTTGAGTCTCTCAACCCTAAACCCAAACTTCAAAGTTTCACAAAATAAGATTTTAAGAAACATCAGACGATGAAATGTAGCCACGGGAATTCTTTCACTTACCCGGATTCTGAATCTTGGAAAGATTAATGCTGACACTCATGGAAACTGGAATGGCTTTGTTGGAAGTGGAACTGTGGAACCCAAAATAGGGTGGTGCACCACAGTGAGCAATCTAAATATAGAAATGTCCCCAATGCACCGTGTGCTGACCCTCTCACTTAAAAAAAAAATCACTTGACACTTAACAGTAGAAAATGTTTTTTTTCTCTAAATTGGAACATTAAAGTGAATGAAACGTCTATGAGTTGAAAATTCTAAACTATTGATCTTTTAAATCTAATGGTTATAGGGTGATTCCAGATGTTTAAGTTTGCAAGCCTATCTCTCTGTCCATTTCATTCTGAAATGCTACTACAACCATACATGAAATGTTCATCGAACGATTGAAACTTGAGTAATTTATGATATAAACTCAAAACAATAAACATGTGTTTTAAAGTTGTTTTAAACTTTAGTGTGCTAGGATTGACATCAAGGCCAAGGTGCGGGTAACTTAATGTTGCAAAGGACTTAAAAAAATGAATAATGATACTGGGAACCGGGGGAGAAGGTCAATGAAAAAATAGAAATCAATAAAATTTCGGCAAACCCTAACAAGAGTGACAAATTTTAGTGTTTATAATGTTTTTTGTCAATTTGATGACAAATTTATTTTTTCATTTGTATTGCTTTATGTTTTACTTTTAAATCTACATGCAATTATTTCATAAATAGATAATACTTAGTTTCTTAAAGGAAAAAAAACTAATTTGAATAGATTCATAGACACTGAACTCAGAAAATAACTCTTTACTGTAAGTGTAAATGAATAATGAAGAATAACACAGCACAACCATTTATTTTATTACAACTAAATTACAATGTCATATTATTACATATATTTTTAAAGATGAGTATTTGTAGAGCAAGCAAGCTCCTATTTTGTATAAATAACACATGTCACTTTACATAGACATAATTTATTCCAAGTTGTTGCTCATGACAATGGATTACAGATTGATTCCAATTTCCAAGCTTCTGTTGGTGACAACTTAATACAAATGTAACTCTAAAAATAAATGCATGATTCTAAGCTTCTACTAGTGACAATGTAATACAAATGTGGCTCTAAAAATAAATGCAAGATATTTTCCTAGCCAACCATGCTGGGGAAAAGGGAGTTGTGAAGATATAAAATTTAATTATCCCCTTTGAGAACCAGAGTCATGCAGAAGATGAGGGGTAGTAAAATTGCTCCCATCTTCTACTTGCAGCCTTGATGCACTAGGATAGCACATATCTCCATCATAGCTCCTCATCCTAGTTCAACACCTGTCTAAGAAGTTAGGTCAACCAAATCAACTTCTTTCCAATTCCACCCATTCTGAACTTAAATGAGATTGGTCTTTTACTCTATAACTACATAACTAGAGGTAGGAGAATTTATAGTATCCCCAATAATACCACATCATCTTCTTCTTGAATCCTTATCAAGCCTACAAAATGAAAACCCTTATGACACTATCCACTATCACTACCCCTATTTATGGGCCACCAGTGCCACCTATACCAGCCTGATCCTTGTTTACTTAAGCCTTACATGTATAATTAAAATGTTTAATTTGATTGACATCTGGCTACATGCAAACTGTACCTCAAGAAGACAAGTTATCAAAATTGCCAATGCCACTCAAACGATAATAGATATGAAATGATTACGAATCTTGTTTCACTAGATCACTAGATTAATGACATCATCATCTACTATTTTATAGTATGTTGTGTAGTTTTCAATATAAAGCTATCCAATCAATCACATTCGCTTCAGAATTTCAATTAAATGAAATGTATTACTTTGATGCATTGAAAAGAGATAAATAAATGGCTTGTTTTACCTTAATCATTATCAATATCCACTAATAAGTCATAATAAATTTCGCTCACTTATGATCAAAACTATATGTTGATCATTACTATTAGTTTTAAAAGCCGCATTTTTATATTAAACAAAGCAAAAAGGATTTCCAAGAATGGAGCCACAAAAAGTATTTTAATTTAAGTAGCTAAAGACTGAAGTACATAGTACATAGCCACTGCCAGCTTGGCTAAAAATCCACTAATCGTCACAAAAAACCAGTCACAAAATACATATTACAAGAATTATTACATTGTACAATAAAATATAGACACATCACACATCACACAATTCATTACTAATTTTTTTTATAACATTAACTGAGTCCATCAACTGAGTGTTTGAGTAGAAGGTGAATCGAATTTAACAAAGTAACAATAGAGAAGAAAAGTGAATCACCCAAAACCTTCCTCCAAAACTCCAGACTCTTTAATGATTCATTTTTCATATCACATAGCATACCCCATCTCATATTAACTAGGGCAAGGACATGCAATATAGAAGCATGCAATTCCACTTTCCAGAAGATTCCACCAACAAGCGCTAACCCACTTTCAAAATTGTAATGCTCTAGTGCCAACTCCAATGAAGAAATAGAGTAAATGAAAGGCTGCAAATAACATATTGCTAGCATATTCACCAAATCTTTATTGAGAAAAATATCTATGCAATTGGACAAGAAAGTTGAAGCTACCTCAGAATATAGAGCACGAGGGTTGTTTTGAAGCCATTCCCTACCCATAATTATAATTATAGCATCCTCAACCTGCACACAAGGAATTGTAAAAACCATACCTAGCTTTCATGTGTCATATGCATCATTGCTTCTTTTCTCCCAAAAATATTTGGGTATTAAAATGTCAACCATTTATTTATGGAAATCTAACGGTTATAGTGTTATTCCAGAGGTTTGAATTTGTGAGTCTACAGCTTCAAACATTTCCTTCTGGAATGCAAGTATAGTCATCCATCAAAAATTCATCAAATGGTTGTGGTTATATTGATTTGCGTCTCGATATTTGGCTATAGACATATGGAATATGATTTGCACATATTTCCTTCATTACTTTGGTTTGAGGATTCAATTGTTTTATAAGGTTGATAATTCTTCCTTGTTTGGCCTTTACATCCTTTGTCTAAAAGCTTAAGTTTTTAAGCCCTAGTCCTACGTTCTTCCTAGGCGGTCCCTCTTTTAAAACAAAATTTATGTGCGTGCATGTTTCGTTGTTCATATCACTCATCGAAATAAAGTAAAATGAATGGTGGGTTGTGATCTCACCATGTGTCTACATCTAACGATTCTAATGTTATTCTGAAGGTTCCAATTTGCAAGTCTAGTGCTTCAGAGATTTACTTCTGAAATGTAACTACAATCGTCCATCAAAAATTCATAAAATGGTCATGGATTATATTAATTTGTACTGACATCTAGCTTTAGACATAATAAATATGTTGACACTTGTCTGCATTCCAGACTCTTTATGAAGGAATTTGAATGTGCAGAGAATTTGTCCTAAAATTTGATATTTTCGCCAACCACACTATGATTTTTTATTGGCATATCCATTTGTTTCGCCACTAAAATTTTTTATTAGTTTGAGATTATGTTTAATTCACCAATGAAAATATTCTTTTTGGTTTGAAAAAATTTTAATCACCAAAAAAAAAAAAAATTGTTTTGAAAACAAGATTAATTCGCCAATGGAAATATTTTATTGGTTTGAAAAAGGGTTTTAATCACTAATGAAAAATATTTTATTGGTTTAATTTTTTTTGCAATTTTCCAAGATTTTCCATAGACTTCTAGTGATTAGAAAATATTCGCCAATTGCGATTATTAATTTTTTTCCCAAAAATAAAAAAATTGCCAATAAAATTAATATTTTTATCGGGAAGTATACAAGATTCGCCAGGATTTTACACCTTCGCCGAGGGGAGGTTTCTTAAAGTTTTCCCTATACATATCCCTATAAAGATAGAAAATGGATAGAGGAGAAAAAGTCTCTGTATTTAGCTTAGATTTGAACGAGGAAGTTGAATCTAGTTTTTTCTAATTCTCAAGTACTATTTGAATTTCCTAAGGATAAAAGAAAAACAAAACCATGGCCATAAGCCAATCAATAGCTACAGAAAGTGAAGGACCGAGACGTTGAAACCCTCAAGAGAACCCATGGATAAAATGAGTGAAGTTTCATGGACCGAGCCATGAATAGAAGGTAAGTGCCAAGGGTGAAACAATAAAACCGCCAACCAAGACAATGAAATGGAGAGGTCGTGACCGTAAAATATGAGGACTTCTTTATTTGCAAAAAAATACAAACCCAAAACAAAGGATAAAGAGTTCTTTATTTTATCACAAGAATACACCGGTTGAATGCCACAACTTGTGGTATTTTATCAAAGAATAAATAGTTAACAAAGGTCATAACCACCTCTTCAAAAGGGGGGAGATTCTTCAGGAAATTGTAGATTTTACCTTCAAAATGGAGCAAAGGAAGATTTATAATCTTTTGCTTCTAGAAAATAGGGAAAACATTTTACAGAGGCCAAGCTTATGAAATAAATAGAGAAATGGTGAGCATTTTTTCAACTTTTTCTATGTAAAAAAAATAGAAATCTTTCTCTTTCACAAAAAGATACAGAAATTAGAGCCTTACCACTCGGCCTCGACACAAATCCAGCATGGAGATCTCACATTCGAAGACAAACATAAAATCTCCACTTCAAACCCTAGTATGGTGGTGACAAACGTAGTCTTGAAGAGAAAGATAGGTTACAAACGAAATGAAGTTTTGAGTGGCCGTGAGTTTTTTCTATTAGGGTTTCTTTTACCCTAAGTTGGCCAACTTTATTTAGAAGGCATTTTTGTCTTTAATTTAAATCTTTTTGTGCAAGGTTAATGCCTTTTCTATGAATTGGTTACCCTTTTAAACATTTTGAAGGAAGTTTCAAACAAATCAAGTCACCCCTTCTTTACATGAAATTGAATCAAAATGAAAATGTAAACAAATATTAAAGTAGTGATTTATTAATTACTTTAATATTTGTCGTGAAGATGCAAAAATAAGGAATTCCATAACACTTATTGAAGTAATTCATAACTGAATGACTTTAATATTTGTCTAAATTGTTTATTTTATCCCAAAGTCATGCAAATGAGGAAAGGGCAGTTAACTAGTCATGCAAAATCAGAAGGAGGTGGAACTGAAAGTGTTTCATGAGTTTGGAGTAAAATTGAGGTCTTTGTCCTTGAATTATGGTCAAACTAAGGTGTCTTTAGAGTTCTTTTGGGTCATGCAGTTTGAGAGGGACGGTTTGGAGCTATTTGAGCTTAGTTTACATCAATTGTGGGCCCCCTTTTCATGGATTTTCTCTTTTGCTCATGAGAGGAATTTGAGAAGATATTTTTGAGGTTCACTTAGACTAAAGTGCCACCTCTTGGCACTTTGGACTCATCTTAAGTATAAATGGGAAAAAACTTATGTTTTTCTGAGTTCTTGTCCTTTTTCTCTCTTGTGCATTGTAAAGAGAAGAAGATTTTGTAACTCATTTTTATAGATTTATATAGAACTGCAAGTTTTACAAGTTATATCATTATCATTTTGGTAGCATTTTTCTTTCATTACTTAAAATGTCTATATTTTACCTTCTCATATTTGTGTATATGCATTAATGAGTGATTTGGATGAAATTTAAATTTGTTTTAAACAATCAAAACCTTTAATCTTGTCTCATTGTTTGTTACAAACACACATATGCAATTAAAATTTTAGGTCTTAGACTGTGCAAATAGTTATCTTGCCTTTCAAGTTGTGAAACATAGCTTTCCTTCTAAGAGAGATAATTGAGCATCCCTTTGAAATACTTATGTGATAAAAATTTCATTCATTGAGTTGTGTGAGAAATATTTAAAGTAATAATTGTGAATCAGTCTACCCTTTTAATATAATTTTTGGCGCAATCACCTCCTAGAGTTAGTTTTCATTTTCAAATCATTCATCTTTTTACCCTTTTCCTTCAAGATTCATTAGTCTCTAGGACAATCAAAAGGGGAACCAGCCCATAATCTATAGATTCATCTTTGCTATGAGCATACCCATAGGCTCAAAGGTGTTTCAATGTTTCACGAGATTGTTGAGCATTTAAAATTAGCATCCAGGTGCAATCTTTGTGACAACAATTTTTGGCATGCCCAATGGGACTCAGAAGCTCATTTCAGAGAAAGAATTCAAATTTCAAGCTATTGTTCTAGTACATATACATTTTTTTACCTTTCAGAGGTTAAGATTCATACTTGGCGACTCTATTTTCTGGTTTTATATGCAGATCTAGTCAAAGCAACACATGAGAAGAATTTAGACAAGAAGAAGTGTTGATCCTTTCAAATACTTATAGATTTCATCACCCAAGACAAGAGGTAGAACAGTAAGAAGGAGATATAGATCATGTTCAATACCTAGATCACATTCTACACCTCCTAGTATGAGGCTTGCAAGTTCTATACCAATATTTCCAGTATGTCTTATGTCAATACTTCAAGTTCAAAATCCCAAAGTCCCAGTAGCTCCGATGGCTAGAGCTCATGAATTTTTACTATTCAATGGGGATATCCCATTGAATTTATAGCAAAATGATGATATACCAATGGCTGCACTCAAAAGTTTACTTATTTTCTTTGGTGAATATCATACTACACCAATAGAGCATATAAGAGATTTAGCTTCACTTTGTGGAGTTCATCACGTTAACCAAGAGAATGTGGCATTAAGACATCTAGCAGCTTCATTCAAAGTAAAAGCACTCCAGTGGTTCAGAGGTTTGCCTGTTAATTCTATTGCAACATGTGATGACTTGGGAGATAGATTGAATAGGCAGTTTCTAGATAAATTAGATCATCTATCCTGTGTTGAGCAGATGATGACCATTAAAAGAGCTCCACAGGAGTAGATGATAGATTTTAATTTATGGTTTCAAATAATTTGGAATAGAATTCCAGCAATAGTAAGACCTTCACCTAATCATGCATTTTTTATATTACCTTAGATCATTAAATAGTGATATTTTGTAATGGTTCAATCAATGGGTGGAGTTACATTACCAGGACCATTTGATATTGTTATTAGAGATGAAAATAGCCTTATTCATATTTGTAAAATTGCACCAAGGCCTCCTATGCCTATTTTCCCTGATATTCAGCAACTAATGCCTATCCACATACCTCTTATTTCTCCATTACCTATTGTTCCAACCTTAGGTTATCAAGCATCCACTCAAAATAGTGTTGTTCTAGCCTAATCTCAAGAGTTGCAGGAGATAAAAAAATATATTAAAGACCTTTGGTAATGATTTAGTGAATATCAAGAAGTAGGTTGGTCAAGATTTCAGACCTTACCAAGCCCCATACCAAGCAAACAAGCCACCTTATCAGGCTGATTTTGAAGGACAGAGAAAAAATTACAATCCTAGGCTTTTTCAGCCATATAATCCCAGTGTTTCTAGCTCTTCAAAAGAGCTTGTACCTATGTAGAATAATATGGCACAAGATTATGTGTGGTGTTATCCATGTAATCAACCTCATAACCAGGCTACATGCATGATGAGGTGGTCAATTAGGCTCTTATGGTACATAGAAACTATGCTCCTTCTGAAAATGTGACAAAATAAAATCATGAACAACAAGGTTCACAAAATGAGAAAAATGATCCTGATGTTGCCCTAATGAATTGGCAAGGTAATGAGTTATGTGGAGTAAATCATCATCAAGGACAAAATCAGTCAGATACATCTATTGCAGCCAACACTAGATCAAATAAAAGGGTTGTTGATCTAGGATATCATGCTTCTTTAAAGGGACAACAAGCAGATAAAGGCTAGCAACAAGCTAGTAAATATAAAAAATCACACTTCTTCAACCCAACAAGGGCAGATTCAACCTTCCACTTCTCAAAATATTCATATTTTTCCAAGGGGTCAAGTTGTGACTGGTAAAGAGCAACCTAAGGTTCAATCACAGCCTTTATGAACACAAAATGATGTTGCTATTTCTAAGGCACAACAAAAGGTTAGTACTCCTGCATTTAATATTATTGATCATATGAAAAAGTCCACTATTATCTTGTCTATGTTGGATGCATTGCATATTCTTGGGCAAAAATATTTATTGCAAGAGGCTTTGGATAGGATTTCAATTTTTGATGAGTCTAGTAGAGAGCAGCCTAAAGTTGTGCTTGTAAATAGTCCTAAAATCAAGAGTAAGCAGCCAGCTCAAGAGGTTAAACCACCTCCATTTTATGTCAGCTTGATCATTGGTAAAAATATAGTGCATAATTGCATGATTGATTCAAGAGCAAGTAGCTTTGTTATGCCTAAACAACTAGTGGATAAGCTAGGATTGACTTATGATCCATTGTCAAAGGGAGTAGTTCAATTGGATGGTACAACTATTAAATTTTTTGGAGTGATTAAAAGTCTCCCCTTACCCTACATGCTTTTCAAAACTTCTCAATCCCACAAGATATTTATGTCATTGATCTACCACCTTTATGTTCCATTTTCCTTTCTAGGGACTTTACTAAAAAATTTGGGTGGGTATTTATCATTAGATTGGTCACATATGTTTTTCAAAACTAGATATGGCACTAGAGTGACTGTCAAATGAAAACCACAAGCAAAAGATCATATAGAACCATATGTACCAATTGTTGTAAATGCAAACCTAGCCATCCATGAGCAAGAGGATCAATCCATGACCCTAGACCCCGACATCCCTATTGAGGGCATACCTGATATAAATTCAGATGAGTGGGTAGCCGAGAATGACGAAGTTGATCCTTTCAATCACATGGATGAGATAGGATTAGGCATTTACATGATTCAGGAGCATGATGAAGTTGTTCCAAATCTGGTTAAGGATGAAAAACAAATTGAACAGCAAACCAATGAGCTTTGGAAGCAATATTTTGATGGCTCAAGAAGTAAGATGGTTGTTGGTGGAGGAGCCATGTTGATTTCCCCTAATGGAGAAAATTATTATTCAGCACTTCACTTTTCCTTCAGTTTCTCAAACAATAATACTAAATATGAGGCACTCATTCATGGCCTAAAGTGGGCTAGGAAGAAAGGTATTAAATATTTAAAAGTTTTTGGTGATACAAAATTAGTAACAAATCAAGTAAGAAATTTGAATGCGACAAAAAATGATTTTCTCAAGCTTTATAAACATAGAACTTGGGATTTAATTGAGGAATTTGATGCTTTCAATCTGTTGTCTATTCCTAGAAATCAAAATAAAGAAGCAGATAGATTGGTTGCCTTAGGTTCTAAGTTTGATATTCTAACTGATATACATAATGTTGAGGTACAACAGTATGTAAAAGTGGTTGTGAGACCATCTGTACTAGATAACAATGTTAGTTGGTAGGTTTTTGAAAGTGATGAGCATATTATTAATTTTTTTATGGAGGAAGCAAAGTTTGGTGCTAGAAACTAGCAAAAATTTGAGTAGTAATATGACAATCAGATCTTACAATTGAAGTTTAATAAGTTGCCTAAAGGTTTGGTAACCTTAGAGTCAATTTTTAACACTAATGATCAAGTTAATGATCAAGTTAGAAAGGATAAAGCTAGCACTTCAGTGAAATAGGAGCACTATGAACCCATTGAGATATTCAGGGATAAGCTCCTCAAGCTTGGTAAGATATGTACTAAAGAGGAAAAACAAGCTTTTATCTTGCTTTTCCAATAATTTAGTGATATTTTCACTTGGGATTATGGAGATTTAAAGGGTTTTAACCCTGAGTTAGCTCAAAAAACCATTGACTTGGATCCCAAAGAAAAACCAGTGAGGTAGAAGCAAAGGCCTCTAAATCCCAAGCTAGAGCATCTCATAAAAATAGAGTTAAACAAACTGATTGAAGGTAACATTATCTTTCTAATAAAGCATACATATTGTAGAAGTTGAGAAACCCAAGCTCACAAGACCTAGTAATCACATGTATGAAATAACCTATCACAAAGAATGAAAGATGTACAAAACAACAAAGATGTGTTGCAAGCCTCAAGCTGAAAAATGCATTAAGAGAATCAATAATTACAATGAGATCAATCCTTATGAAGGAGATCAAGAAACCCTAAAGTGTAACCTAAAAGGGAAAGCCTAGTCTGCACACTTAATAATTAATAAATAATTATTAATGTGCCTAAGTTTAGCTTAAGTAAACCTAAAGGAATAAGTGACTTAATTAATTAACCAATATGATTAAATTAATTAAGTGGAATAACGTATTACTCTATCACCCCCCCTTAAGATGAACTTAGGGAGTAGCTAAAACACTAGGAAAAAATGCATGAAAGAAAAGATGGGTCTCGACAACAAAGGCCTGATTAGGTACCCATTTACAAATGCAATGCAAACTAAAGCAAATGGGGTAAAGGAGAAAATCTAGTGGGAACAAAACTCCTTCCCAAAATAGAATGCAAATAACAAATAAGTGATGAAAGATGGAGGACTCCATAAGACCCCCCAAGGACACCATCCATCACAAAGATACATGAAAGAACCCCCCCAGAAGAGAGGAAGAAATAGACCACATAGCCCCCCCATAATGAAGTAGCTCCAGAAAGAGTGAAGAAACTACATCTCCTATAAGAAGTGAGAGGGAAGAAGCCACATGAAAGCAATCTCTGAAGGTGAATCAGGTGTAGCCCAAGATGTCTCCACAGAGGTAGGTATGACCTCAACAAATGAAGAAGTCAAATTAGGTGAAGACTGAAGAGAAACCTCCAAAGATGAATGATAAAATAGGTCTTGTTGCATTGAAATAGAAGAAACCACACCTGTAGTCATAGAAGTATCAACAACTACAATAGTAGGTGGAGGAGATGGAATGGATGGCTCAAGAATAGGATCTAAAGTGAGAACTCCAATGTTCAAGTAGCCAAATGTCTCCTCTGAATGATGATTCACACTTGAAGTGTGATGAATAGTTGTAGGAACAAAAGCACTATTAGTAGCAAAATCTGCAAAGGAGTACAATCAAGATGAGTGATCCACCACCCCAGTAACAATAACTACACTACTCTCCAAGTCTCTGATGATAACTAAATCAGGGGTGAACTCCACAGACCTCCACTTACCTCCATGTGTGATCTAATAGATGGAAAGAAGGTTTTTCATCAAATGAGGAACACACAAGACATCCTAAAAAGTGTTGTCCCCAAAACTAATAGACCCCTTCCCTGTAACACTCATGTGTGTATTATTTCCCATCAAAATAGGAGACACAGTGTGAGGCTCAAAGGAAGTGAACATAGACTGTGAAGATACCATATGATGAGATGCTCCTAAATCTAGAAGTCATCTCCCTGATCCAAGACCTGAATAAGCACAAAGAGCATGGCCCTTCATATCTGATGAAGTATGTATACTAGTTGTGCCCCTTTCATGTTGCTCTGAAGAAGAAGAATGAGGGGAAGGAGATGATGTAGACATCCTAGAAGGTAAATCAATCTAATGTTTCTAAAGAAGATGTTTCATCTCATCAATGTCCTTCCCTCTTGCAATATGCATATGTAACCTTCTCCTTCTTAGATGATTTCCCCTTAGAAGAGGAGGATGAATCTGAGGACTCCTTTTGTTGCTCATGAGATTTGGAATCCTTTTGTTTTTGTTTCTTGCCTTTGCCTATGATGAAGACGGCTTCAAATTTCCCATGCTATCCAACTTGGATTTCTCTCGAGTGAGAGAAGATGCAAAATCATCAAAAGAAGGCATAGTAAATCTAGTACCAACCGCATCCCTAGTGGCATAAAAGGTAGATACAAAAACTGATTAATCTGGTCCAAGCTTTGAAAGAATGGACAATATCAACTGAGAGGCTTCCTTATGAACACCACACTGTGAAATTTGCAATCTAAGAGACTTAAGCTTTGTGAAGAACTCTTGGATGCTATCAAAATCCCTAGGATTTAAGCCAATAAGCTCATTCTCCAACTAAAACCCTCTCATAGTATCCTGCTTCCCAAACAAAGACTCCAAAGTAGTCCAGATCTGATTAGGTGTAGTGCAAGACTCCAGATGGAAGAGGAGATATGAAGAAATAGACAAGCATAATTTCCCAAAAGCCTCATCACACCTATTAAACCATTTTCTCTTCTCAGCAGCACTTGTAGGTTCAACTTTTGTACCCATGGTCACCTTGTATAACCCTTTGTGCTTCAAATGGATCTCCATTTGTTTTTTCGAACCAAATTAGTTGAATGAAGTAAGGGGTGAAATATTATGTGAATCCATGATAAATACAATAGTATATACTCAAAAAAAAATAGCCCTTTGATCTCAAAAAAAATGCCTAAATTGCACATTTCCCAAGAAAATAACCAAGAAAAAATAATTTTAGATCAAATAAGAATACCAAATACTTGGTAAATATTCTAAAAAATTAGGTCTAAGATATGTGTAGAGCACTGAACCAGATTTATGACGCCTATTCGTTTGCGCAAAACAAAGTCTGGACGCAAAAGTTACGCCCCCCAGAGTGAAAACAACGACTTCAGACTTTGACAAGCAAAAAAGACATCAAAATGGAAAAATCAGAAAAAAAATACCAGTACCACAACATCATCCTCGGAACCAGCTTTCCAACAATATCTTGCTTTCAAAATCAGAGATCGTATGCAAAAAATACACCCGATTTCGTGAAAGTGCTCCAATCTGCTCAATAAGGCCTCCAGGAGCCCTCAGGGGCTAAAAAATTAGAGCCCTTGGTCGCATGCAGGACCAAGGGGCTGATGGACAAGGTGTTGGGCATGGCCCCCGATCACCAATGTGACCTCACAGGGAGCTAGACAAACCGACAGGTGCTGAGTCGGAGCAACCGGTCCTCAATAGGACCTTTGACAAAGTGTTTAAAGCCCACGGGGGCTAAGCCAGTGGACCGACGACGAACTGACTAGTGTAGCAGGAAACGGTGACATGTGGGTGGCACCCAAGTGGCTGCCAGGCAGCGCCCAAGTTTTAAATAGCTGCACAAAAATCAAAGCAAATATTATGCTTTTTTTCATTTTTATTTTTATTTTCGTGCCTTGGGAAGTGAGTTGGGGAGTCCATATGACAAAATTTTTTTTGCCTTTTTTTCAACTTTCTTAGAAATCTATGAAACGATGGGTCTTTCTAGGGTTTTTGGGCACTCTAAACATGATGGTGACGTTCGTTTGGCCCAAAAATGCATAGAAAAAGTGGCTACCCCTAGATCTTGCAAAAAGATGCCTGGCTGAAACCCTTGCACTTGAAACTCACCGAAAGGCAATATCTTTCAAATGATGAATAGGTAGTTGTAGATCTAAAGCTCTAATACCATGTAGAAGTTGAGAAACCCAACCTCACAAGCCCCAGTAATCACTTGCATGCAATAACCTATCACAAAGAATGAAAGATGTACAAAACAACAAAGATGCTCTACAAGCCTTAAGCTGAAAAATGTATTAAGAGAATCAATAATTACAATGAGATCGGTACTTATGAAGGAGATCAAGAAACCCTAAAGTGTAACCTAAAAGGAAAACCCTAGTGTGCACACTTAATAATTAATAAATAATTATTAATTTTCCTAAGTTTAACTTAAGTAAACCTAAAGGAATAAGTGACTTAATTGATTAACCAATATGATTAAATTAATTAAGTGGAATAACTTATTACTCTAACACATATTGGGTTTCTAACTCGGTACCTATTAGAAAAGTGAGATTAGGTTGTGTGTTGATTTATATGATTTAAATAGAGCCTCTCTTAAAGACCATTATCCACTACCTTCAATGGAGCAGATTATACAAGTTATTTCAGGTTCAAAAAGGTTCTCATTGTTGGATGGTTATTCAGGGTACAATCAAATTTTATTAAAAGAGGAAGACCAGTTCAAAACTGTCTTTACTACCAAGTGGGGTACCATGGCTTACAAAAAAATTCCTTTCTTTTTATCCAATGTAGGGTCAACCTTTCAAAGGGCCATGGACATGGCTTTCCAAGGCCTCATTAACAAATTTTTATTGGCTTATTTAGATGACATTACTATATTTCAAAGAAATCTAATGAACATTTTGATCATCTAAGGAAGATCTTTGAAATATGCAAGGAATATAGGGTTTCACTTAACCCAAAGAAGAGCATTTTTTTAGTTCATAAGGGGAAGCTTCTTGGACATATTGTTTCTAAGCACGGTATCATAATTGATCTAGAAAGGATCACTGCTATTCTAGCTTTACCCCTGCTTGCACATAAGAAAGGCTTACAAAGCTTTCTATGTAGGATCAATTTTGTTAGAAGATTCATACCTAACATTGCAGCATTATTGCAGCCTCTTACAACTATGCTTAAAAAGAACATTCCTTTTAGCTGGACCAGGGAAGGTAAGAAGAATTTTGAAGAAATCAAGGAGGCCCTTGTAGACACCCCAACACTTATTAACCCAAATTTTGATAAATATTTCAAATTATATGCATTTGGGAGTGTTGACACAATTTCAGCTATGCTTTGTCAATAGAATGAAGAAGGATTAGATCAGCCTATGGCTTTCTTTAGACAAATTCTCCATGATTATGAAGTAAAATACTCATTTGTAGAAAAATATGTGCTAGTTGTAGTAAGAAGCCTTAAGAAGTTTAGTAATATGATTTCAAACAATAAAATCCAGTTGGTTGTTGCCCATCAAACAGTTAAGGATTTCTTACTTAATAAAGATATCAATGATAAAAGAGAAGGCTAGATTACAAAATTAATGGAGTATGACATTAATATCAAGGTCACCAAGCTTGTTAGAGGCAAAGTTTTATGTTAAAAACTTGGAGGAAATGAAGAAAAAGGTAAAGCAATTGATGAAAAAGCTACAACAGTGCTCAATAAGGAGGAACAAGTTGTTGTTCTAGTTTCATCTACAAATTGGATCTAAAAAATGATTCATTATTTGCATACTCGTGACTATCTTGAAGGTTTGGAAACGTCAAAGAAAAGGTATTATAGGCTTCAAGCCATCCCTTATGTTGTAATTGATGGAATTTTATATAAGAGGGATTTTCATGGTGTTTTGCTTAGATGCATTGAACCTTAACATATTGATAAAATTTTGAAAGAATTTCATGATGGGCCCTCTGGAGGCCATTTTTCTCCAAGAACTATAGCTCTAAAGATCATAGAGCTAGATATTATTGGCTAGATTTCTTTAAGGATTCACATGCTTGGGTTAGAAAATATAATAAATGTTTAGTATTTGCAGGAAAGAAGAAGCTTGCAGCCCTGCCTCTACATCCAATTCAAGTGGAGCAGCCTTTTGGACAGTGGGAACTTGATTATATTGGTCCCATTAACCCACCTTCAAGTGTAGGTCATAGATGGATATTAAAAGCAATGGACTATTTTACAAAGTGGACAAAAGTTGTTGCATTGAAGGATGAAAATGAGACTTCTATTTTGAATTTCTATCAGGACTTGTTTTCCATGTTTAGTACTCCAAATTCTATCATATATGATAATGCATTAGCATTCATAGGTTTAAAATTATCAGATTGGTCAGTTAAGAACAACATATATTTGAATACTTCTTCAAATTATTACCCTCGGGGTAATGGATGGGAAAAGTCCACTAATAAGAACATAATCAAGATCATCAAGAAGAAAATCCAAGAAAACTAGAGGACCTAGAATGATAAAGTGAAGTTAACCCTTTGGGCTGATAGGATTACACCTAAGAGAGCTACAGGAAATTCACCTTACATTCTTACTTATGGCAAAGAGGCCAAAATTCCTATCTCAGTTGAATTGCCAACCTTAAATATGATCAAGGAACTAGATTTTTTAGAAGAGGAACCTATGGAAATTAGGATTGCATAGCTAATGGAGTTGGAAGAAATAAGAAAAGAAGCATTAATGAATTTGGAGATTCACCAAGCTCAGATGAAAAGAACATTTGATAAGAAATCAATCCCAAGAGCTTTCAACGAAGGTGATTTGGTGTTTAAATGGGATGAACTTAAGAGCAGACCCGGTAAACACACCAAGTTTGATGCCATGTGGGATGGCCCATACATTATCACAGAATGCAAACAACATAACACATTTCAGCTCTCAAAGCTAGATGGAGAGGTGTTTCCTATCCCTATCAACGGGATTCACCTCAAACAGTGCTACTAAAGATCAAAGTTTGTAGATGTAAATAGTAGAATAGAATTTTTCAATTAATAAGTGCTCTAAGCACTTTTCCTTTCAGTTCTATTTATTTTTTCCAATAAGTGTAGATGCAGTGTTTGATGTCCATGTCTTAAATAGTGTCATTATAGTTGTTTTATGTTTTGTCCTACTTTCGTTCATGTCTCAAATAGCTGAGTCACTAAGGTTTTATGAGTTTAGGAGGGGAATAATTTGACTCCATGCCCAATGGATAGTTTAGGATACTAATCCAATATGATTAGCAGGCAAGCATTCAATAGAAATTCCTAGAAATGTTACCAAAATTTCACTTACAGCTCAATTTGGTAGAGCTAAAATAGTTGATTGCATCGAAGTGAAAGGTATTCCAATAAATATATGCTAAGGCTTAATCATTGCATATGAATGCTTTCAAATGGAATTTAGTTTTTATTATGAAATGTTTTACAACAGAAGGAAATTACATAAATTGCATGATATTGTTGTCTTTCATTCATTTTGTAATGAAAATGTATACAAGATTGCATAAATGTTGCTATTTTATATATTGAAAGAAAAATAATGCTTAAATGTGTTGAATAAATCAGAACTGAGAATGGGGTGAATCAGTATCCACTAAAACTTATTGAACAATCACCATTAATGCATTACACCATAGAACAGATAAGAGCAATAACAAGCATGACATTCCATAACACTGAAACACCAGATTTTATGTGGAAAACCCAATGAGGGAAAAACCACAGTGAGGATTAACTCACAATATATATATAGTTATATCAAGACTAGCTCACTGCCAGATACAAAAGCTCACTACTTACAAGGACTTACTATCCAAAAATGGAGACTCACTGCCTATAAAAATTATGTAAACAAAAAGTGGCTAACCGCCAAGGTTGAACTGATGAAGATACACAAGTGCTGATTTAGTTCCTTATATGCTCAAACTATTCACTCACAAATTGATCTTCATTTTTCACACTTACACTTCTTCTCTTCTTCGCATTCACATCACACATCACTTCGCTTCTACTTTACACATTGCTCATATCCTCAAATCTTCTAAACATCTTGTATATATGCCCATATGCAATGATAGGTTGGCTCAAAAATCAATTCAACCGTGTCAAGAAACATCATGTCAGCTGGGACCAAAGTTAGGTCTTTCATATAATTCATAATTCATTATCGACTGAATATTAGGTCAGCCATTATCAACCTAATATCAAAATGCAATTACAAAAATCGATGCCAATGCATCAACCAAACATATGAACATATGAGAATGCATACATACACGCTTCCAACCATTATAAGCCTTCTCTCAAAACCATAGATCAGACCAACATGGTGACATCAATGACAATATAAGACATACTTCCAACAATGTCCCCCTTTGGCATTGATGGAAATATGTGCAAAAAGTCAAAAAATTATCATTTCATATCTCTCCCCTTAACTTCATATCTCCAATATCTCTCCCCCTTTGACATCAATGGAAAAGGGTGCCAACCGGATGTAAACATGGTGACATTCAAAATTCTTATCCAAAAACCTTTAAATATTTCAAACATTCAAATTCTCAAACTAGAATGACACTTGTCACCTAGAATACTTTCTTGTACCTTTCTTTAACTATAGGGTATAATTTCTTCCATTCAAGCACCGCAAAGTCCATTCTTGTGTAAGTGATTTCCAATAAATCCAATAGAGTGAAAGAGGATGACCAATCAAATGAACATTGGCTTTCATAGTCTTTTGCATCAGAGAGTATTCTGAAAAGATGATCTAACCAGACCTCAACAATCTCCTTAAGAAGCTAGAAGGTCTTCACTACATCATCCCTTTTCCTCTGTACAATGATCATCTATGCTTTCAACTCACTGATTCTCAACCTTTTCTTCCCATATTTTTCCTCAAAAATATCAAATTTCTTCCCAATACTATTCACTTCAGCTTCTATTGCTTCAATTCTACTTCGAAAATTGTCAACCGCAGCAGGCCACCGAAGACAATACTTGTATATGTCTGACATTTATTACATGCACTTCTTCGACTCCACAATCAATTCAAATAACCTATACTTTTCTTTAGAACATCTCTTCTCAACTAGAGCTTCTAGCTTGCATCCATCTGGGCTTTCAAGCAACATTTTTTCTTCAACTACCTCAACTAGATTCTCAAGAAAGGAATCAGAAATAGTAGAAACATCAATACCTTTACGAAACAAATACTCAATTAGAGAATCATCAACTTTAATCCTATCAATAGGAGAGGCCATACTCAAAAATTCACCAACTTTCTTCATCTTTCCTTTCACCAGCATAGTCTGGATGTCATCTGGATCAGAAGATTCGGATCCAAGCAGACATTCTTCTCCTTCTTCCATCTCTCCAGGAATAATAATGATATCTTCAGCAATTGTTTTTCTTTTCCTCAATTTTAGAGGAGAATCAGTAACAACTTCCAATTCTTTCGTTCTAGAGGAAGAACCTTCATAAAATCTACTAGGCATAGCTTCATCAGAGCTCATTACATTTTGTAGAGATAAGAAAAAGTTATTGCATGCACTCGCTTTATCCCCTAAGCTTTCCAAATTTTTGAATATTTATTTTGCAACGGGAATCCCAGATTCCCACACAACATCCTTTTTGCTGGTAGCAATTTTAGAAAATAAAGTACTAAACATGTAAGAAAATATCCAAAATGAAATGGATATCCTTCTCTCAGTGACAATTGTATGTTCTCGGTGAGATTCTCAAGAATTAGCTTACACATATCAAAATGATTGTTCTCCTTAACCATTTTATGCACCAAATATACTACAATGGCTGAAGTAGAGATTTCTCTATTCCTGAAAAAGATTTTATATGAAATTTCATATGAAACATACCTAACCAAAGAGTCGGTAATGATATCAATCAACAGTCCTCTAGGATCTTTTTCAACTCCCATCATTTCCTCTACTTCCTTATATTTAATAGTCTTTCGTCTAGGAAGTTCACCAACTCTACATAGTCTGGTAACCACTTCGATCGCATCCTTCGAAATAGGATAGGATTTATCCAATATAATGTTGTCATCCTTGAATTTTCTTAGAACGAAAAAAATAAATTCTTTATCAACAAACCAAGGGAATTCTCCCCATACATCCAAACCTAGGGTTTGTAGATTCTGAAATTCACTCGGTTCCAACCCTAATTCCCATTTCTTTATTTTTTGATTATTAAATTCATTCAGCTCAACTCCCTTCATCTTCAAAGAAGTATTCCTACTTGGTCCTTTGATAGAACTTTCCATTATAGCTCTTAAAATTCAACAAGAAAATTCTTCTATTACCTTCTTCTATAGCTGTGAGATAGGGAAACTTCTGACACCTGGTTTCGAATGTTCACAATGTTCTCTTCGAGGGTCTTCAAATCACTTCAAAAATGCTTTGAGAGAGTTCCAAGTCACTCTGAAAATCCTTCGAATGATTCAAGAAACTTCCTTTATATTTCATCATTATGTCCTAACTCACATTAATTGCAAAAAGATGACAAATATTTTCTTCCACTCAACTGAGAAACCCTAATTCACTCTGCAAAAGAACATGCTCGCTTCTTTTCTTTTGATTTCTTTTGCAACACCTTTGTCCTAACATTCCATACAACATATCCACATGCCAGCACCTGACACGCTATACTTCTGAGGGTTTAATTGTTTTTTTATTAAACTCCCCCTAAGACCATGCTAGGTCTAGATCCCAGAGGAATCATCTGCACCGGATGAGGGTACCGATGCATCAATAGTCTCTGATTCTTCTTTATTTTTCCATATCTTTCTCATTTCATGATTCACCTCTTCCTTTTCAATCTTTTCCACTAGTTTATTATCTTCTACTGGATCAGACTTCTTTCCCCTCTTACTTCTGCATACTTTTGAAATATGTCTTAGTTTCTAGCAATGGTAATAGACAACATTTCTCTATCCATTTTGATTTCTATTCATCCTTGTTCTACATTAATTAGCTTTATGTCCAAACATGTTACAAGTATAGCAATAGAAATCAAAATATTGATTTATTCTTCCTCTATTAAATCTGTTCATCATCACTCTACTAACCATCCTTACTTGTGATCTGCATTTAGTAGCTTTATGTCATGTCTTGTTGCATGTATAACATTGTCCAAAGAAGGGACTAGAAAGATGATTCAACATACTCCTACACTCAGTTGCCTTATGTCCAAATTTGTTACATGAAAAACAAAAACCATTGAAAGATGGCTACCTTTGTGCATTTGGTTGTCTGATAAGTGGTTTCCTTCCAGAATTTCTTTTTTTCTTTCCTTTGTCTTGAGGCTTTTGATCATTTACTGCTTTTGAGATTTCACGTATTTCTAATCCCAATCCACTTTTATCTTTAGAGGGTTTTTGTCTTGCAATCAATTCATCAATCCTAAGCTTGATTTGAAACTATCCTCACAAACTTTTTTATTTTCCAGTTCTTCTCTTAGATTCACTACTTCTTGTTTAAGTATGGAACATTCATCAGACTTGTCCTTCATTTCTACATTCAAATATTCTTCAATCCTCTTTTTTTCTTCTACTTGCAACTTTAGTCTGGTAATGTCTTCATTTTATTATTTCAGTTGGTCATTGACTTCTCTATGTCTCTCTTTCAATTTCCTTAGTTTCTTCTTCAAATTTTGGAAACATTAATTCACTTCATCAAGATTTTCTTTCAAATCCTTATTCTCACTTTCAACTTTATCAAGATCATCCAGGGCAATCCGGAGCTCTACATTATCAACCATTTATTCAATCTCCAAGATCTCCCTCAAGTTGTTAGACTTGGCCAAAGGAACCAAGCTTTGATACCAATTGTTGAATAAATCAGATACTAAAAGGGGGGGTGAATCAATATCCACTAAAACTTATTGAAAAATCACCATTAATTCATTACACCATAGAACAGATAAGAGAAATAACAAGCATGAAATTCCATAACACTGAAACACCAAATTTTACATGGAAAACTCAATGAGGGAAAAACCATGGTGAGGATTATCTCACAATATATATAGTTATATCAAGACTGGCTCACTTCCATATACAAAAGCTCACTTCTTACAAGGACTTTCTGTCCAAAAATGGCAGCTCACAACCTACATAAATTGTGTAAACAAAAATTGGCTAACCGCCAAGGTTGAACTCATGAAGATACACCACAAGTGCATATTCAATTCCTTATATGCTTAGACTATTCACTCGCAGACTGATCTTTAGTTTGCACACTTATACTTCTTCTCTTTTTCACATTTGCATCACACACCACTTCGCTTCTACTTCACACACTGCTCATATCCTTAGATCTTATAAACATCTTGTATATATACCTGTATGCAATGATAGGTTATCTCAAAAAGTAATTCAACCATGTCAAACAACATCATGTTAGTTGGGACCAAAGCTAGGTCTTTCATATAATTTGCAATTCATTATCGACTGAATATTAGGTCAGCCATGATTAACCTAATACTGAAATGCAATTACAAATACCAATTCTAGCACATCACCCAAACATATGAACATATGAGAATGCATACATACATGCTTCCAACTATTATAAGCCTTTTCTCAAAACCTTAGATCATACTGATTACCAGAGAGAATATGTGGACCAAAAATACCAGAATTACTGGAGCAAATACCAGATGGGATAAATTGGGTCTGCACATCGGTACAAGGTATCGAACCAACATTGTGACATCAATGAAAATATAATACATACTTCCAACAAAATTTCCCACACAAGCTATGGGCATGATTGATTTAATACAGCATAAAGGAAAGCTATATAACTATATGAAATAAAGGAAAACACATGGAAAGAGAATATGTCGATCAGTGCTTGTGGCAAAATCTTGTGTTGATCTTCTTTGTCTTCAACTCCTTATTCCCGATCTTCAGATGTACCTGCATTATGATGGAAATTTTTGGTTAGAGCTCTAGATATAAAATCTGGCCATATGTCCTACCAAAAAAAATATAACCTTCATTTAGGATGCATTAAATTAGTTATCAATTGTCACATGTATCAAGAGAGCCTAAAAGTCAAATCATCAAGAACAACATTGAGCTTCATTTTTTCATCTAATTTGTTTGTTCACTATGTAGGTACAAGTTCATTTATGATTCATCTCTTTTGACATTTTAGCACTTGGTGAAAATTAGGCTCCCACAAGGGTTGAGCCCAACATACTGCCCTCTTGGATTTTAAGAGGGATATGAAATGTATTTCAATCAATGAAAGTGAATTTAGTCATGAAGCCACTATAGGTTTCTAAGAAAGCATATATATCATCTATCAGTGGATGCATTATGATAAAAAAAAGAAACACATCATTAATGGAGGCAGTAGAAATATGCATGCCAAGACTCAAGCATTTTTCTCTAATATCACTGTTATGGGACAGCACAGTGCATACATCAAAAGAACAGTGAACAACCTTCATAATTACACCACCAAGGTCACTAGGTTACTAAAAATATTTCATAAACTAATTCCATCTTCACAGAGGAGAAAGTGCAACACTTTGCAACTGTGAAAATTATTGTACAGTTGAAAACTTGGAGTAGTCAAGGAGGTGACATTAGAAGTTGAGGTATGGAACATCATTACCATCGACCTTGATAAGGGCAACAGTCATGCAAACACTAAAAAAAATAGTCCCAAAGTTAGTGAAGAAAACAAGTAGAATGATGACTTATGCCTTGCAATGGGTTTTATGACTAAGAGTATTTAATTGGCAATGAATGATTTCAAATGCCCTTATGACTATGATTCATGACTGAGAAAAGCATGAAAGTTTAAGTTGTTAGTAATATTGAGAAGCATTGTGTTTTGATATTTTAACATATCATGAAGTGATGATGATATTTCAAGGATGAGAGCACATTTGAGTATAGGGCAAGACCAATGTAAAATGATTTCATGATAGTAACATTTATTACCCTTAAAGTAGAGATCTCAACAAAGTCAAGGTCCATTATCAATGAGCTCAACACATGGAATATCAGAGGTTGATAATGAAGTCTTCATAATGCCTTGAGTGAGGGGTAGATACTTGTACAAGAATGATATGATTCCCAAAAAATGCACTGAAACTCTAAGGGAAGAATGTTCATAGTGCTAGTAACGTCAATATCAAAATATGAATGGCAGACTTTTTGTAGTTTATGTTAAGAACAACAAGAAATGCTAGTGTTGTTGGAGGATCCCACATCATCGAAATCATCATGGGCCAATGAAAAAACATAGCTTGTATCTTAATTCCATTGATGAAGCTTTGTCTCAATTCTTTATCTGAAATGTGATCATACATATCCTTGTAAAGATAGCAAACAGATAAAGGAGAAAAAGTCTTTGTATTTTGTAGTGTCCCTCCAATTGCAATAGTTGGTTTTAGTTTGTTTATGTTTAGTTTCTTTTTGTTTTATCTATTTTTGATACTATGCTACTTTATTTCAGTTATGACATAGATACTATGTTAGTTTGTATACTTTGTTGATGATATATTGATGATAGTCTTGATCATTTGATTACATTTGTGTGGCGGCATTATGATAGACATTATGTATGATATGGTTTTATGTTGTTTCAGAGCATTAGTGTGTTTATGATGATGTATCTAATGTTGTTTCTGATGTATTATTGTATGTTAGTCTTGGTGAAGGAGATAGTGTAGCATTCCTCACTCATGAGTACCCTTCTATGTTGCGACTCTCTTTCACGGTGTGATTGTCATTTTATGTAGATTTGTTTGACAATGTTGTTTCATATAGCTTGCAAGTACTGGGCATCGACTCCAGCTACTTTGTCAGATCTGAGTGTGCCATGACCCAATGGAAACATGTTGTTTTGGAGATAATGTCAAGTCCTTCCACTTTGACCATCGTTCCTTTATAGGACGAGTGTCTGTTTGTCACCCGTTGTTGTTCGTCATTCATTTATGTCGTGTTGTTCATGTTTTCATCATGTTTGAAAATTGATTTATTAATAGTTAAATGGTGTTTTGATAAGTTATTTGATTTAGTGTAATTTAATTGAAATGTTAAATTAGAGTATCTATGTTTAGATAATTTAATAAATAAAGTTGATTGTTGCTTTAAAATATTTGATTAATTAAATTTATTAAAACAAGATATTTAATTAAATGTAATTGTCGATTTTAATGTGCAAACCTAATTATATGAAAACTAGATATTTTAAATAGTTTTTTTCAACAGTTTATGATAAGTATCTGAAATCTTGATTTGAAATTAGAAAATTTTATCTTGAGTAATTGTTTAATTAGAACTATTTGTTCAATTTAGTTTGCATGCTGACAGTTAATTAAGTTTTGTAATTGTGAGTTAATTGAAAATAAATTAAAAAGCATTGTTTATGAGGATTGTTGATGAAAATTGGTTTCAGTTTTCTGGAAACGTTTTCACTGCAGTTTTTTTTGGGAAATATTTTTCACTTCTTCTTTGTGTTTTGGTTGAACGATTTGGAGACAGTGAATTTGAGGGTTTTGCGCATGTCGGAAGGTTTCCAGATTCAGATTTCCCGTGTCTTGCTTCATTTTTCATCGAAATTTGAGAATAGTAACTAGGTTTTCTTCTTTGTTTTGTTTTTTCTTGAATGGAAACTTCTTAGTGTCATTTATGGTTTTGGATTTTCCTCATGATTGAAATTGCTTGCTGAATATCTTGCACAAACATCGTAAATGAAAATTGTTATTGGATAGTTTTGAGTAATTGAGGAAAATTTTAAAGAAAAGAAATTTGTATTGAAACCTAGCTATAATGAATTGATTTTTACAATTATTATTTGCCTCCTGAAGATTTTTTATTATTTAATCAATTTGAATGTTTATATTTCATGGTCATTACATTCGAAATGTTAAAATCTGCGTCTCTACTAAATAACTTTGATGGAAATTTTCTTACTTCCCTCTTGTGATGCTTGGTAATTTGAAGGAATCCATTTTTTCTCATCTGTATTTTAAAGGATTCAATTTTTGATCTATAAGTTCAGCATCTTAAATTCCTTTAGGTGAATCATACCCTACCCTAGAGTATACGCATGTCTTGAAATGATTTGTTTTGACCATTTAGCTCACTAAATTTGTCATCTGAAACTCTTTCATTAATGTAGATCGTCTATAGGATTTAATCATTTGTACCATATGGTTGATGTGCTTGAATATTTGGATCTTAAGGAAATTTCCTTAACATGTTACCACCACCACTATTCTTGAAAAAATTTCTTTGATTCTCATATAGCTCTCTCCTTAACCATTTTGTTGTTTGACTTATGTTTCAATGGATGTTTGATGATTTCCCTTTGCAGCCGATTTGAGAGCTTTAGCCGTATGATTATGTTTTTGGGTATCATTGAAATATAGTCGATCTCCTTACGTGGTCTTTGTACGGCCTTCATTCTGGTTGATTCCTCATTTATTCGCTTTGTATACACTATTTGGTGTAGCCGACATTGTTTACCATTAGTAATCGTGGTGCTTTCTTATTCTTTGTTTTGCAAGTTCTACAGTATATTTCCAGCACTGCTATTTCTTAGTCATCTTCTTTAAATTTTATACTCACTATAAGGGTCTTCTTGGTCGTTAAGGCAAGGATTTAGATTTATTCTATTGATAAGGCACTAATGAATTAGTGCCTAAGCTCTATTCAAACTGCATGAATGAGCTCTTCTTATCATTGCCATTCAATCTAATTAAAATTGGCATAATACAATGCATGTAAGCCTTTTAAAATTCCTTCATGCTTTTGAAAACTTACTTATTACATTCTTTTTGAGCACATGCACTATCTATTTGGTCGCATATTTTGAATGCATGTTGTATCTTTGGTTTTCACATTGTTTAAAAGTATTTATACTGGTTCACACACTTAATGCATGTGTAGTTGTTATAATCGCATACTTATGATGCATGCAAGTCTGCAACCTTAAGTGGTGTATCTTGCATCCAACCCATCGTTTGAACTGTTGATAAGTTTCAGCTGTGTAGTATCATCTTATTTTGATTGTATATTAATATCTTTATATATATATATAAAGGTAAACAACTATATTTCTATATATAATGGTATTAAAAGATGTATGTGAACATGTAATATTTATACTTTGGTATAATTCGTAAACATATTGGAATATTAAACTTGGAAGTATAAATGATTTACAAGTATTTGATTGGCACTTATAATTGGTTATTGAATATAGAGAATTTACATTATGCTTAATAAAGGATGATCATAGATTGATTTTGTTAAAAAAAAAAAATTAATGAAATTAGTTATAATACATTTGTTAACAATTTATGAATGTACTTCTATGTAATTGAGTTTTTAGATCTTCCAAAGGCTTGGAAGTGTAACTAGTATTGTAAAGAATTTAATGCTTGAATATGGTTGTACAATTGCAACGTTTTAGATAGGGATTTAGCCATGCATGATTTAATTGTTACCTTGGTGGTATTTTGAGATTTAATTGGTTTGCGTCATGTCAAGATGTGTACTTTCATGGTTTTGTGTAATGTGCATGATGTTTTCCTTTGCAATTGTCAATATGTTATGTTATTGTATATAGGAAGAGTGGCTTATGATAGGGGCCGGAACCCTAAGAGGTAACTAGGGTGACCTTTCGGAAGTTGATAATTCAATGAAAACCTTAATTCAATGTACTAGGGGTTGGGTAGTGTTCACTAATTAACTCAGATAATTGATTTCCTCACCTAATACCTTAGTTCTTGTATAGATTAAGGGTAGGTTGAGATGACCTGGAATGGCATGATTGTTTACTTTGTCTTCTTGAAAAGTAGTTAAATTCCACATGATTTTGTTTAGGGGCCAAGAATTGGTAGAGATTTCCAGGGTAACTCGGTACAAGGGCTAGTAATCTAGGAAGTTTCACCAGGGTAACCTAAAGTAAACTATGTGATGACACTCTTATCCTTATACATATTATGTGGTCTCTTATTTAGACTTACCATTTGTTATGATGTTGCCTCTAGAATCCTTGTTTGTAATCATGTGGTTTAGATATTGTTATGTTGTGTGTACATCAAGCCATGTGATGTTATATTTTGTCTTCATGTTTGTTTGTTTTTGTGGACCTGATATTATCTCCTAGCACAAGGGGTGGACTTTCGAGTACCACATAGTTGGGAGTAACATGTTCTATCCTTCATCGGGTCCCCTTGCAAGTGATGTAGTATGATATGATAGTGTTCTTATGACAGGTTCTTGATTTTACATTGTTCATGGAGTTGGACGCTAAGTGTGCTCATGAAGAAGATTGGCAGTTGTGTCATGACCGTCTATTATATTGTAAAAATTGTTGATGTGTATGTGAGACCGTATTGTAATGTTATTATGATGTAGTGAGATTTTTCACAATCTTGCTTGATGTCACTTGTATATGTAACTTAACTTCATTATGATTACGTAATTGGCTTATTCATCATTGATATGTTTTCTTCTTATGTTTAATGTATATAGTTTTATGATGTGATGTTCTTACTTGTGTATGTTTGTGTAGCATTGTCACAGAACCCTAAGAACATATGTGTAGATGTTTACTTTCTATGTATGTTGTAATCGAATGTCTTTAAAAAAACATTGTTCAATTATTTAGTTACTTTATGTGTTCTCTAGGTTCCATGGTGGGGTGTTACATATTTAGCCTGGATTTGAACGAGGAAGTTGAATCTAGTTTTTTCGAATTGTCAATTACTATTTGAATTTCTCGAGGATAAAAGAAAAACAAATCCATGGCCATAAGCCAATCAATAGCTATAGAAAGTGAAGGCCTAGGATGTTGAAACCCTCAAGAGAACCCATGGATAAAATGAGTGAAGTTTCATGGGCCAAGCCATGAAAAGAAGGTAAGTGCCAAGGGTGAAACAATAAAACCCTTGGCCAAGACAATGAAAAGGAGAGGTCATGACAATAAAATACAAGGAGGACTTCTCTATATAAAAAAAAAAATGCAAACCCAAAACAAAGGATAAAGATTTCTTTATTTTATCACAAGAATACATCGATTAAATACCACAACTTATGGTATTTTATCAAAGAATAAATAGTTAAACAAGGTCATAACCGCCTCTTCAAAAGGGGGGGAGATTCTTCAGGAAATTGTAGATTTTACCTTCAAAACATAGCAAAGGATGATTTCTAATCTTTTGTCTCTAGAAAATAGGGAAAATCTTTTACAGAGGTTGAGCTTATGAAATAAATAGAGAAATGGCGAGAATTTTTCAACTTTTTCTATGTAAAAACAAATATAAATCTTTCTCTTTTGCAAAAAGATATAAAAATTGGAGCCTTACCACTCGACCTCGAAACAAATCCAGCATGGAGATCTCACAGTCGAAGACAAATAGAAAAGCTCCATTTCAAACCCTAGCATGGCAGCGACGAAAGTAGTCTTGAAGAGAAAGATAGGTTACAAATGAAATGAGGTTTTGAATGGTCGCGTGTTTTTGCTATTAGGGTTTCTTTTACCCTAAGTCATCCAGCTTTATGTAGAAGGCATTTTTGCCTTTAATTTAAATATTTTTGTGCAAGGTCAATACCTTTGCTACAATTTATAAATTCACCCCTTCTTTGCATTAAATTGAAACAAAATTAAAATGTAAACAATTATTAAAGTAGTGATTTATAAATTACTTTAATATTTATCATGAAGATGCAAAAATAAGAAATTCGATAACACTTATTGAAGTAAGCCATAATTGATCAACTTTAATATTTGTCTAAATTGTTTATTTTATCCCAAATTCATGCAAATGAGGAAAGGGCAATTAACTAGTCATGAAAAATCAAGAGGTGGAACTGAAAGTGTTTCATGTGTTTGGAGTAAAACTAAGGTCTTTTTCCTTGAATTATGGTCAAGCTGAGGTGCCTTTAGAGTTATTTTGGGTCATATAGTTTGAGAGGGATAGTTTGGAGCTATTTGAGCTCATTTTACATCAATTGTGGGCCCCCTTTTCATGGATTTTCTCTTTTGCTCGTGAGAGGCATTTGAGAAGATATTTTTGAGGTTCAATTAGACTAAATTGCCACCTCTTGGCACTTTGGAGTCATCTTAAGTATATATGAGAAAAAACATATTTTTTTGAGTTCTTGCCTTTTTGCTCTCTTGTGCATTGTAGAGAGAAGAAGATTTTGTAACTCAATTTTATAGATTTATACAAAACAACAGGTTTTACAGGTTATATCATTGTCATTTTGGTAGCATTTTCCTTTCATTACTTAAAAGATATATATTTTACCTTCTCATATCTATGTATATGCCTTAATGAATGATTTGGATGAAATTTAAATGTGTTTTAAACAATCAAAACCTTTAATATTTTCTCATTCATTGCTACAAACACACAGATGCAATTAAAATTTTAGGTCTTAGGTTGTGCAAATAGTTATCTTTCCTTTCAAGTTGTGAAACATAGGTTTCCTACTAAGAGACAAATCATTGAGCCTCCCTTTGAAATACTTATGTGATAAAATTTCTATTCATTGAGTTGTGTGAAGAAATCTTTAAAGTAGTAATTGTGAATCAGTCTACCCTTTTCATATCATTTTTGGTGCAATCACCTCCTAGAGGTAATTTTCATTTTCAAATCAGTCATCTTTTTACCCTTTTCCTTCAAGATTCATTAGTCTCTAGGACAATCAAAAGGAGAACTAGACCATAATCTAGAGATTCATCTTTGTTATGAGCCTACCCATAGGCTCGAAGGTGTTTCCATGTTTCACGAGATTGTTGAGCATTTAAACTTAGCATCTAGTTGCAATCTTTGTGACAAAAATAATAATTGATAAGAATGAAGCTTGTAGGGATGCAATAATCCTCATTCATGGTTGGACCCTATTTAGATATGATTTCAAAAATATATGGAAACTAATCCCATTAACAATATATGGAGGATATTGCTACTATTCACAACAACCAAGAAAGAACCATGCAGTGTCTCCAAGAGATTATTGTTTATAGCAAGGAGAATGTGAAGAATACCACTTTGACCATCTAGTTTTTTCAACAATAAATTAGGAACAGCCATGGTAAAAGGGTGGCAGAGAGTGATCTTGATGATAGCCACACATAAAAAAAAGGTAAGGTGGTGAGCAGTGCAACTCAGGACACTACCATGGAGACCTAGGATATTCAAAAGGAACCCCTGTCATTTGAGGAGAAGCTCCACTTCTTGGCTAAGGAGTGGCAATAAATTAGTGGTCTCAAGCTTTTAGGAGACCAATGACTATTTCAGTCCCATATTGGCTTTTTTCTGTATTACAATTTTTGCTGTTTTTGTTGGTTGGTTAATGTTATTTTTGTAGTTTTTTTCTTTTTGGGCATTTCACTTCTCATGAGCCCCTCATTTTCCTCAATGGCTATTTCATAAGTGGTAGTATGCCCTTCATGTCTTAATATAATCAAAACAATATATGGAGGTTGGGTCTGGGTAGGCTGGTAGTTCCTAATATCTTTATTAATGTTGACCTAATTAGGGCCTTGACCTAATTTGGATAAGAATTTCCTAAATTCCACTTGAATTTTGTGCCTTAAGTAGAGAATATCACATATCAAGAGATAACTACAAGGTTAATTAGCTCCCAAATTTTAAAAATGGGCCAAAGAAAGAAATAATCATATTCAAGGGTGATGAATTGGATCCCTTCAACTACAATATCTTTGAAGATTATTTTTTAGACATATTTTTCTCTATGTCAAGCCCTAGGCTTGGATATGAAGGTTCAAATTCCTATAAATCTAATGATGGTTATGGAAAATATCCAAAATAAGTCCATTTCAGTAGTTCATTTGACTATACCACATTCATTCTAGATGGTATCAACAAGAGTCTAGAAAAATTGAAGAAGGACAATGGTACATGGTCCATTTTAAATGGTATTCACTCTTATGCCACATTGTGTTGTTTAGTGGTAAAAGAGTATGGTCACCTCTATTGTAGGTTATGCCCCTTGATGAACATAAATAAGTATTGCAAGTCCAAGAATGGGCATGCATGTGGCATAAACTGTGAGAGAAAATTATTCTATTTTTGAGGAATTATTTATCAAAAATATTCTTAGCAACCTGGACTAGCCTAAGTAATGGAGGTTAATAGAGAAGGTAAGGAAGTTCTTGAGGCCATTATACCCACAACCAAAGTTTGTAATCAAGCATAAATGGGGAGATTGGTTCTACTATTCAAATGCCATAGTTATAAGAGTTTATGGTTCTGTAGTGGCCTCCCATATCCAAGGTTAGTACATGATAGGATTTCATTATTGGAGATAATGTGGCAATTAAATGAGTCAAATAAACCTCATTTAATAAATATGAAGGGTGCCTTGTTTCCTACAACATTATTATTTTCTTATTTCTAAATAATGGTCAAGAAGAGCTTGGAGTTGTTTTACACTAAGTTGTAGCCATATATGATGAAGGTGTCCACAAAATAAGAAATTGTTACCCTGAAAAATTTATCTACAACACAAGGATTGTATATAAGTTGTCAAGTTATATGCATGAGTTTGATAAAATTGAGGACTTAATAAGAAACTACTCATTTGAAACTGAGGTGAGGTAGAAAAGGGAGACATGGGTCAGGCTTCTAATATTTGAGGCAAAAATAAAAGGGGTTGATCATTCATATAAACGGGGTCATAAAAAAATTGAATACCCTATTCTCATAATACAAGTTATGATTGATAATTCCAACAATGTTTTAGAAAATATACCTTAGATTCAATTTTAGAGGCTTAAATCTTTCCCTCAATTCATCATGCAACAACCCCTTGAAGCAGAAGTGTCGTTGTAGCAAATTGAGCCCCAAACCTTGGTTGATTATCCAATTAGTGAGGATGAATATGTGTCAAATATTAAATAAATGAGGAAATTAATCAATTCAATGCCAAGGGTTATGGCTGATGCTCCATCCAATGATAGGAAACTGATAAATTTTGATACTAGAGGAGTAGAATTGAATGCCATCATATATTTGGCTTACATTGAATTTATGGTTGATGGTAAGTTTATCAGAACCAAGGAATTTAGGAATTTTTTTCTCAAGTAGAAAGGGGGATAATATTAGAGAACTCAAAGAGATAAAATGAAAGAAATGAAAGAAGAGGATGGAGATAAAGTAAATTTTGACATCCTTGATATGATCCCTAAAAAGGGGAGGGAGATTGTAAAGAATAATGGATTATTGTTGATAGAAGGATATGATTATTGATATCTCATAAAAAATGAATTTGATACACTCATGGGGCAAGAAGGAGATGACCAAGTCCTTAGCTTTGAGGAGCATTTTAGGGGCCTTGTACTTTGGTTTAAGATTTAACCCTAAGCATGAGACCTTAGAAATTTGATCCATATATCTTGAAACAAACAAGACATAAATGATTAGAGATTCTAATGAGTTAACTAAAAATATAATTGTGATAAGGCTTGGAGATACAAGTTCCCTCTAAGTATCCTCCCTAATAGTGACAACAACTATGTTCATCAAGGCAATAGTTAGAAAATTAGAAGATGATACAAAGAAAGCTAATGATCATAATCTTAAGTTGTTGTAGGAGTCTAACAAAGTTTTAGGACTTCTTCCACCTCTCAAGGCTATTATTGTTGTGATTAAGGTGACTCAACCTTAGATTCCTAGAATTTTTTTTATTTCATTACTAGGTGTTTATATTTATTTTTCCTAATGTTTAAATTTCCTATTGGAATATGTTGTCACTTTGTGGGACCCACTGATGAGGTGGCATCCTAAATGGAAGGTGACATGTGAAAATTGTAAGTTAATTTAGTGATGTAGGAGCATTCGGGTGCACGAACAATCCTACACATCCAAAAACATTAATTTTATTTTTTGTGTTTTGTCTTTTTTTTTTGTAAGTACAATTTATTTAGATCCTCAACTGCTCTAAAATAGTAAGGTTTGATGTTGGGAATGTGAAAAATAAATTTATTAATTGATTCACTTGTTAATTATTTTTAATATGTTTGAAAATTGTTAATTTAAAAAGGAAAACACTCACACCCATGCCTATGATTGGGCATTTATTGTAAATTGTAACTCCATTCTTCAATTTTGGAAAATGCATTTGTTGAAAAAATTGGAAGACAAGGAGTTGAGGGAGTGGAGAGAGTGGGTTGAGAGGTAGGAAGACCATTTTTGAATTGCAATTGAATGTACATACCTGAAAAATATGAAAACCTACACCTAGAAAAGAAGAATGAGGATTTTGAAGTTTGACTGGTAGGAGAAAGAGAAGGCCACACCTAGGTTGCCAAGAGAGTTTTAACAAGAAAGAATTGAAGAGAATGTCAAGAAAATGAGTTTGTATGGAGAGGAGGATGGATTTATTGGTATCTTGTTTGTGTTGTAGGTTCTTTTTCTGTTTAGAGAGTGTTGTTATCAAATTTTGTCTTGTGTATAGATGATTATTAGAATATTTAAAGTTTGCACATGTTTTCCTTTAGTTTGTTGTTGCAGGAATGACATTGTTTGGCAATTTTTGAAGCCATTATATCTCCAAATTGTTGCACGCATTTTGGTTTGAATAATATTTTTTAGAATTCTCATTTTATTTATGTTTCTTGTGGTGTATTCAAAAGGCTCATAGGTTATCTTGTTATAAAAATCAACAATCTGGTGGTTTCTCAATTGTTGAGTTGCATTATTTGGTCTCAAAGCATGACGAAGAAAGTAATTAGGGAGAAAGATGAAAATTGAGAAAAGCTACTAGAAGAGGACAAAACACTAGTGTTCAAAAACTATTTTTTAGGGTTTTTGGGTTGATTTCTAGCATAATTGTGTTGGTAAATAAATTTTGATCCTCTTTATTCCTATAGATGGAGGTGGGAGCTTCTATTGTAAATTTTTTTAGAGAAAATGTAAATTGTTTGCACATTCAAAATAATTTTCAAAAGTGGTATGTCAATAGTTTTCTATGCACTTATGTGAATGTTTAATGATTTTCATTTCTAAACTTTTGAGTCTTCTTTATCTCCTTATGAGAATTAAATTTCAATTGGAATGAAAATGAATTGGTGTGGTGGTTGTGAATATTAACACCTTGATTCGGGGTCTTGGTTTTTTACTACATCAAATGGTATCAAAGCAGGAAGATTGTCTGGGAAGTATTGCAACAATTAATTGGAAAGAAGAGTTGAACTAAGTTTGTATTTTTTATCCTCAAGTAGAGGTTAAGGTTGGGTAGAAGGTGCATGAGAGAGAGGTGTGTCTTCTAGAAACCATATATTGGGTAGAGGATAAGAAAGAGTGATTTTTTTGTAGGGAGGACCTGTGACTGTAGAGGGTTGATACCCTGAAGTGAAAGAGATTATTGCAAGGAGGACTTATAATTTCAAAGGGACTTGTGAGTCTCTAAATATGTCTTTGAAGAAGACAATATGGGTCATGAGAAGGCCTATGAGGATTTTACCTATGGAATATTGGAAATAAAAGAGGTTTACAAAATGGTTTAATAGAGAATTAAAGAAGATTGAGGCTAGATTGGACATGATAGAGATGGATTAGAGAAGAGAACTTGAGGAAGCTAAAAGAAAGTGTGAAATGGGAAAAAGAAAAGTTGAAAATAAATTGTGTGATAGTGGTAAAGTGAAAAATAAAAAGTATGAAGAGAGGATAGAATGCTACCCAGAAGAAGGAGAAGAACTAGATATCTCTCATGGAATAGAGATATTTGGCAAAAAGGACAACACGAATAAAGATGAGAAAATGCATTATTACAACCCTATGATCGGAAGATTATGGAAGGAAGAATATGTGGGAGCAACACAAACAATGACAGTTGAAAGAAAGAAAGAAGAGAAGAGAAACATAAAGAAATAATGGAGAAGGAAAGAGTAGAAAATTTTCACTATGGACCATAAATTTAATGGTAATTAGATAAAGATTTTGTTTTCTCTAAAGATGTTTTGTTTGAGAGATTTGGAAAAGACAAAGAAGATAGTGAAAATAAGGAGGATGTAGTAGAAAAAGAGGTATCATTTACTTGTGTTAATGATGATTTGCATGCAATATAATTAGATGAAATTGTAGAAGAAGATGCAAAATAATATCATGTAGATGGTGCTAAAGAATGAGAAAAGACCCTTGTGAAAGAGGAAAAAGAAGACAATGAGAAAAATAAAAAAGAATCAACTGATATACATCTTTTTGAAGAAATAAAAGTGCAGAAAAGTGATGTTACATGCATGGGAAAAGAAGTTACAAAAGAAAAAACAAAGGTATCATATCATTCTTATGAGTTTTACAAAGAAAATATTGATGTCGATTTCCATTTAGCCAAGATGTAGAGACATGTGGAAGCAAGTAGTTGTGAATTTGGGATAGTAGTTGGTCCTTTGGAGGACATAAATATATTGAAGAAAATGACACAAATGAGTACAAGGGAGGAGGTAGAAGAAGAAAATCTTGGGGCAGTAGTAGAGGAACAAGAGATTACACAGGTAATGAATTATTTTTCTGAGATTTGTGAAAAATAATTTGATGTCAAGTTATACAAAAAAGTGATTAAAGAATTTTTGGAAGTGAATTATGGAGAAAATAATAGCATTTCTATGGTAAATAATAGAAAATTTGCAGCAAAGTTTGGTTTATTGAAGGACTTGGAAACATTATTTTTTTAGGAAAACAAAGTGAAGAAGAGTATATGGGGAAGATAGTGAATGAGTAAAGTGATGGAGCAGTAAAAAATAAAGAAGAAGATGACTTGTTAATGCATATTGTAGGAGTTGAAAAGGAGTGGCTTGCATTAAAAGATGAGGTAAAATTTACATTTTTTGAATCTTTTGATGAATTTATTTTGTAAGTGATTTGGTTAGAATTGAATGGTATGAGGAGATTGAAAAGGATGTTACAACAAGAGAGGAAGAAAACAAAATAGAGGAAGAAGAAAGTGAAGAACAAATAGGTGAAGGGAATGTGCAGAAATAATTTATTGATTTCTATGATTTTGTTACTGTTGATAAAGTGAAGTGGGAAGATGAACCTTGGTATAGCAAGGTGAAGAAGAAGAAACGGGTATACAAGGAAGAAATATGGATGAAGAATAAACATAGGATCTTCAAATGTTCATAAGTTCCCACTCATGGAACATTTCTCTTACTCAGGTTGTTTGATGCAGGAGCATCGGAGTGCATGGACAATCCTGCACATCCAAAAACATATTAATTTTAATTTTTTTGTTTCATCTTGGTTTTTCTTGCAAGCACAATTTATTTAAATCCTCAACTCCTCTGGCACAATAAAGTTTGATGTTGGGAATATGAAAAATAAATTGATTAATTGATTCACTTGCTAATTATTTTAAATGTGTTTGAAAATTATGAATTTTCCAAAAAGGAAAACTCTCATGCCCATGCCTATGAGTGGGTATTTATTGTAAATTGTAACTCCATTCTTGAATTTTGGAAAATGCATTTGTTGACAAAATTGGAAGACAAGGTGTTGAGAGAGTGGAGAGAGTGGAGAGAGTGGGTTGAGAGGCAAGAAGACCAATTTTGAATTGTAGTTGAATGCACATACCTGAAAAGAGGAAAACCTATTCCCGAAAAAGAAGAATGAGGATTATGATGTTTGACTAGTAGGAGAGAGAGAGAGAGAGAGAGAGAGAGAAGGCCACACCTAGGTTGCCAAGAGAGTTTTGACAAGAAAGAATTAAAGAGAATGTCAAGAAAATGAGTTTGTATGGAGAGGAGGATGGATTTATTGGTATCTTATGTGTGTTGCAGGTGCTTTTTCTGTTCAAAGAGTGTTGTGATCAAATGTTGGCTTGTGTATAGATGATTATCAAAATATTTAAAGTTTTCACATGTTTGACAATAGATTTGTGTTGCAAGAATGACATGGCTTGGACATTGTTGAAGCCATTGTATCTCCAAATTGTTACAAGCATTTTGATTTGAATAATAATTTTTAGAATTCTCCTTTTATTTGTGTTTTTCCTTCATGTATTCAAAAGGCTCAGAAGTTAGCTTGTTATAAAAATTAACAATCCAGTGGTTTCTCAATTGTTGAGTTAGATTATTTGGTATCAAAGCATGACGAAGAAAGTAATTGGGGAGAAAGATAAAAACTGAGAAAATTTTCTGGAAGGGGACAAAAATCTAGTGTTCAAAAATTATTTTTTAGGGTTTTTGGATTAATTTTCAGCATGATTGTGTTGGTAGATAAATTTTGATCCTCTTTTATTCTTGTAGATGAAGGTGGGATATTCTATTATAAAATTTTTAGATAAAATGGAAGTTGTTTGCATATTCAAAATAATTTATGAAAAGTGGTATGTCAACAATTTGTTGTGGAATCAACTTGTGGGAAGATGGAGCTCTCTTATGGTGGTTCGACATTTTTTCAAAAATTTGCGAAGGTGGGAAATGTTGGTTCTCCCCTTGGTGGTAATGGCGGTAGGTATGAGGCTTTTTTTGTTGATGGTGCGTAGCTGTCAACTTGCAGTGGTGTTGTTGGTAATGATGGTAGGTCCTCCTTTCTATCTTTTGTTCCAGACTCTTTGGGTTTTAGTGACAGTCATCATTCCAAGCCTTGTGCGGGTGCCATTCCATGTCCTCATAATGTGAGCCTATCCTCTTCTTTGTGTTCATAGACTCATGTGAATATTGTTGTAGGAGAAGGACATAAGCATGTGGGGGTCCTTTCAAATGGACCAAGTTGGTCTAGTCTTTTGGGTGCTAAGCCTAAAGGGAAGAGTACCTCTTTATCAGTTAGCTTTTTGGTGAATCTTATTACTAGGGAATACTTGGTGTCGGTTCCTAACTACATCATTAAGAAACGCTTGGAGTCAATGGACTTATCTTTGGTGGGAAAATTTATGGGTCCTCACCTGAATGTCGAGCCAATTCATAATATTATTTCCAAGAGATGGAGGACGAAAGGCCAAGTGGAGGTGGTTGTGATGGCTAAGGGCTTCTTTTCATTCTCCTTTACTTATGATGAGGACATGGTGAGTGTTCTTACTAGTGGGTCATGGATGATTGGTAAGTCCTTGCTGGTCCTAAAAAAGTGGGAGGTTGGTTTTAGTCCTAGTTCTTGCTTGTTTACCTCTACCCCTGTCTAGGTAAGGCTTTAGGCTCTACCCCTAGAGTTCTAGGATGAACAAGTGTTTGCTGGTATTGCTAACATGTTTGGTAAACTTTTTTGCATAGATCAAATGGCTGCCTCTCTGAATAGGTTGGTTTATGTGCATTTATGTGTGATAGTGGACCAATCTACGGATCTGACTGAGAAGGTGTTGATTAATTCCAAGCTGGGAGGTTGGAGTCAAGTGATTGAATATGAATATATTACGTTTTCATATTTTCACTACAAAAAGGTTGGTCATTGGGCCAAAAAATTCCCTTCCAAGCTATCTAAACCTGCTCAAGCCCAACCTCTTATGGAATGGAAGGAGAAGCAAAAATCTTCTGGGGGACTTTGCGTGGAAGGGGAAGGTGAAGTTCCAAATAAACTTATCTCGGGTGAGTTTGATAAGGAAAATTCCTCTTGTAAGGAGGTTGGGGTCCTAAGGGGTGAGTTTGTTGGTTTGGTTTCTCCTCAGAAGGTCGTTGTTATGGATTGGGTCCCTCCAAGTGATGAATAGGCTATGGAAGATGGGGAGATGGTTGCTAATGAGGAGCTTTTTCCTTCGGTTGAAGCTGGGGTCTCTAGAAATGTAGAGGTTGTATGTAAGGATTTGGAATCTTTGGTGTTGAAGGATTTGGCAGGGGTTATGGTGTCTCCTACTTCTAATATGGGGATGGTATGCAAGGAGCTAGACTTGCAGGAGCCTTCTGGGGCTGGTGTTTCTCCTATTATTTCAAAATATGGCGCTCACCTCTTCTATCATTGGGAATGAGTTGGGGGGCTCTTTGTAGGTGAACGAGCCTCCTTTTTCTCTGGTCAAAACTAGAAAAAAGAAGAAGAACCCCTCTCCTCAAGGGGTTGCTACCAGGAATCATGTAAAAGTTGACTATGGTTTGGAACTTAAGGGTAGGGAGAGACCCACTCTACCAAAAAATATGGAGAAAGAAAGGAAATCTGATATTTCTTATGGTTCCCATAAAACATTGTTCAAGATGTTTCCTGAGCATCTCAAAATCCCCCATGAAAATTCTCTCATGGAACATCTGAGGATTGAATAACCCTCATAAATAGGATCTCCTTGCTAACCTGGTGGGGGATCAAAAACTGAATGTGATTTTGATTCAAGAAACTAAAATGCATATTAAAGGATAGAGTTTTTAAAGAAAAGGTTCTTAAAGGAGTGTGGCCTCCATGGTTTTGATGTGGACGGTGCTTTGGGAGATGTGGCTACTTTTTGGAATATGAAAGTTGTGGTTGGAAAGGCCATTTTGGGGTTCCTAACTACATTTCTATCTCCTTTAACCATATTAGGGATGATTTTTTCTAGGTTACTTCTAATATCTATGCTCCTAATGTCAAGATTTCTCATAAGAGGTTCTGGGAGAATCTGAGCTCCTTCAAAGTTGTTTTCCCCTCTGAGCACTGGCTAGTCATGGGTGATTTTAATACACCTTTGAGCAGTATTGATAAATTGGGTGGTTCTCAAGTTGATGATGAGAGAAGATTTGATTTGATGTCTTTTGTTAATGAAAATGCCTTGTTTGATGTTGATCTAGGTGGGGCATCCTATACTTGGTTGAATCAAAGGAATAGTGATGCATTGATTTAGGTTAAGTTGGACAAAGCCCTCCTTTCACCTAAGTGGTTGGTTCATTTTTCTTGCTCCTTTTCAGCTCTCACAAGGTTGGGGTTGAACCAATTCCCCATTTCTTTTTCTGATGAGGTGGTTGGTCGAAGACATTCTTTCCCCTTCAGGTTTGAAAAGATGTGGACATCTCATCCAGAGTTTAAAGTTAACCTTGCTTCTTGGTGGGATATTCAAGTTGATGGGTTGGCTATGTACAGAATTGCTAAGAAGCTAGTTGCGGTGAAGGCTAACATGAGAAATTGGAATAAGGTTTCCTTTGGTCACATTTTCTAGGATAAATCACGTATCAAGATGGATCTTGATCTTGTGCAATAGAATATCCAAGATTTGGGTTATAATGCACATCTGGTGAATGAGGAGAGTGTGCTTTTGTCTCATCTCCATAATATTGTAGCCAGGGAGGAGGACTTCTAGAAGCAGAGGTCATGTGTGGTGTGGCTCAATTGTGGTGACAAGAATACTAAATTCTTTCATATTACCACCTTGAAGCATAGAGCCTCCAATCATATTAAGTGTATTCGTCAGGATGGAGGGCTGATTGAGAATGATGAGGAGATCCGTCGAGCAACTACTTCCTACTTTTCTAATCTCTTGTCTAATGATTTTGTCCCATCCATGGAAGCTCAAGATTAGGTGATGGAGGTAATTCCTAGAATTGTGACAGATGATCTTAATTGCATGTTGTGTGGTATACCTTTTGCGGAGGAAGTCAAGAAATTGGTTTTCTCCTTTGTGTGGAATAAGGCTCCTGGCCCTGATGGTTTCCCCATGTTCTTCTTCCAAGAATTTTGGACCATCTGTAGACACTAAAAAATGTCCTAGGTCTGCGAGCAACATTTTTCCTTGGTCATCATCCTCTAATTATTTAATTATTTAATTATTTAATTATGCTTGATCATATTCCTCTATTAATTAAATATATTTTTAATTATTTAATTAATTCACTTTATAATCTCTATTCTATCATGATCAATTAAAATAAATTAATTGTGTCACTAACACCCTCTTTCTTCAATAATTAAATAAATTTATTTAATTATTTATCTTTCATCATTTGTCTATAGTCAGATAATAATTATTAATTATTATTTGACCTTTTCATTCTTCTATAATTAAATAATTGTCAAGATTATTTAATTATGTGTCATTCTCCTCCCCTTTGAATAAATAATACAAATCAGTCTAATTGTCATACCTCCTATTTAATTAAATTTATTTCACAATTTGATTTAATTAAATGCTCCTTTTTCATTTCCTCCAAATAAATAATTCGAATGAATTATTTATTTTTCACTTGTCCATTTTCTCCATTTTTGAATAATAATTTTAAATAATTTATTTATTTATGCCTCCCTTTTGGTCAAAGATGCCCTACTCATGGCCTTTATTTATGTCATACCCATCTCTGTCATAGCCGTCGGCGTCATAGATCTTCCATGAATGGCATATTTTGGTTGCATCAATTCTCAACTGTCGATCTTGGCATTTTTTTAGAAGTTTTATCTTGGCCTTTCATTTCGTAACCTCCCTCTTATCCATTCTCATTTGTCGATCTTGGAATCTTTCTAGAGGATCGATCTCGGTCATCTGTTCAAATGGTTGTCTATAAAAGCAACCGTCCTCTCCCATTTTCAAGTTAACAACCTTTCATCTCCAACCTTCTACTTACTATTTGCAGGTATTTACACAAGTCTACTTCAAAATTTGAGGGCAATATTAGCATAAGGAGAAATAGGAGATACAAGAGAAGTGATTCAAATGCAAGCATGGGGAGTATGCTGGTTCGATTATTTCATTTTACTCATTTTTATTTGTTTTCTCTTGTTTGGATTTTTTTTTAGCTTAGAAGTGTTGGTTGTCACTTGTTTTAGGCTAGGAATTATCTAACCCCATCTTACATTGGTGAACCCAACGTGAAGGACAAGATTTTGTAGGTTTTCGTATGGTTTTTTGTTGTTTTTGTAGATTTTAGGTATGGAACGATGCAAGTGATAGACATAGCGACACATTTTCTACGAAGTGATGCATTTGATAAACACAGTGACGCATTTGATGAAAAGCGACACATCCACCAAAGACCTCAGGTGGGAGAATTTTAATTTGAAAATACAAAGCAATCACTCTGGTGTGATGTGATGCAATAACGTAACTAATAAAATAAACAACACATTTATCTGCTATGTGCAGAGTTCTAGTTTTTGTGCTTTTTCTATCTTTCTTTTCAATTTTTCGATTAGACTAGTATTTTTCAATTACTGATCTTCTATTTGTAGCATGTGGCTTTGGAGTGGAGCTCCCAAAACTACTTCTTTTGAAGCAACAAAAATATCAAGCTCTTAGTTTAGTTTCTTTAAATATTTTTGAATTTAGTTAGTTTCTTTATTCTCTCTGGTTGTTAGTTTATGAATTCTAGTTTAGTCCTTAATATTTTATGATAACCAAAGTCTTTTGCAGCTTTTCATTGGTCCAAGATATCTTTGTGAAACTACTAATCTGTGGTTTTGCTAGTTTTCATGTGTCCAAGGCTTTATTTTGAAACCATAAAATATTTTTTTCTTTAGATTAGACAAGATTTTCAATTGATGCTTTAAAATGAATGATTGTCTTCTCTCACATAGATTTAACTAGAGGGTAATGAATCATTATTTTAGTGTTTGAAGGATGGTAGACATTATGCTCTCACCTTGTGCAAACTCGATGATCAGAAAGCCAAACCCATCTATTTTTTTGTTTACCCATTAGAGAGCCTACCTTGGTGGGAAAAAGTACTCACCCCAAGGGAACGACCCAAGCGGTAATGGGCTAAATCCAAGTCCTTCTAAACCGCTATATAAATTTTTGATTGCAAGGAAAGTTTGCAATCAAAGGGAAGTGGTGTGTAATAGCTCTCCCTCAGTATCTTTATGATATAAAAATCCCTTGCTCTAAGGGTTGGGAGACCTCTTGAGGGATTTTATTACAACATCCCCTGAACTGGATGCCCTTACTAGACACCTCTTATTTGTAGAAGCCAAAATCCTTCTATTTGTTGGTGCAAGAGGTCAGACCTCTGAAGCCATCCCACATTTTCATGGTTCTTTATAGAGATAGAAAATTCCTCTTTAGGGAATTTAGAACTTGGTATGCTCAATAAGTGAGTGTCAGGTAAGGGGGAGTCAGTGCTACCAAGTTCCTAGGCTATCCAATCTGAATAAGCATGGTTGGAGAAATCGAAGTGGGAACCCAATGAATATTGTCCTTGCCAACCATAGGATTCATGCTTGTTTTCTTGAAATCAAACATTTTCACAACAAAACTAGACCAAAAACAAGTGTTTTATACTATTTTCTATGTTTTCCAATCACATTTCTTCAAAAACAATCAAAATCTCATTAAAAACCAGTTCAAAAATATCAAAATTGTTAAAGCAACATTCTAGAAAATCACAATTGTTAGACACAAAGCCGCAACTGTTACTGTGAACCATAACTAAGAATTGGAAAACCACAACTAACTTTTTGAAACACAATTTCTAGAAACAAAGTCGCTTTGATAACTTGAACTGCAACTATATGATGCATTTGCTGAAAATAGAGCCACAATTGTCTACTAAACAAAAACTTCTAAAATCTATGTCCAAAATCCAACCAAAATAGTTTCATAGTGACCTCTAACCAATAAACAAGAGACTTGCAAGATTCACCAGCTTATTCTAGCATTCCCATTAGAAATACATTGCATTATAGGTTAAACCCCTTCATCCTTTACATTGCACAAATTAGACATTGGTTCTTAGGTTGCATTTGAGCCTTTAGATTTTGAACATAGGGAGACTTTTGAGCTTTTTTAAATTCTTGGTCACATATTCTATTTTTCATTGACCATTATCCTTTTCATCGTCAACCCTTGTCATTGTCACCTTATCAAGTTTGAGTCTTGAACTTGTGTCCTTGTCTTGGCTCTTCTTTGTCAAATTTATCCTCTTATGGTCAATGAAATTTGAAATTTGTTGCATTGGGTTCACATTATCTTGATTTCCATACTTTTTTTAAAATTCCCTTTCATTAACTTGCTCTCATTTAGACTCATATTTCTTAGATTACACTTTACACCTTTATCCCAAAAATACAAAAAAAATAGTTCATTTCCACCATAGCCTTAGCTTGGCATATCCCTTTGCATCCATTTGACTCATTATCATTTTGCATTGGCATAGGTTTCCTTCATCTTAACCTTAGAATCATTTAGTCACCTTATCATTAATCGACCTTTAGCTTCCTTTTGCATTTATCGTCCTTGCATTTTCATGTCCTAAAATCTAAAAAATCAAAAAACATAGTTTATTCTCATTTGCATCTTGCATTATCCCTCAACTTGCAAAAATTATCACATGGTTGAAATGAGGTCAAATTCCAAAAGAAAGGAGATGGATTTTTCAAGTGACCCTTTTCATGACACTACCCTTGGAATAAATTCAAATCATTCTATACCTACAAGTGACACATCACAAGGAAACCAAACCAACAAGTGGGAAAACATGATCCTAGAAGAATTTAACAAACAATTGACCCCTCAAGAAATTGAAAGAGCTTACCAAGAACCAATAAATTTAAGCATGGTTGATCAACTTGTTAGTTCCAACCCTAACAAATTTTTCTATGCACTAGCTAAAAAGGGTGCCAAGCTACCTCAAGGCTTTGATGTATCAACCCTTGTAGAAGATGAAAATAAAAATCTATTTGCACTTGGCATGCCCTCATCAGAAAAAACATCAAACATACCCCTTTGGACAACTTCACACATGACTACCACTACCACACATATCCCAACCATCCCAACATTTGGAAACAAGGTAACCCATACCACTACACAAGGACAAAGTTTCACACTTGGAAGTTCCTCCAATTCCATGGGTAAGACCTTTACAAATCCCCTTTTTCAAAATATGATGCAAGGTTCCATTCCACAAGGTCCTACGCCTTTGACTCAAAATTCAAACCAAGGTTCAATTCCTACACTTCAAAACACAAATCAAGGATCCTTATTTCAATTTAAAATTACACCTTCATCAAGTCAGCCTAGAAAGGTTCACATTGTCTCACAAAAAATCCCAAAGAAAAACATTAATCAAGGACCCATCCCATCACTCCAAAATTTAAATCAAGGGTCCCTTCCATCATTCCAAAATTCTAACCAAGGAACCATTCCTTCATCACAAAATATCAATCAAGGGTCTACATATTCATTTCAAAATACCAATCAAGGGACCTTTACTTCATCACAAAACATCAATCAAGGACCTACAGCTTCATTTGCAAATCAAGAACTTAATTTTCAAAACCAAAGCACAAATCAAGGGTCTACACCTCAATTCCAAAACACCATACCACATACAAACCTGACCTTTGGAACAAACCTAAATGCCAATTTCATTCCAAATCAAACCAATACAAATCAAGGTCCCACGTCGCAAGGCATCAATCCTAATTCAAATACAACCTATGACCTTAATACCAACATCATAACACCAAATCAAAACAATGCAACACCATATCTTGTAGACTTCTTGATACAAAAATTGTAGACCCTCCAACAGTAGATGACAAACATGCAATTGGCGACTAACAAGAAAACTTATTCCATGGAGGAATAATGTCCCTTTCCATTCGATCGAAATTTATACATGCCATACTTTCTCCCTCATTTCACAACATCGCCTTTGCTTAAGTACAAGGGGATAGGGGATCCAATAGAGAACATTAAAGAATTCAACACATCATGTATGTAAGTCTCATATGATCCTACCTATTTGATGAGACTATTTCCACAAAGCCTTACAAGGCCAGCTCTAGATTTTTTTGCACACCTTCCTCTAGGAATAAGGACATGGGGTGAACTAGCTGAAAAATTCATCAATAACTTCTCCTTCAACATTAAAAATGATGTCACCCTTACCAAATTGAGCACAACCAAACAAGAAGGGGAATCACTCACCTCATTTTACCAAAGATGGTGAGGTTTGGTTAGTGAATTCCCTTGTCACATTCTTGAAATAATTGGTCACCATGTTTGTGAAAAATCTTAACAAAGAACTGATTAGTCAAATTCAAATCCAATGTTGCAAAACCTAGTAGAACCCAAAATTTCCATCAAAAACCCTAAGGTTTTCCCACAATCTTCCATAAAATCTATGAAAAACCTAAGGGATTTTATTTATTCATGCCTTTTTTTTTCCTATCTTTCCCTTAAAATTCTATTTTCCCCATCCATAATGATCAAATACCTTTACCGCCATTCAAAAAAAGCCAATGTTGACTCATATATTTTAACCACCACTCTCATTATTCATGTCATTCACCACCTTACCGCGGCCTCCCATAATGGGCTCGAGGTATGGTGGTAGTAGTTAATGTGCAAGCATAAAGTGCTTACCATGCCAACGCACATGGTATAAACATAGACCACGGTATCGCGGTGGGTGGTAAGTCACCAATTGGGTAGCAGTCAAAAGACCCAAATGTGGTACCCTAGGGGGTTCAAGCAAAGACTGTGGTGACTGCGGTAACGGCGGAGGAAGTGGCTAACAGCTACACCGCGGTACCACCAACAATTAGGAGGTAGACCGTGGTAGAGCAGTAGAAGGTGAGAAGGCAGTGACAGTTGGATACCATGGTACCATGAGGAGGCAACGAGCAGACCACGGTAACATGGGTAATAGTGAGAGATGACAGTTAAATTCTAGCACCGTGAAACCGTCGGCAATGAAAAACATGCTCGTGGTGGAGCGATAGGGAAGGAAGAAGTTGTAACAGTCATCGCTATACCACGGCCGATCAATAGGTTGACCACGGTAGAGCGGTAAGCATAATAAAGGCCACAAGAGATGAATTGTAAAAAGTGGGAAAGATGGCAAAGTGAAAATAAAAGATAGAAAAAGATAAAAAGGGAAAAAAGTAAAAGCTCGAATGTAGTTAAAATATGTAATTTTCCAATAGGAAACTCAATTAAATATTTTATCTCTGTCATAGAATGTAAATGGTTTTATCAGTCATGTGAAGGGTCACGACCCTTGGTATGAATTGTATAAATACTTTAAAAAATCAATTAAGTAGGGGTAGTGGTTAGAGTAGGAAGGAGATTTCTGAAACTGGGGAATGTAAGTAACGACAAAGTTTTTTTTGAAGCAGATCAATGGACAGATCATTTTGAATTGGTGAAACTCTTTTTGTTTTTATTTTTTGTGGTGTAATAATTTATATTCCTTATGTGGGTTGTCTCCAACTTGAAGTCTTAAATCATTTAAATCAATGTATCAAGCATATGTTTGATTTATCAAAGTGCAAATTTCACTCTGTGTGATTTGGTTGATTGGTGTCTGCAAGTCAGAATTAAATTCTTTTAAACAAGTCATAGTGATTTAGTATTTCTTTTGGATTGTTGAAGAAAAACCCAGTAAGAAAACATTCCAGCACAATTTATGCAAGTCATAAATTAATGAAGTTTTATGCCAATCATATAGTTTCATTTTTTAAAAGTGCCTAACAACTAGAATTAAGACAAAGAAGGAAACACACGTAATTGATGATTTTTTGACTCCATTGCCCATGTGGATAGAAGGCACTGATCTGCCTCAACCCAGAGATAAAATTCATAAACAAACAATTTATTCAAAATCCTTTCATTTGTGTAGTAGGGGTAGGAGTAGGTGTAGTAATACTATCTGTCCACTTCCCCTTGCCATTGTGGGTAGATAGTTCAAACAAGGAAATACATTTCAAAATCTGCATCATTCACTAGGTACACCCACCTTGGTCTAGCAGAACCTAAAGAGAAGAAGGTTCAATTGCATCAATTGGTCTTGTACATTGGCCAAAAGCATTGTGAGAGCTTGGCAACCTCTTGTGGTTCAAACCTGCATTTTTGAGAACCAACAGTTTGGCAAATCTACTGGGGAGTAACTTGAGAAAAATTCTGGTGGCAGGCAGCCTTTCCATATAGAGTCATTAAAGAGAGATTCACAGTTAAGAAATTTGAAAATTGACTCTGCTGGGTAAAATAATAACATTTTTATTTTTCTCACTTTTAAAAAGTGGGTGGCGACTTTGAATGAACAAGTGCATTGAGACTGATAAAATAAAATACAGATCAGAAAGAAATCATCCTAGAGTTCAGACTATTACAATTACTCACAACATGCAGGGAAGAAGGTCTTTGTACAAATATGGTGATGGTCCTAATGACAAAATTAAGTAGACTTGCAAAAATGACCAGGGCAAGAAAGTGTTTAATGACCTGGGCACAACAACTAAAAATAAAACATCAAAGCTACTAGTGGAAACACATAATTCATATGATGCATTAGCAAATGAAAATAGCCCGTCTAAAGAGCCTCACACTCCTGAGGAGATGAGAAATCCCGTCTATCAAGCAGACCCTGAGAATGTTGACAAGTTCATGGCTGATTTTGAAGCTAAAAGAAGGAGACAGTTTGAATATGATCAAAAAGAAACACTTCTTGAGGATGGACTTCAATATGAAGCAGCATCTGAATAAAATCATGAACTTATGATCCCAAATGAGGTAGATGCACAGTGGGAATGCATGAGGCAAGAAACAGAAAGATCAAGGGTAGAATATGAGCAAAGGCTTCAGGCAATGAAAGAATTTGAGAAATTGAAATTGCAAAAGGCTCAGGTTAAAACGCCAATGGTTGACTCACCCAAATATGTACCACCTCATAAAAATAACAATATGAGACCATCAAATTCCCCACAAGCCCACCAAAATCAGCCAAGGAATCAATGTGGACATCAAAATGCTCCACCACAACATAAGGGTGTTCAACCACCTCCTTATCAGCATCATGTACCCCCACAAGGCCAGCAATATGTGGCAAATAATAATCCATTGTACCAACATCAGCATTACCAAAATCCTCCTCCACAATATACAACCATGATCAGGCAGTTTGATTTGGTTGGATTTCAGATATACCCTTATCCTATGGACAGAAATTGGAGAAGCTTTGTCCCAAAGTTCACAGGAAGTAGTGTAGTCACAGCTGAGGAGCATTTGAGAAGCTTTAACACATTCATTCAAGACCTGTATATGCAATATGAGGATGTGCAGATGAGATTATTTATGATGTCATTGATTGAAGATGCCAGGGACTAGTTTAACAGTTTACCAACAACATCCATTGACTCCATTCATATATTTTATGAGCAGTTTCTCTAGCAGTATGGGAATCAATGTGCATCAGAGATTGTTTTGCATGAATTGGTAACTATCCAAAAGCATCAAAATGAGTCAGCTTATGACTTTAATCAGAGGTTTTCCAAACTACATAATAAGATACCTCATGGATCCAAGTTGGTTGATCCTGCTGCATTGAGCATCTACTTGAAGGCTTTTGATCACAAGACAGGATATGAGCTTAGGAACAGAGATCCTAGGAATTTGGTTGAAGCTCAAAAAATAGCACTCACCATTGAAAATAATAGGAAGGATGTAGGGATGATTGCTAAAATGGAAAATCCAAGGGTTCCCCAATATGCTCCCCCAAATAGGCAAGAGAATACATACATGAGTGAAAGACCAAGACTACATGGCATGCCATACAATACAAATTGGAAAGATGGAAAACCAGTAATGGATAGACCGAAGAATAAAGAGATGCATGATCCCTTGAAAAAGGAAAGGGGCCTATATGGTAGATAGAAGTCCTTGGTGCTTTGTTTGTTATGCACTGCACTCCCCGGAGTATTGTGTTACAGCTCAGTCGGTACCAGAAGAAGACACGGTGGAAAATGATGGTGGGGAAGACCATAATATCTATTTAACTTCCCACACTCTCAACTCCTTGGAGCAGGGGTATTCATCTTCAGAGGAAGGAGGATATGAGTATGATGTTGATCATCATAAATACAATATTCATATGGCAAAACAACAGGTCTTTTTTGACTATGAAGAAAGTGAAAATGAACAAGATCCCCCTATTACATCACATCAGACTAACAGATGCAGTATAAGGAGTATGAGTGAGGAAAAGATCAAAAGATTGACTGCTGCAGCAGTGGAAGAAGCTAGAATCAAATATCGGCTGAAGAATAGAACAGTAAATGAGGATGAAGGTGTCCCAAGAGGAATATTTTTAAAAAATAAAAAATTATCCCAAGATATATCAAAGAGGTCAGGTGATGAGCAATCTGACAAAAAAGAACAGAAGTGTTTTCCTAAAAAAGAAGATAAAGAAGTCCCCAAGGATAAACAAAAGCCAGGTCAAACATGCAAAGGGGAAAAGGAGGAAAACAAAGGAGAATTGACATAACCAAAGAAGGTGATCAGAACTAAAGGTACATCTTTTGATTTCATACAAGCCTTATCTCAAATAAAAATTTATGTCCCATTACTTGAAATGATGAAAATTAAGGAATATAGGGAAAGTGTTATTCAATTAATGTCTAGTGGGAGGAATCAAAATGTAAACTTTGAACAAAAGGTGAATCTTGGAGTTGCTGATAAGAAAGAAAAAATAAAGGTTTCAGAACTTTTCCTAAATAATGCATTGATGAATACACCACAAATTGATCCATTTTTTACTACCCTACTCATAAATGGTAAATTGGTAAGAAATTGCATGATAGATTCAGGAGCTTCTATGAATATTATGCCAGTAGGAGTAATGAAACAACTTGGTATGTGGATAGATATTGAGGGTGGTAAATGTTATGCCATGGATAGTAGGCTTGTCCCAATTGTGGGGATTATGAAAAATGTAGAAGTAAAATTAGCAACCTACCCACAGGCAACCTATAATATTGATATAATTGTGATTGATACACCTCCTCAGTTTGGAATGCTTTTGTCTAGGCAATGGACTACAGCAGTTGGAGGTAATGTGCAGTTTGATTTATCATATGCCACAATACAAGTTAATGGTGAAGAAGTAAAATTGTATAGAGAACCAAGGATGAATCAAATTGTTGAGTATGTTCCTCATGAAGAACTTAATTTCTTTTTTGATGTGGATCTAGGGAGTTTCCAAGTAGAATTGTCTCAGCTAGAATTACTGAATAGTGACCCAATTGATGATTTTGTTTCTAGAAATCAGCAAGGTGTGTGGAAAATGTATTTTGATGGGGCATGTAGTCAATAAGGTAATGGAGCTGGGATAGTTTTCATATCACCAGAAGGTACAACATTTAGTTATTCATTTTTGTTGGCTTTTGAATGTACAAATAATGTGGCAGAGTATGAACTCTTATTGATTGGTTTGAACATGGTTGTCAAGCATAGGATTAAGTTGTTGACTGTCTTGGGAGATTCTGAGCTAGTTATTTCACAAGTTAGATCAAAATATTCTACAAGGAACAAGAGGCTAGAACAATATAGAAATGTTTTGTGGGATACAGTGGAACTATTTGATGCATTTTCAATTGATTGGATAGATAGATCTAAAAATTTGATGGCTGATTTTTTGGCTAACGTAGCCTTAAAGAAAGATGATATCACTTTGGCAGGAGTGTCTCAGGTTGAATTCAAAGCAAGACCTATTGTCCCTAACAACATATATATTTAGAAGGTTTTTGATGATGATACTGACCTTTTGAAGTTTCTTCATTGTATAGACCAATATGAAGCATAGGAGATTGATTTCAATTCTTTTGAAGAAGTGGATGGGAAACAGACTATATTTGGAAAAGAAGTTTTGTAGCTTAAAACCAACAAGCTTCCCAAAGGGCTTGTGGCATTGGAGAGGTTATATTATGGGAATGATCATTCTCTCATAAAGCAGACACCTATTAAGTAAGAGGATATTGAAAAAATAAATCTATGAATTGAATTAGCACCAAAAAAGGTTTATATTGGAAAGAAAATAAGCCCAACCATCAGAAGAATGCTGATTACATTACTCAGAAAGTACAAGTATGTGTTTTCTTGGTCTTATGAGGATTTGAAGGCATATAGAGAAGATATTTTTCAACATGAAATTCCACTAAAGCCAGATGCAAAGCCATTTAGACAGAGGCAAAGGCCTATCAATCCAACTCTGGAACCTAAGATGCAAGAGAAGCTAGCAAAACTCAGAGAGGGAGGTATTATAAAACCCATCAGACATTCAACATGGGTCTCAAATTTGGTTCCAGATAGGAAGAAAAATGGGGATATAAGATTATGTGTGGATTTCAGAAATTTGAATGTCACTTCCCTAAAAGATAATTATCCTCTTCCAAACATGGAGGCAATATTGCACAAAGTGACAGGATGTGAGCTATTTTCGATGATGGATGGATTTTCTGGATATAACCAAGTCAAAGTCAAAGAATTTTAGCAATACAAGATAGCATTCACTACACCATGGGGAACATATGTCTATGTAAGAATGCCATTTGGTCTCACAAATGCAGGAGCTACTTTTCAAAGGGCCATGGATGTGGCATTTGCAGATTTAATCAATGCTATAATGGTGGTATATCAAGATGATCTCACTGCTTATTCCAAAAGGGCAGAGAATCATGTGGGAGACTTGGAGAAGATCTTCATCAAAGCTTTGGAATATGGTATTAGTCTTAATCCTAAAAATTGTCATTTTGTTGTCACAGAGGGTAAAATTTTGGGGCATATTGTGTCAAAAGATGGGATTAGGATAGATCTTGAAAGGGTAGATGCCATAGATAAAATTCATATTCCCATAACTGTCAAAGCCATCCAATCATTTTTTGGCCAAATTAATTTTGTTAGGAGGTTTGTGTCCAATTTTGTTGAGATTGTTAAACCTATATCTAAGATGTTGAAAAAAGGAGAAAAGTTGGATTGGACTACTAAAGCTATGGATGCCTTCATATCTATAAAAAGATCTATCAAAGAAGCTCCTATTTTGAAGTCCCCTGATTTTAGCAAACCATTTCAGATATTTTCTTTTGCTTCATTTCACACCATAGCAGATGTCATGTTGCAGAAAAATGATGAAGGCCATGAGCAGCCTATTTCCTTTTTCAGCAAGTCTTTGCAGGGGTTAGAATTGAAGTATGATATTATGAAAAAATAGGCTTCTGCATTGGTCAAAGTAGCAAAGGCTTTCAGACCTTATCTTGTTGGTGCTGAGGTAATTGCTTATGTCCCACATGCAGCTATGGAGGATATCCTGGTGTAGACAGAGGTGACAAGGAAAATATGTAGATGGATTAATAAAATCCAAGAATCCAATATGGAGATTCAGATTACCAAATTGGTAAGAGGACAGGGTTTGGCCAACTGATGGTAGAAACAAATATTGAAGCAAACCAAATCTACAATGTAGAAGGAAAGGAAGAGGTTGTAGCAAGTATTGAGCATACTCCATGGTACACAGATGTGATGTATTATCTTAAAAACATGAAATTTCCTAAAGGGCTGAATGATATTCAAAGGAGAACTTTGAATTTGTAGGCTTCTACATATGTTTTTATAGATGGGGATTTATTTTGGAAGAATAGGGATGGCATATTGCTATTATGTTTAGATGAGTCCTAGGAAGGACATGTCTTAAGAGAAATGCATGAAGGGGTTTGTGGAGGCCATTATTCTGCTAAGACCACTGCACATAAGATTCTCAGGGCTGGTTATTATTGGCCTAAGGTGTTCAATGATTCTTTTGCACATTAGAGAAAATGTGAAGCTTGTCAAAAAATTTCAGGGAGGTTGAAGTATCAAGGAGCCTTGCCACTTCGACCTTTGAAAATAGAAGCACCTTTTCACCAATGGGGAGTTGATTTCATTGGATAAATACAAGAGAGATCAAGTGGAGGACATAGGTGGATACTAGTGGCTACAGATTATTTTACTAAGTGGGTGGAGGTTGTCCCAACTAAGCAAGCAACAAGCAAGGTGGTAGTGAACTTTTTGATGGAGAATGTTATAACCAGGTTTGGCATCCCTGTTAGATTGATCACAGATAATGGGATGTGTTTTAGATCTAAAGAATTCAGAGATTTTTGTAGAACATATGGCATTAATGTTTCTTATTCTGCCCCATATCATCCACAAGCCAATGGTTAGGCAGAGTCAAGTAATAAGAGTCTTTTGAAGATAATAAGGAGGATGCTTGATACAAATAAAAGGGCATGGGATTCAAAATTGAGATTGGTTGTATGGGCAGATAGGATTACAGTGAAGAAGGCAACTGGAAAATCTCCATTTGAATTGGTGTATGTGACATAAGCTAGGATGCCACTGTAGAATATTTTTCCAGTTTATAATTTTATTCTACAAGAAGACTTGGATATTCCTGAATCTATGGAGGAAAGAATGGAACAACTTGCAAAACTTGATGAAATGAGAAGAATAGCTCAAAACTAGAATATGAAGTTACAAGCACAAATGAAGTATTTGTTTGATAAAAAAGAAAAAGATAGAAAATTTGAAGAAAATGATTTGGTGTTGATGTGGAATGCAAGATGCCAGGAGAAGGGAAAACATGGGAAATTTGAGGCATTATGGTTGGGGCCCTTTATTTTTGTTGGTAAAAGAGGAGAGGATTCATACTACTTGCAGAACATGTCTGGAGAGGAGCAGGAGTTTCTTGTACATGGGCAGTTCCTAAAGTATTTTTTCTCTTGAGGAATTGCAAGGGGTTAAGAATTTCCAGTGCATGGATAATTCTTATTTAAACCCCTTTAAACATTCTTTTCCGTGCACAGTAGTTTAGGAAATTTGAAAGGTCTGGGTTTGCTAGTACATGGACATTCTCAGGAATTCCCTTTTTGAAAGCATTGCTTTCTTTCCATGTACAGTAGATTAGGGTCATTTTCACCTTCCATTCTCCATGCTCCACTTTCCATTTTCCATCTCCTTCACTCTTTCATTCACTTCATTTTCCATTTGTCATCATTTTCCATCCTATGCTTGGTCTTCTCTCCCAGAAACATTCTGGATTCTTGCAGTGATTTGCAAAATCACTTATCCCCAATAGGAGCCACTGTTAGAACCCAAAATTTCCATCAAAAACCCTAAGGTTTTCCCATAATTTTCCATAAAATCTATGAAAAACCTAAGGTATTTTATTTATTCATGCCATTTTTTTCCTATTTTTCCCTTAAAATTTTGTTTTCCCCATCCATAATGATCAAATACCTTTATCGCCATTCAAAAAAATCCAAAGTTGACTCGTATATTTTAACCACCGCTCTCATTATTCATATCATTCATCGCCTTACTGTGGCCTCCCACAATGGGCTCGCGGTATGGCGGTAGCAATTAACGAGCAAGCATAAAGCGCTTACCGCGCCACCGTGCGTGGTCTAAACATAGACCATGGTATTGCGGTGGGTGGTAAGTCACTAGCCAGGCAGTATTCAAAAGACCCCACCGCAGTACTGCAGGGGGTTCAAGCGGAGATCGCAGTGACTGTGGTAACAGTGAAGGAAGTGGCTAACAGTTACACCACGGTACTGCTGACAGTTAGGAGGTAGACCACGGTAGAGCAGTAGAAGGTGAGAAGTCAGTAACAGTTGGATATTGTGGTACCGTGAGGAGGCAACAAGCAAACCGTGGTAACTTTGGTAACAGTGAGAGATGACATTTAAATGCTAACACCGCGGTACCGCCAACAATGAAAAACATGCCCACGATGGAGCGGTAGGGAAGGAAGAAGTTGTAACAGTCATCGCTATACTACGGCTGGTCAATAGGTTGACTGCGGTAGAGCAGTAAACATAATAAAGGCCACAGGAGATGAATTGTAAAAAGTGGGAAAGATGGCAAAGTGAAAATAAAAGACAGGAAAAGATAAAAAGGGAAAAAGTAAAATCTCGAATGTAGTTAAAATATGTAATTTTCCAACAGGCAACTCAATTAAATATTTTATCTCTATCATAGTATGTAAATGGTTTTCCAGTCATGTGAAGGGTCACGACCCTTGGTATGAATTGTATAAATACTTTTAAAAATAAGTTAAGTAGGGGTAGTGGTTAGAGTAGGAAGGAGATTTCTAAAACTGGGGAATGTAAGTACAGAGTTTTTTTTGAAGCAGATCAATGGACAGATCATTTTGAATTGGTGAAACTCTTTTTGTTTTCAGTTGTTATGGTGTAATAATTTATATTCCTTATGTGGGTTGTCTCCAACTTGAAGTCTTAAATCATTTAAATCAATGTATCAAGCAGAAGTTTGATTTATCAAAGTGCAAATTTCACTCTGTGTGATTTGGTTGATTGGTGTCTGCAAGTCAGAATTAAATTCTTTTAAATAATTCATAGTGATTTAGTATTTCTTTTGGATTGTTGAAGTAGAACCCAGTACGAAAACATTCCAGCACAATTTATGCAAGTCATAAATTAATGAAGTTTTATGCCAGTCATATAGTTTCATTTTTTAAAAGTGCCTAACAACAAGAATTAAGACAAATAAGGAAACACACATAATTCATGATTTTTTGACTCCATTTCCCATGTGGATAGAAGGCACTAATCTGCCTCAACCCAGAGATAAAATTCATAAACAAACAATTTATTCAAAATCCTTTCATTTGTGCAGTAGGAGTAGGAGAAGGTGTAGTAATTGTATCTATCCACTTCCCTTTTCCATTGTGGGTAGATAGTTCAAACAGGGAAATACATTTCAAAATCTGCATCATTCATTAGGTACACCTGCCTTGGTCTAGCAGAACCTAAAGAGAAGAATGTTCAATTGTGTCAATTGGCCTTGTACGTTGGCTAAAAGCGTTGTGAGAGCTTGGCAACCTCTCGTGGTTCAAACCTGCATTTTTGAGAACCAACACAACCTTTGAATACATCCTTGAGAAAGGTTTCCTTATTGAGAAGGGTCTTATCACTAAAGGACTAGTCAAGGTAAACAAAGAAAATATGAAATCCAACAATGAAAAAAACAAATACTGGTCCTGAAATAAAAATTTCATAAATGATAGAGTTTTTTATGCCAACCAGATAACCAAAGGTCAAACCATTCAGCTTAAAAGTCCCTCCTCATCAAATACACCAACTATACCAAATACATAGATCTAAAGTCAAAACCAAATGCTAAATGTTGTCTAAAACAATCAACAACGAAGAGGACCTCCCCGTTCCAAAAGAACATACACTCAATTAGGTGAACCCATCGAATCAATCCTCAAACAACTTTTACAATCTAATATCATTACATTTCCAAACACCAATATTTATGGACCTACCTTGATCAAACTTGATTGATGGAAAGAAGATGAATACTATGAATACCATCATAGAAAAGGACACAAAACAACTAGATGTTGGACACTTAATAACATTATTCAAGACCTCATTGAAAATGAAACCATATCAGTAGGAGATTCACAAGGAAAAACCAATCTTGATCAAACCATATTCAAGACTCCCTTACAAGACCATGATAAAGGGAAAGCCTCTAGTTCAGGGAACTACAACAATAATGCCAATTATGTCGTAGTCAAACACGATTATAGCACTATCATTCTTAACATAAGACCCTTTGATGATCACATTTCTACCATCACCATAAACAAGCTTAACTCATATTATGTTGTTGCTACTCATAGAATTAAGATAACTATTCCAGGACCTTCATCTAATTCATAGCCAAAGAGTCAATATAATCTCCTGGAGCAGTTGAGAAAGACCCCCACACCAATTTATATCTTGGAGCTCTTCGCATATCCCCACAACATAGAGCTATTCTTGACAAAGTATTGCAAGAAGTATCTATCCCAACTTAGATTCCCAACTCAAGTTCCCAACTTGGTTCCCAACTTGGAATGGTGTGTTTGACTATCGATAAACTCATCGAATACCTAGCTATGCCACATCATGTCACCTTCTCTAAGCAAGACTTTTTCACACCAAAATCTTATCATAACAACCCCCTACACCTTGAAGTCTATGTTAATAAGTGCAAGCTCAAACAAGTCCTAGTAGACGGTGGAGTAGGTCTAAATATTTTCTCACTAAAATTGGTAAAAGCATTGGGATACTATGATAATTGTATAGAACAAACAAAGAAAATCACTATCAAAGCCTATGATGATACTGGGTGTTCATCTTAAGGTGTAATTTCACTTCCCATTAGAGTTGACCCAGCAATATAGGACATAGTGTTTCATGTCTTGGATCTGGATTTGCATTACAATCTTCTCCTTGATTGTCCTTGGATTCATTGTATGAGGGTTATTCCATCCACCTACTATCAATTCCTCAAATTTCCACATAATGGCACTGAAATAACTATTCTTGGTGACCCTGATCCTTTTTAGTATTCTTGAAACCTAAGAGGAACTATTGAATTCCCATCAATCGAGAGGCTTCACCTTCCACTTCATCCACCACTGCATCTCACTAAATTGACCCATCTACCATTTTCAAAGCATCCACTCCATTCATCATGCCTTACATGCCTAAGATCTAGATCCAAGATAAAGGATGCGAAGAATATAACATGAAGAGTTTCTTTTTCATCAGAAAATTACCTAAATCCCTAAAGCCATATGGCAAACCGCATCCCCTACAACCTAAAGTTATCATCCATAATCCCCCTACCACCTTCACTAGATGGGGGGAAATTTCTAAATAATATCTAGATGATCATATCCTCACATGGTTGTATAGAGAAGAGGAGGACATTAAATCTAAGAATTTTCCAGTTGAATAGTATCCAAAAGGGTTCCAAATAATGAAGTGACAAAGATATGATAGACATAGTGGTCTTGGACTAAATAAACAAGGAATGATGGAACCCTTGCAACCTCCTAAGTTAATCAAACATCAATGGATAGGTTTCATACCTATAAAAGTGACTAACCGAGGTATCAGGTTATCTTTGAGTGAGGTTTCTAATGCTTTAGATGAGATTGAGACATATGAAGATTCTTGGGATTATGAGACCGATTCTAATGAATATGAATTGGATTCCCTATCCTCCACTACCTTTATGGACCTTGATAAACTATTTGGAATACTTGATGAGCCTCCTCTTGAAAATAAATTTAGTCAAATGCTTACAATCAGTTCCCTGCTAAGCCTACCAATCCCTCATCCAAAAGTCCCTTTGAATAAAGAAGAATGGATCAAACACTTTTGGGAAACCATTGATTTTGCCTCTTGGGAACCTGATGACTCTACCTCCATCTTTACCCTATTTTCCTACAATATGACTCTTGATAGTACCGATGATGGATTACCCCTTGTCTACCCTCAACTCATAGATTGGGATCAACAAGACCCACCAAGTTTGGACACTTTCGAGAATGATGAAGCAATAGCTGAGTTCATAGGACTTCATGAAGGAATACTAAGTGGGGATAATAAGGTTGGATTTTATATAGAACTTGATTATGTAGCATACTTTTGTGAGGTTGTCCTATCCTCTAGTCACAAAAGTGAAAATCACAAAAGTAAATAAAAATAACAGGTCTTCAGGTGAAAACCAAAAGGCACCTGCTGATTGTGAAAAAGTAAAAATAAAGGACAAATCTGAAGGTGAAAACCTCTCTGAGGCACCTAAGGATGGAGGACTAGACTGTCTCCCAATAGACTGAGAGAGATTTCCATTTCTAATATAAGAAACAGAAGAGGTGAATATTGGAACACAAGATAATTCGAGAATCATATAGTTAGCAGTATCTTTGACTGCCAAGGAAAATCTTGAGTTCACAACATTCTTTGCAGAAAGATAAGTCAATTTTGCTTGGTCATATATTGACATGCCTAGATTGGATCCTAAATTGGTTTTACATCACTTACCACTTCTACCTAATGCTAAACCATACAAACAAAAACTAAGAAAAATGCATCTACAGATTGCACTCCTTGTCAAGGCAGAATTAAAGACACTTATAGATGTTGGATTCATTCATTCTATTGATTATGTGCATTAGATATCGAACCATGTTCCTATCAGCAAACCAAATGGTCAAATCAGAATTTGCATGGATTTCAGAGATATCAACAAAGCTTGTACCAAATATGATTTTCCTCTACCAAATATTGACATCATAGTAGACCTCACAGCTGGATATGAAATGTTATCACTTATGGACGGATTCTTGAGTTATAACCAGATAAGAATTGCTACTGAAGATCAACCAAAAATAGCTTTCACATGTGCTTTGGGAAATTTCTATTGGAATATGATGTTGTTTGGACTGAAAAATGCTAGAGCTACATACCAAAGGGCTATGACTACAAGTTTTCATGACTATATGTATGTGCTTATGGAAGACTATGTTGATGAGATTCTCTCTAAATCTCTAGAACAAAGTGGACACTTAGCAGTATTGGACAAGATTTTCACATGACTAGAAAAGTACCAACTCAGATTAAATCCAAAGACATGTGTTTCCAAGGTCCAATCAAGCAAACTACTTGGATACATTGTCTCACGTAGAGGAATAGAAGTTGATCTCGCGAAAGTCAAAGCTATCTTAGATATGCCACCACCAACCAATATTAGTCAATTGTGAACATTAAAATGAAGACTATAGTCCATCTGTAGGTTCATTGCTCAATTAGCAGAAAATATCCACCTATTCCAACATTTGTTAAGAAAAGGAATTCCCTTCAACTAGACAAAAAAGTGTCAAGAGGCATTTGATCAGATCAAGAACTATCTATTGGCTCCACCAGTTTGCATGCCTCCAATTGACAAAAGACATATGATATTATATGTGACAACTACTACATCAGCATGGGGGGCACTCTTAGCACAAGATGACAATGATGGCAAGGAAAGAGCATATCAGTCGCACCTTAGTTGGGTATGAGATAAACTATAGTTCTATTGAGTGAGCATGTCTAGAAGTGGTATTCGTAGCATAGAAACTAAGACATTACATGTTGAATCATAAGACAAAACTGATTACCAAAATTGATCCTTTGAAATATCTTCTCAGCAAAGCAACACTGATAGGAAGACTAGCTAAATGAGTTATGATGTTGAGTGAATATGACATTGAGTACACAGATCAAAAAGTAATAAAAGGACAAGTGATAGTAGATCAACTCATAGATGCACCACTAAAGGTAGACCATCCTTTGATATCTTATTTTCCAAATGAATCAATCTTTTTTATAGACACACCAACTACATGGAAGTTGTATTTTGATGGATCTTACACAAGTCATGGTTTCGGAGCTAGGATTCCCATGCATTCCCAAGTCATTCTGAATAGCATTCCCATGCGCTAATAACATAATAGAATATGAGGCATTGTTGATAGGACTCTGAATAGCAATAAAATGGAAAATTAAGGATCTTCATGTCTACAGTGATTCTCAATTAGTGGTAAACAAATTTATGATGATTATGATGCCAAAGATGAGAAATTACTGCACTACAAGTACATGGTGGATAGTTTCAAATTGTACTTTGATAATGTTTCTTTTGAATAGATACCAAGAATCTTGAACAAAGTAGATGATGCAATGGCTACCATTGGATCTCTCTTGGACATTCCTAATAATGCATCACAATATGAGCTCTTGGTAGAATAGGTATTGATCCCTGTATTCAATGTCCCCAAAACCAAACTGGTCTGTGAACTTGTTGGTCTTAATTCACCTTGGTACAAAGACATGTATGCCTATTTGCATGACCAGATTATCCCTCCCAACTTGTCCCTTAACTAATGCAAAACCTTTATCTAAATATGCTATCATCAGAGATACCCTTTATCATCATGGCCTAGATAGTACTCTCCTTCGATGTCTCGACTCAAATTAAGCACAAACAGCCTTACAAGAGGTACACCACAGTATATGTGGAGCTCACTCTTCTGGTCCTACCTTAGCCAAAAAGCTCATGAGGATAGGATATTACTGGCCTACAATGGAATCGGATGCCTATCATTTTGTGAATAAATATCACCAATGTCAGATTCATGAAGATCTTATACATGCACCAACTCAGGAATTTTAGCCACTTACTTCACCATGGCCATTTTCTCAATGGGAACTCGACCTCATAGGAAAGATCCATCCCACCTCTTCCTATAGACATAATTTTATCCTTGTCACTATTGAGTACTTTACACAATGGATTGAATTCATCCCACTAACTTACATCACTAGAAAGAAGATAGACAAATTCATCCTGAATTACATCATTTTCCATTATGGTATCCCACAATCCATCATTATAGATAATGGTCACCCTTTTAAGAACCAGGATGTCTGTGAGCTTTGTGAAAGATTCCATATCCAACATAATTTTACTACTCCATATTACCCCAAAGGTAATGGTCAAGTTGAGGCATCTAATAAGACTATCCTAGAAATATTAAAGAAGACGGTCAATGATGCTGGATGTGACTAGCACCTACAACTTAATCCTGCCTTATGGGCCTATCACACCAGTATTCACACCCCTATAGGAGCTACACCATATTCCCTTGTCTGTGGATCTAAAGCAATACTTCCTATATGATGCAGAGCAAGAGGATTCACAACTTAACATTCAATTTTTTTGACAACTTTCATAAAATTACTCATCTCAAATAATTATTAAGTGCATTCTGGATCACATTAGAAACATAACCATGGTAGCCCACAATTTAATGCAATGAACAGTCATTAATAAATTCTACAAAACAAATAATAAATCCAATCTCTTTGGTGAGATTTAAGATACCATAATTATGGACCTTCCTTCCAAGTTTTATGAAGATCCAATGGTGGAAAATAAATTTATTTCATTTTTCCCAAAACTGCAAACCCTAGGCAGTGTTCAAACCTGCCCTCACCAAAATAGTCATATCTTCCACAAAACTCAATAAAATTTAATGAGACAAAAATAATTGGAAACTAGAAATAGAGATATTTCCATCCATATATGATAATCCATTATTTGAGTCCATATCAGGCCGTACAAATCACAACTTCAACCTGAAAACAATCTAAAAATCAGAAAATGCATACAAAACTTGAGGTTGTCATTCATCAACCTCCAAAAATAATGTCTCCAACCCCCCAATTCGAGTTTTGGAGGGTGTACTTACACATTTCCAACCAAAACCAACTATTTTCAACCACCTTCTAATTATTTTGGTTACAAAACACCTCAATGACACTTTTGACAAGTTGCTTGACAACTTTCTTTGAGAAACTTTTACAATTTTTACAATATGGAACAACTTTAAACATTATTTGACAAATGACTTCCTAAGGCTCAAACACCTATAAAATGGTTTGATAAACCTTATTATAGGACCCAATACATAAAATAGATAAATTATTTACAAATGGCCTCATGGAGGCTTAAAAGCAACTTGGTGCTCCTGCACCACTATAAAGGTTGAGTTACCATCCTTATGAGTCTCTATGCAAGGCTTGATTGATCAAGAAGAATATCATGTATCCCATCTACATGAGCTATAGTTACTGGATGAAAAGAGAAAAAATGCTTTAACACATTTTCAAGCATATCATAATCTCCTTCGACGTAGTCACAATAAGAAGGTCTGTCCTAGAAGTTTTGAAATTGGTGACTTAGTCCTAAAATAAAATCCAAAAAATCGAGTCGAATGAAAAAAACCTGGGAAGTTTGAGCCTAATTGGTTGGGCCTGTATATTGTCATAGCAGCATATGGATTTGGTGCTTATCAGCTTTCCACTCCTAAAGGAGAACCATTCCTTTAACACATAAACAACATGCATCTTCGCAATTATTACACTTGATTCTCAGAGTATCCCTTAAGAAGTCAAAAATATAAAAAAATATATATAGTCACCCTGATGAAAACGTGGCAAAGAGACGTCTTGGTGACAACAAAAAAATCAAAAAAATGAAAAAAAAAATAGTAAAGAGAAATAATTCCTCCAAAAGTGAAAACCACTTCAGTGGCACTTTGGATAAGTACCATGGTGAAAACCTAGAAAACAGGCACCATGTGTAGTCGATCTATGCTCCTCCATCTACTGTCACTCCATCTAGTCTTCTATCATCCACTTGCCCATTCACACTCATCCTTCATCCATAATAAAGCTTCATTATCCTTCCCATGGCCTAAGAACAACCGATATCTAGTATCTTTGTCTTCATAATCACCCTTTACATTCATTGCTACCCCTTGTGCATAGTAAATTGGTCCTATACCTGACTGGGGTTAGTTCCTTGACTTACGTCTTAATGAGAAATAACACATGGTATCAACCTTTTAAAACCTTCAAAATCCATAAAAATCATAAAATGTCCTGAAAAATCCAAAAAAAATATCAAAACATTTCAAAGTAAAAAAAAAATCAAAAAATCATCAAAATCCTAGAAAATCAGAATAACATCAAAATCCAAAAACATCATAAAAATTTAAAACTTCAAAAAACAAAGTTCAAGTTTGGGTCCTAGTCTAAGTCGGTTTTTGTTAGAGTGGTCAAACTACATTGTCTCTACGCATTTTCTATGTAAGCAAGGCTCATCTTAAATGGGCCCCCGAGACATTAGGTCAGTCCTTTAGGTTTGTCCAAAATAAAATCATGACTCGATCTTTTGTCAAATAAAACAAAGTCAAGTCATGTTGAACTACGAGGTCTTTGCATGTACAACATAGGCAAGTCCATCAATCAATGAGTCCCCAAGGCCACCTAGGTCAATCCTTTAGGGTTTGACAAGTTTGGTCATATTCTTGGTCCACAATCAATCATCATTTGAACCAAATCATGAATCAACAGGCAAACATAACCAACAACTCTTTCAAATCATCAATCAATCAATCAATTTTCAAATCAATCAATCGTCTTATCATTAATCAATAAATCAGGTCATTGGTCTTATATCAAAATGGGGCATTGTGGCATTTGTCTCATTTGGTCTTATTTCCTTCCTTTTATCAAGATGTGTCCTTCTTAAGATTAGACTTTGTCAATTTGGTCATTCACCTTAAGCAGGATGTGTCCTTGCAGTTAGGTTTTTTTCAACACTTGTCACTTGGTCAACTTTATCAGATGTGTTCCTTGCCTTAAATAGGATATGTCTTTCCTAAAATTTAGGCATTGTCATAGCGCTTGGTCAACCTTATCAAATCAATCAAGGTCATCAATATTTCCTTAATCAAAATGTGTCTTTGTTGAAATTAGGCGCAATCAATCAACCTTGTCGACCTTATCAATCAAAATGTATCAAATCAATCAATCTTGCCAATCTTGCCTTAATCAAGATGTGTCTTTCCTAAAATCATGTGTAATCAATAAACCTTTTCAATCTTATCAATCAATCTTTATCAAATCAATCAATCTTGTCAATCTTCCCTTAATCAGGATGTGTATTTCTTGAAATCAAGCGCAATCAATCAACCTTGTCAATCTTATCAATCGATCCTTGTCAACCTATCAATCAAATCAATTGGTCAAATTTTTTCAACTCATCATTCAATCCTTGTCAAACTTATCAATCAAATCCTAGTCATCTTGGTCAACCTAATCAATCATATCAAACAATCTTATCAAAACTATTGAAAAACACTATCTCTTTGGCAAACACTTTGTTGGTCTAGATTTGTCTTATTCTTTTGATCGGTTTTGGGTCATGTTACTAGTTACCTCAAGGATTTCATATTAAATAATTTAGAGGGATGATGATGGATCATGGCCTCCTTTCTTTGTTTCTTCTTTGCTTTTTTTCTTGGAAAACATACTAGGATAATTGGATCCTTAGTATGAGTTGGGGCATTCCTTGTCTTTTGACTGCTTGTCTCTCACAAATGGTTACCTTGCACACCTTGGTCTATGCTATACCATGGTTTTTGTGTTCCATTTGTGATAATTTTTGCACCCAATGATGATAAATAAAAATGGAAGTATGAAGGTTGATCCCTTATCATCTCTCATCTAACTTTCCATCTCCATTTTCCTTTCCTTTTGCATGTTAACATCCATACTCTTCCATGCTCATATTTCCTTCGTCTGCATCTTGACAGGGTCCTATGACACACAAAAACACCTTGCATACATAGTCATGTTAGAAGGTGTCATATAGAGCATTTTCATTGTAGATATCATTATCATCTTGATTCACATATACTTGCATAAAAAAATTCCAAAAACATAAAGAGCATCCATATAGAATTCATATCTTCTTATCATACTAGCATCATCACATTAGTATTGCATTTTACATTGCGATCCATTATATCATATGGCATGGAATTTCTCATAACGTTGTATACCATACATATAATATCAAATCAATGGAAAGATGGCATATCATATCCAATATCACATATTGTATCCATCATGACATTAAGCATTATCATACAAGCAATTTCTCATAACATTGCATTGCATTTTACACATATTGCATCACATTAATAATATTATAACATATCACATTAAGCATCATATTTTGCATTCACATTACACACTTTCCATCAAACATTTTGCATTATCATACAAACATTTCATTACATTAACATTAAGATTACACCTGCATATCATATCACATTCGTAACATAGAGTCATTTCATTCATCATTCATGCATATAATAATAGAAACATATTTAACCCTAAATACATTACATCATTATATTCCATCATCCACATTGCATTTATCATCCATATAGATCATAAAACAAAGCATAAACATAATCATAAAATATGATCATAAAGCATAGTAGATCATCACATCATCATATAAAATGCATCAACAAACACCATAATAGCATGAGTGTCCATCACATAGCATGTCCTCATAAATGCATAAACAGATCATAATGCATATCACCAACCACTTCCAAAATCATATCATATATATCACTCAAAAAATAATGTGTTATAGGTATAACATTAAGATGTGTCCAATAAAAGTGGAGATCGCAGGCACGATAATAAAATGTTAGTGTCCAACACATGTAAAGCATAAACAACAAGATGATCTATCCAGAGTTGTCATGCTCTCTTGTCTCTAGACAATCCATGTCCTCACTCCAAGGTGCATCTCTGGTTTTTTTCTCTGTGGTAGGAGGCATGTCGTATGGAGTGGCCCATCTGGCATCCAAATTCTCACCCTTAGACTTGCTATGTGTTCGTTTGCTCTAAGTCTTGCTCCATGATCTACCTCGTGAACCACTATCAATCTTAGAAAATGAGGGCTCTCTCCTCTCGAGAGGTACCAATCTCTCATATAAGTCCCTGTAATATTGGTTGGCCCTACTAGCCTTGGAATACTCTCATACAACCTCTACAACAGACCCATTGCATTTTGCCATGAAATCAATCATCCATTGGTCAATTTGCTACTGACTAATGACTACGAAATCCCTCTCAACCTAAAAGTAATCCCTCTCGACCTTAAGGTCATCTCTCTTAGCAGTGATTTTCCTCAACTCTACCTCTAGTTCCTGTACACATGCTTGTAGTGCGGCTATCCTCTACTTGGAAGTCCCATCATCTACTTGGCCCTCCTCCCCTACCTACTCGTCTCCCATGATGATCCTCTCATAGAAGACCCACTCTGCCTCATCCATCTTAGCCTCCTCCTCTCCTCCTACCTACTCCCCCAATCCCCATCACCACCTTCCTCGACCTCCATGGCCTCAGGATGTGCTACCTCCAATGCGGGCACCTCTACATGTTGCTCTATTGGCTGAGCTTCCACCTCTGCTTCTACCTGTTGATGATGATGTCACTCACAACAATAGTGCAGATAAAGTCCTCACAGGAAAACTGTAAAGAACCTATCTTCTTGAAATACTTAACCAAGGCAACCTTAGGGTGTGTCTATGTAATTGGAAAAGGTTGACTTAGCTCAATCCCAAGTCTTTGATAGTTAGGTCTTGACCATACCAAGTTTACTTCAAGGTATGATGTGATAATTTTTTTAATCTCAAGGGGTCTATGGTTATCTCCAGTTTCACTATTATTTCCCGTTTCATTAAGAATCATGAACATTAAGCATAATATTTCTAGTTCAATCATAAAATAATATCATGAAATCAAAATATTTGCAATGAATTTTCATGAAAATCAACAATTTTTCTTTCACTTAAGTAGATTTAGCTTTAAGAGTTCAATAAATTCATTGAAAATGAAAGATTTTCAATAAATTTTCATCCATTCATCTATTGTTTGGAACATTTTTACAAATTTAAACATCTAATCTAAAATAAAGCATCAAAATACTAAAAAATAAAATTTATCCTAGTTATTCTCCATGCATGCCCGAAGATATAACCAAATCAAAGAAAACCACTTTATACCTCACCATATTGCTTCACAACTAGGAATAAAACAATGCAAGCTTTTAAAGAAGGGGGTTTTAGTTTGGACATCGAGTAGGTTTTGTATGCACCCTTAAATGGTGTAGCATATAGTCTTGTTTGTCTAAACTAAAAAAACTAGCTACAAAGATTCATGAGATAGGTAGCTATTAAATTGGCTTCGATATTGTGCATACAAGTTTATAGTCTGGAATGATTCAAAAAATAGGAAAAAAGAACAAAAACTTAGAGAAGTTTTGGCTCTTCCGACATCCACAAATTTTGAACTTAACTTAAAAAAAGATATCCCCTAGCCTTTTATATAAATAAGATATAGGTAGGATAAGACAAATACATGAGAGGAAATCCAAGGGATGAATCACATCAAGGCACATGGAATATAGTGATCAAGGCACGTGGAATATACTGATTGGCAAGAGAATTGAAAAATAATTCAAAGAAGGTCAACCTACATCTACACGTTGAAGTCCTTTGGGTTTTCATCTTTTATTATCACCAGGATAATAACTTGAATTAGGATAGTGTGTAGGAACCTTCCCGTACATTTAGAATGATCACTTCATCATCATGTTCCTACACTTATGTTCTATCTCGGGCCTTCTACTCTCAGGAATGAGCTTCCTCAGAGGTTGGCGCTTTCCATCACCAAATGCGAATTATTGGGATTCTGGTATTCCAGTGGATTCAAGCCCCTCTACATATAATTCCCTGAAGTATGCAGCCTGATCAGGTTATGAATCTATCCATGATTCAAATTTTCCTAAGCATCCATACCCAAACATTGCATCACAATCTGCTTCTCCTGCAATTACAAATTCCAACTATTAAATCCCTTTAAAAAAACATTTATAAAAATAAATCTCATGTAAATAAAACCATTATTCATTCGTTATCATGCAAGTATGCCATAAATAACAAGCTTTCAAAAAAACACCAATTCTTGCATAAACATCCTCTTATACCGGATCACCGGATCAGCAGACCTTTTAGATAACTTTAAAATTTAAAGCTTTGGTTTGCATTGTTACGCGATACCCGCTACCCAATATTCAGCTTTACCCATGAATACCTGGACTTCATTTTTACTAAAACTTCCATCTCTACCGGACCTCAACTATCAGACCAGAACACTTTGCTTAACACTTGCATTACCTTTTACTCCTCTAACATTCTCAATTCCCAGTGCTTGGTACCCAAAACACTTGAATTACGAAGTACTTTTTCAAAATATTTTTCTTTTATTTTCACTTCTAATGATCTTCCAAACTAGCCAACACCTGTTATAAGTGTTAGTTTTCACTTGGAGTCCCCAAGACTTAGACTCTTAGGGTGTGTTGTGAGACCACACAACACTGCCCTAACCTCTGGTTGATCCTCCTCCATCTTTGCCTCCTCTCAGATGGGTGGTAGTTGCCCACCCTCCCATCATCCTTTGTCCCTCCTCCTCACCTATCCATCTCCTCCTCCCCTTCCTCCTCATCCATCACCCCCATCATCCCCCTATCCTCCTCCATCCCCCTATCCTTTGTCTCCTCCAGCCCTTGGACCTCTACCTCCCAAATGGCCTCTCAAGCCCCTGACTCTATGCTCTACTGGAATTGGCTATTGTGGATCCATGAGCGGAATAGGTTTGTGTACTAACTACCACGAATCATACTCTCATGTAATCCCTACATCAGTGTCACCACCTCACCACTACCAATCTAATGTCTGCATGGCATCCATCTCCTACTCTGCAATAGTAACCATAAATGTGGTCCCCAAGGATGCACCTCTTGTGATGATCGACCATACTTTGTTGTACCCATTGGCACCCCCCTGTCGCTCACCAAACTGTCACATGACCCTCTCTAGCTCAATGATGTGTTGTAACTGCACTGTCCACCTGATCAAATACCTGGGCTGTCAACACCAAGGCAAGTGGTCCTCCTCATCTATCCACAACTTATAGGTCTTGTACAGTCTCCAAATGAAGCTCACCAATGTGTCTAGACCATGCCTCCAATAACCCACATCTCCAACATGTGTTTGGATCAACGCTCCTTGATACCAATAAGCATATGGCACACTTCCCACTGCCTGTCGAACCATTGGTGGCTGGAACACTACTATGTGCTCCCATGTCCAAACTATAAACAATGTCACACCATAGCTCATACTCTGTCCTCCTCTATAGGTGATATCATGTAGCTAAAAATAAAGCATGGCCAATAGACATGGCCCCATGCATATACTCTCCCCAAGGCAACCATTGATCCAAGCACCTCTCCCTATCCCACTAGGAAACTGTGACCCCTACGATTGAGAATTAGAACTCCTACTATCAACGCACATAACACATAGTTGAATCGATCATATGTCTTTGCCAGGGTCTCCCATTAGATCTCATACCCTTGGATCCCAAGCTCTACATCATCATCTATCTCATAATAATCATACAATGGTTGTAGTCCCCGCACTGGGTCATATCATACCCGCTCATCATGAATGGGTAACCTCAATATCCTATATACATCCTCCAAGGTGACTGTTGCCTCCCCTATCGGTAAATGGAAGTTGCTCATCTCTGAGTGCCACCACTCTACTAGTGTGTTCAACATCCCCATGTTTTCCCTAATCACAGGCATATAGGTCACATAGAATAAGCCTAAGTCCAAAAGTTCCTATCGCTCCTCCTCACCCAACTGGTCTCGACTCTCGAGCATAAATTGGAGGTAGATGCTCCTGAAATCACCACGCAACCAATAATGTCAATCCTAGACCTTCAGTTGACCAACAAAACCTAATTTGACAAAGTCAAAATTTCCTATTCTAGGGCAAGTTTTTAACCAATCAATTGTGTTGTAATTTTAATAAATGCATCACACATATTCATAACCACCTCACAACTATAATTGTGTTGCTCACATAACACATGTGTTGCTTCATACAACACATTCATCGCACCCAATCATTTGTGTCCTTTCTGACCGCATATGTGGCTCGAAGAGTCAATTATTTCACATAAATCTATGCGTTGCACTGCAAATGCTTGTGCACCTACCCTAATGCAATTGTGTCATGCTAAGATGATTGTAGCGAACCGCTTGTTGAATGTGTCGAATGCGAATTCAATTGTGTCACAAAATTTTGTGATGCAATTTCTTGCTAAATTCTTTCCTAAGCTAAATGCACGTAAAACAAAAAAATAAAAGTTGGGCTAGTAGTACGTACTCAGGGGACACTCCCTCAAGACGATGGTAGCTACGGATCCTATACACATGGTGGGTGGCTTCTAGAATAGGTGACATTATCGCGCACTAATAACTCTGAGCTGTCAAAAATTCTAAATTTGGAATGTGAAAATGACCCTTTTTCAAACTCAAATTGCCATTTATAGGTTCAAAATTAGGGTTTTAACCTGCCCTGCCTACTAGTCACACCTTTTGAAGCCCTTGACCTTGAATTTGACCTCTTTATTGATCTTTAAACCCAATTCTATCTTCACCATCGAATTCCTGGCCATCCCTTTGTCTTATTAGGATAATTTTCCAAAAAAAATGATTTTTTTTTTAAATTTGTCAATTTTTCTCGAGGGGCATACCTGTACCTTGTCGTCATTGAGGCACGTCGGGGCCTAACCTGAACTTGATTTTCATTTTCATTCTTCGACACAACACTCAAAACACATTATGTCAAAGAGGGGCAAAATTTAGATACTCAAAAATTTCTTAGGTCTACAAGCAACATTTTTCCTTGGTCGTCATCCTCTAATAATTAAATAATTTTAATTATTTAATTATGCTTGATCATATTCCTCTATTAATTAAATAGTTTTTAATTATTTAATTAATTCACTTTCTAATCTCTATTCTATCTTGATTAACTAAAATAAATTAATTGTTTCACTAAAACCCTCTTTCTTCAATAATTAAATAAATCTATTTAATTATTTATCTTTCATCACTTGTCTATAGTCATATAATAATTATTATTATTTGACCCTTTCATTCTTCTATAATTAAATAATTGTCAATATTATTTAATTATGTTTCATTCTCCTCCCCTTTGAATAAATAATGCAAATCAATGTCTAATTTCCATCCCTCCTATTTAATTAAATTGATTTCACAATTTGATTTAATTAAATGCTCCTTTTTCATTTCCTCCAAATAAATAATTCGAATGAATTATTTATTTTCCACTTGTCCATTTTCTCCATATTCAAATAAATTATTTATTTATGTCTCCCTTTTGGTCAAAGATTCCCTACTTATGGCCTTTATTTCTGTCATAGCCTTCATTTCTATCATAGTCATTGGGCGTTATAGCTGTCAGTGTCATAGCTCTTCCATGAATGGCATATTTTGGTTGCATCAATTCTCAACCATTGATCTTGGCATATTTCTAGAAGTTCTATCTTATCCTTTCATTTCATAACCTCCCTCTCATCCATTCTCATCCGTTGATCTTGGAATCTTTCTAGAAGATCGATCTCGGTCGTCCATTTGAATGGTTGTCTATAAAAGAAACCTTCCTCTCTCATTTCCAAGTTAATAGCCTTTCGTCCCCAATCTTCTACTTACTATTTTTAGGTATTTGCACAAGTCTACTTCAAAATATGAGGGCAATATTGGCATAAGGAGAAATAGGAGAGACAAGAGAAAGTGATTCAAGTGCAAGCATGGGGAGAATTTTGGTTTGATGCTTTCATTTTACTCATGTTTTGTTTGTTTTCTTTTGTTTGGATGTGGTTTTTAGCTTAGAAGTGTTGGATGTCACTTGTTCTAGGCTAGGAATTATCTAACCCCATCTTACACCATCGTTTCCAAGGATGTGGTGGATTCTAATAAGGAGTTTTTTGGTATTCTTAATTTTCTAAAGGAATTAAATTCTACTTTCATTGTGTTGATCCCAAAAACTCCTTGTGCCTCGGCCTTTAATGAGTTCAGACCAATTATCCTTTACAATTCATTTACAATATTTTTTCCAAGGTTTTGGCTTTAAGGTTGCAGAGATTTTTTCCTCTGATTATCTCTCTACATCAAAGAGGATTTGTTTCAGGCAGGAAAATTCTTGACCCTATTATTACTGTGCATGAAAACATTCATTCGTTTATGGTTAATAAAAGGGTTGGAGTTTTGTTAAAACTGGACCTTGTGAAAGCTTATGATCAGGTGAATTGGTTGTTTTTGTTTAAGATCCTTTCTACTTTTGTTTTCTCTGAGAACTTTGATAATTTGATTTAGAGCCTCACCTCGACAGTGTCCTTTTCGGTGTTGGTTAATAGCTCTCCTTTGGATTTCTTTAAGAGCTCCAGGGGTGTGAAATAGGGGGATCCAATTTCCCCCTTCCTCTTCATAATTTTGGTGGAAACTCTGGGTAGGTCTTTGCATCAAAAGCTTTCTTCAGGCTCTTTAAAGAGTTTGAGACCTTCTTCTTCTTCTCCCCCCTGTTGGCATCAACAGTTTTTTGATGACACATTTGATTATGGGTGAGGCGACTATAGTGGAAGCAAAGACTATAAAATTGACCCTTCAAAATTATGAGGCGGCTTTAGGGCAACTAGTGAGTCTTCCCAAGATTACGCTCTTTTTCCTCAACACCCCAAAAAGAAGGATGCAAAGAATTGTTGGTATTTTTCAGTGTTCGGTGGGCACTCTTCCTTCCACCTATCTCAACTTACCTCTTGGAGCTAATTCAACTCTCGATTCCTTCTAGAATGGGTTGATTGACATGTTTAATGCTAATTTGGTTGGTCAAAAAGGTGCTTTGCTCAGTCAGGCTGGTACATTGGTGTTGATTAAGTCTACGTTGTAGAATCTACCAGTGTTGCTCTTAGCCTTTTTCAGATGCCTTAGAAATTCTAGAAAAAGATTGAAAGTATTCAAAAAAGGTTTCTTTGGTCTAGTGTGGAGGAAAAGAAGATATTGAGCTTGGTTTCATGGGAGGAGGTGTGTTGATCAAAAATCCAAGGTGTTTTGGGTTTGTGCAGGATTAAAATCTGCAACTCGACTCTTATGGCCAAACAGTTGTGGAATTTCCTCTATGGCGAGAAGGATTGGTTGAAGATTCTTGCCTCCAAGTATCTTGCTCATGTGGATAGATTTAGGGAGCTCCTTCAAGATGATTTATATCCTCCCTCGAGCTCTTTCTTTTGGAATTCCCTAATTAGGACCAGAGGTGTTATCTCTACTGGCCTTCAATGGTCCATTGGGAATGGTAGGGATATTATTTTTTGGGATGATTGGTAGTTTGGGCATGAGCCTTTGCGAGATGTTGATTGGGAGGCACCCTAGAGGGATCTATTTATTTGGGTATTTTGGAGCTATGTTTCTGATTATATTGAGAATGGTGAGTGGAGAAGTTTCCATGAGGAGTTCTAGGAGCTAGAGGAACTTTACAGAGTGTTGTCTCATGTTCATAACCATATTTCCCCTCAGTGGGACAAGGTGATTTGGAGGAATCTTCTGCATTGGAATTATTCAGTGGCATCTGATTTTAATTCTCTCAATGATATTATGGGGCCTAGGTCGTCGTGGGGTCTGGTTTGTTCGTCAAAGTTTATTCTCAAAATTAATATTTTTTTATGGTTAACGGTGCAAGACAAAAACTTAACCATTAACAATCTATGGAAAAGAGGCTACTTTGTGCCCAATAGATGCTATCTTTGTGAGAAGGATGCAAAGGATAGTTCTTACTTGTTCATTGGTTGTAGTTTTTCTCGTGAGGTGTGGGTTCTCTTTCTCAACCTTTGGAGGGTGGAAGGGATTTTCCCTTCATCGGTTTGGGAGCTCTGGCTCCAATGGCAGGTGCCTTCAACTAATCCCTCCTTGAGGCTGCTTTGGTCTCTCATGCTCCCTCATATTGTTTGGGGCTTATGGAAGGAGAGGAACAACATAATCTTCAAGGATGCTTCTCTCTCCCCTCTCTCTCTTTTCTTCAAAATTGTTTTGGCCATCAGGGATAATTTTATGCATGTGGTTCAAAATATTGATATTCAAGGCCGTGTGATGGTCTTTGATTATGATTTTGGGGTGGTTGTTCAATGGAAACTTTCATTTGATATTTCTAAGCCTCTGAAGAAAGATAAATTGGCTAGGGAAGGGGTTGTTTGTATTCTCCTCCCCCTGGTTGGCATAAAATCAACTTTGATGGTTCGGCTAAAGGAAATTCATGTCCTACAGGTTGTGTGGGAGTGTTAAGAGATCATAATGGTAAGCTTGTTTCAGCAGTGGCACTCCCTTTGGTAATCTAGAAAAACCACTTTGTTGAAGTTGTTGCAGCCTACCATGGCATAAGGCTTGCTAGGGAGAATGGGGTCTCCAAGTTATGGGTCGAAGGGGACTCCCTAAATATAATTAACTACCTAAGGAAGTGTTCTCCTCCTTCATGGACCATTGAAAATTTTATTTTGGATGCCCATGCTAATTTGCAGGATTTTAATGAAATCTATATCTCTAATGCCTTTCATGAGGTGAATGGGGTGGCTAACTGGATGGTGAATCATGGGGTGATAGTAGCTAGACATTGGGAGGCTAATGATCTCTTTCCCATTGATTTAATCAATTTTTTCAACAATGACAAATATTAGTTTGTTGGAGGAGGTTGTCTATGTGTCTAAAGGCTTGTGTGGTTATCATGGCCATCTTTATTTGATTATAAATCTCATGCTTGTGACGATATTTGGAAATTTTGGGAATCTAAATCATAATTTTTGGAAGCTCCCCATGATTATTGTCCTCAGTACTGCATTTGGCAGGAATGCACGTTTTCGGGGAGTTTTTCTTCCTCTCACCTTGGTGTTGATTTTCAATTGTTTTTTGTTTCTCTCTGCATCTATGAATTTTTTAATGATTGGTGGGGAGAGGTTAAAAATGGAGCCACTTTCCTATGATGATTTCAAGGCCAATACTGATGTGTGGGAAATTATACTAAAGGGAGGGGTTACCCCTTTCATGGAGAGGCTACATGGCTTTAAAACTAGTGTTTCCAAAGAGTTTTTCAATGCCTGGCATGGCCGGGTTCTAAGCATGTTTGGCCAAAATACCACAATTAGTGAGAATTTCATTTTGGAGGTTATTGGGATGTCGACCAAAGGATGAAATTTCTACAGAAACAAAAACCTGTTGGAGTCTGCTAGGTTGAATTTTATTTGGGAAAAAGAGAGAGCAAAAATGGTGAGGCTAGATTGTGGCGGCTATGATAGGTCTAAGACTAAAACTATTTGGTAGGATGTTTTCATGGCGTTGATGTGGTATTTCACCCTAGATGGCAGGTTCATGGCCTTGTATGCTCATCAATTTATGATTCTTAATCATTTTCGGCATGGTAAGCTCATTTCCTTCCCCTTCTATCTATTGTTTCATTGAAAGAGGGGATAGTAAATTTAAAAAAGAACCCAAGAAACCCTTTCTTACATGAGGTTTTAATGTTGCTTATTATTGATTTCATTAAGGATAACTATATTGGTGAAGCTCCTTGTCCCCTTGAGTCGAAAAGGAAGAAGAAGGGGAGTAATAAATGCCTTGTTGAGGAGGTGGTTGAGAGTGAGAGGATGGAAATTTAGGAGTTTGAGGAGTGGTCAGATGGGTACCACACTGACTTAGACTATACTCCTTTGTCTGGTGGGAAGAAACCCTCTACTAGTAAGGCAAAACCCTCCATTCCACGTGTTAAGCGCAAATTTAAGGAGGTTTGTGGTGAAGATGATGAGGAGGGAATCTTTAGTGGAAAGAAGACTAAGAGTCAAGGGTTGGTGTGCTCTAAGAATCTGGTGGAAAAGCTTCTAGACGTCTTAGAGGGTATTTAGGTTAGTGAGGTGGTGAATATTGGGAATGTGGACATGTATTTTGGCGGTGGTGGAGGGACCCCTGCTGCTAGAAAGGTGAATAGTGTGGTGGATGTGGACGATTCTATCCATGTGTCGGCTTCTAGAGATAAGGGTAAGTCCAAAGTTAACCTTCCCAATGGTTTTTAGGATGATGATCCCCCTGTGAGCTCCCATCAGGAGAGAGGTTTATTTTTGGGTGCCATGGACTACTCGCAAGCCTTGGTTCTGGTTAAGGAAGGAGTTGATATTTCTTTCAATTTGCTTATGTGGCTGGTTTAGGAGGTTCAAGACCTCCATAACAAACATGACACAATTTCTCGATGCAATATCTCCACTCTTTGTAGTCTTAAGGAGAAGGATTCAATTTTCAGTTTGGCTAATTCTATGAATTCCAATGTCAACCTTTTGGTGGATGAGATGGAAAATGTGAAGAGAGACTATGGCCTAAGGTTGTCTTTGTTGGAAAAGAACTATAGGTAGGTGTGTAAGGTTTTGGACATGGTCATCAATCTCAACAATGAGAAATTGGAATCCTCGGCTTAAGGGCTTGTGTTCCTCAATGAGAAGGAAAAGGAATGGAATGGTAGAGCTCTATTCAATGAGTTGGCGAATAAGGAAATGGTGGAGATTGCTGACAAGGAGTTGCAGACCGTGGACTTGGGCATGGGGCTAAGTGTTCGCACTCAGAGAAAAACCAAGAAGTGCAAAATGGTGCCTAGTCAGTACATTGAGGAGGTCATGGAAATGCATGACAAGATTATTTCCAAGGACCTAGAAGTGGCTGGAATTCTTAAGGAGTTTCTCTAATTGCCACTTGGTATGTTCTTTTCGTTTGGTCTTGTTGCTATGTGTTTTTTGTTTTGTTGATGGGTTATTGATGTCTCTGTAATCAACTTGTTTTAGTGTTTTGGGTGGGAATCCTATTGCTTTATCCTTGGTGTCCTTGCTATTTTTTGTACAAGGTTTCAGGTACACTTCAAAACCTATTTATCATTAATCAAAAATATTTTTTTGTGCAATATGTGAATGTTTAATGATTTGCATTTCTAAACTTTTGAGTTTTCTTCATCTCCTTATGAGAAATAGTTTTCAATTGGAATGAAAAGTAATTGATGTGTGTTGGAAGAATGAAGAACACATCTCTTAATAAAAAAATTTCTTATCATTGATGTCACCATGATATATGAGTTGCAACTGCAAGATTCAAAGTCAATGTTGATTTAGTGATCCGGTATTTTGAACTGGTAATGTGGAAACTTCTGGTATTTTGGTCTGAATTTCCCCTCTGATGATCGCCATTGCTCATAATCTTGGGAAATGATTTTTGGTTGATGAAAACATGCATAGACAAAATCTCGTGCGTACAAGCACTCGTATGCAAATTTGGGATCATTTTGTTGCTTACATTTTTGTTATTAGGTCTTTCTCTGGCCGACCTAATAAGAGGTTGAAGTTTTAATGGATTAAATTATTTTGAGTGATCCATGTCGACATGATGTAGCATGCTACATGCTTGAATTATTTTAAGAATTTTCTTGGAGCCGACCAATTTTTTTCTTGTGGAAAAGTCACATATATAAAGGATAGTATGGAGATTGAAGAATGAATTATGAGTATGTGATTGTTGGTGGATTGAGTGTGGATGGAAAAAAAGTGAATATTGATCTACTGGCATGTGAATTTCTTGAGCTTCAAAGGAACTAAATCTGCACTTGTGAGGTGTATCTTCATCAGTTCATTTTTGGCTATAAGCCATTTTGTTACTGTATCTCTTGTAGGAAATGAGCCTCTCTTTTGGATAGTGAATCCTAACAGTGAGCCACCCATTTGTAATATCTTATAACCGGTTATACTATATTGTGAGTTAATCCTCACCGTGGTTTTTCCCATTTTGGGTTTTCCACGTAAAAATCTTGGTGTTTGTGTGTTGTGTGTTTTAATGTTTTGTTAATGTTTCTTCTTATCTTATCTATCATATGCATTGGATTAATTGGATGGTATTTGTTTAATAAGTTAAAGAAGATACTGTTTCACCCCCCCCCCCCCTCCCTCTCTTAGTATCTTGGATATTCAACAATGTGGTGGTTGCAAAGATCAACACCTCAATGCAGGGTCTTGGTTTTTGACTCCATCATTTAGTGGAGGTATGTGTCCACTTTGGAGGACCCAAATTTATAGATAAATTGATGGATTTTGTCAGAACTTTCTATTTTTTTCACTCTGATAGACTATGAAAACTTTCCATGACATTATATGACAATTGTAAGAGTCAACTATTATAACTACCTTATCAAGACTAGTGAGTAATAGGAAGTTGGAAATCTTGCATGTTGTAGGCACCGTGCATGATGATGAGAATATTTTACATGAAGTTACATGTCTTGCATGTTGAGATTATAGATTTCTTGGCATAGAAATTTGTAACAGACGACCTACATGTTGAGCATCTATGGCAGTTGCATTTTTATATGAATTTGGACACCTTACATGTGTTCTCCATCTTATGTTTCATGCATGCAATGATTTTGGAGATGACAGGTGGCATTTTTTGGCATCCATCTTTCCCATCTATAAATTGATGTTGTGTTAGATCCTTTTTATGATGACATTTATAATATTGTTGACATGCCATTATATTGTCAGAATTGCTTTAGATTCTATTGTAGTGTGAGACTCTTGAAGAGCATTGCTTTGAGATTGTATTGTAACTGTTGTTGTTGTTGAGAATACAAGTTGAGACACATTTTTGGAGTGTGGGTTTTTCCCAAAAGGGTTTTCCCACTTAATCATTGTGTTATGATTTGCATTGCTTATCTATTTTACATTATATTGAATGCACATTTATTTGTAACTATAACTATTTAAGGTGTTTAAAAGAAATTTTGTAACTCTCCCCTTCTTAGATTAGTGTAGGAAGCTAATTTTTCTCACTTTGATTCCTTTCAATTACTAAAGGTACATCATTTGGTGAGGGGGAGGATTTGAATATGAAAATAAAAATAATTGGAAGAATCTCTTAAGAAGATCCAAGAAGATGAGAAAAAGGAAAAGGTGGAGAAAAAAGGAAAAGTGGTAGAAATAATGGATAATTTATTAGGCCATATATTATCATGCATCCTCAACCACCTTGAAGACACTTGGAATGGTTATAATACAATATAAAACATCTATGTCATCCATCTCCAAGTAAACAGTCAATTGAAAAGGATCTTGGATATTTGGAGTCCAAGGACTCCAATAATTGGTAAAATGATCAAAATGGATAATTTTTATTCCAATGCTCCACATGAAATACTAGCCATTTTACAGAACTCTAATGCATTAGAAGAAAACATGATTATCCTTGAGATTCTCTAGTTGTCTATGGAGAATATTTTGGATTCTTTTGAAGAGTTCGAGAAGGATTTGATGCCTAAAATTTGTTCCTGGGATATGGAGAAATAAAGGCATTCAAATTATGGAGATAAAAATTCAGCAACATATTTCCTCCCCTCCTCAATTCTATTTGTGTTGATAATGATATTGGTATGGATAAGTGTAATGTTTTAGTGGGCCAGTTAATAAAGCTGGAAAATTGTTTAATAAAATTCTTTGAAGCTGCTTAGAAGTGGACAAATGAGGAATATTCTTCTCATTGAATTTTTACAAACAAATCCTTGTTTTTCCATGGACTTCAGAGGATACTTTTGTAGCATAGGTGGAGAAATACAACTAACAAAATCATGCTACTACCTAATTTTGTCCTATTATGCACATCTGGAAGATATCTTTTGTGGTGTTTTATCCAACTATTTTGTCTCCTAGTGTATTATTTTTTATCTTATTATGAGGTAGTTATATCATCTTTTGGTTTGATCATTTAAAAAAATTATCGAATCATTTTTTGACATCTATTCATGGCTCTAAGATTTTTTCTCCCTTGTTTCTATAAAAGGGAATTTTGAGGAATTTTGAAGCATCTTGGAAATCTATAATTAGGTAGATTTTTCTTAGACTAGTTGAGTCTTGCTCTAGGTTTTTAGGGAAAAGAGAAAATAAAAATATGAATTTCCTTTTTATATCTGAAACAAATAAAAATAGAACCCTAGGTCTAATGCATAAACCTAGGATTCAGATTTTGTGTTGGATGGGTTGTGGTGTTCTTTTTCTATTGTTTCATTAAGATGGAGATCAACAAGGTGATTATATTGACTTTCAACCATGAAGGTGAGCCAATCAAACCTGGATCTACATATTTTTGAGCCTTGGAATGGATTGAAATTAAGTGTCTTTGATTAACCTAATTAGACTATGTTCCCTAATATGAAAATGCAAGGTACTGATAATTAACAGACTGAAACATAGATTTGCAAGTAGATCTGGGAAGGTAAGGGTGATGCATACCTATCTTGATAGTTTGGTGTCTGTCACTATAGGAGGATAAAGTTTCCCAATGGCATCTATGTCCTTGTAGGATTGTACTAATTTATTTTTATAGCCCATTGATGGTAGATTTGAGACTCCTATTTCCACCTGCAAACTTGTTGGATCACTATTGGATAATTTTGTGGGTGAGTTTCTATGAATTGAAAAGGTGTAGGGCTTTGAATAAAATAATGAATAAATGATCTTCAAGCTTCCTTCAATCCTCTTCAAACCTAAAATTTTCACATTCAAAGAGATAATAAATGTTGTTCCATTTAGAGGCTTGCCTTAGTCAAACCCCATGTTAGTGTTCCCACTTCCACAATGGCAATGTCAATGATAAAAACCGATAAATGATAGGAAGGAATTATGAATCAATAAAGTGTTGCAACTCACTACCCTTCAGTGGCTTCTTCGAAGGATTGAAGTCATGCACATCACTTCAAGGTCTTGGATCTTGTTTGGTTAATTGCTAGAATTTATTAGAGACCTACAACAAGGGTTAGCATTCACAAACAATGAAAACATAAAAAAATACGCACTCACATAATATTTGACATGATGTTTGGATCTAGAATTGTTGCAATAAAGCTCTGAAAATGTTGCTCTTGACTTGCTTGATAGTGATCTTGAAAATAATCTTTTCTCTCAAATTTCTATTAGGTTTCAAATGATGCAATAATTAGGTATTTATAGGCATTTATTCAATTTATCACAAATTAAATCCCAATAGCTGACATTTGCAAGTTAAATTTCAAATGTTAAAATACCCACACCAACAAATTCAAATTTAGATCTCAAAAAAATAGCAGGAATTAGACACCCAAGGGCATCCCAATCCTAGCCCTATTTTCAAAAAATTAGGGTGTCAAGGGCAAGACATTATATGAATGCATTTTTTTAATTCTTGCAATTTCTCATAAAACGATAAAATAGGCTATAGAATGCATAATTTAGGAAATTAAATGCTTAATTAGGTCCAATAATTTAGGGGGGACAAAATAGTGTTAAATTATCAAGGTTGACAATTTACGATGCTAAATTTAGCCCCCAATTTAGTGAGAGTGTGAACTTACACTCAGACTCACACTAAAGTAGAAAATATATGTCAAGAGGGGTCCAAATATATAGATTTTGAAGAGGTGGGATGACAATGAATCTAGGTGGAGTGCACAAGCCCCCAAGATCCAAGATCCCATGATAAGACAACATAGGCACAAAGGAACACACAAGTATGTAATGCAACAAGACAACATACATGTCAAAAAACATGAAGCATACACAATGACAACACATGACATAACATAATATATAGATGAAAATAAAATGAAAACAAATATGATGAAAAAACCATGAAAACATGAAGAAGAAACACAAAAGATAAACATCAAAACACAAGCTTAGTACTAAAAAGGATTTGTGTCGATAAGGTAAAGAGTACTCAGACTTAAAATGTCTCAAATACCAAACATCATCTATTGAATAAATGTTATTTAAAGGAATGATCTCATGAGGACTAGAAATTTGTGTTATGCTAAATCACTCATGAGCCACATGTATCTATTATCTATCAAGCTGTGTTATGCTAAGTTCCCATGTAATATGATGGATTTCACAAGACTAGAAAGATGTGTTATGCTAAAAACTCATGAAATACACATCTCTATTGGAAAGCATGTTATGTTATGCTCAGTGGCCATGTTAAGGCATTCATGATTCACATGATAGAAAATTCTCATATTTTCTAGGTGAATCACAAACTCAAAGGCAACATGCACTATTGAAGTCTAATATTCACTAGGTGATCCCATAATACAAGGTGGAAAAATGAGAAACACACTACATCTAGTGATTTTCCATTATTCACTAAGTGTGCACCCATGTCAACCATACCAAAATTTATAATCCCTAATAAATTTGATAAGGTGATAAAAAATTATCAATATGTTATGCCAACTCGACACTAATTTCAATGTGCATGAATAAAGTGAAGAAAAAAATCCAATTTCACCTAAGGAGGTGCATAAATGATGACAAGTTAAGGCCAAAAACTCAAGGGATGTTAGAAATAACACCACCATAAAAGGTGATTAAAAAAATATTAAAGGATAATTACTCAATATATGAAAGGTCACACCTTAGGGAATATCACACATGACATCGCCACAAAGAGAGGACTGGTCATGGAATAGAAGACTTACACCTTTGGGCATGCTAGCTATAGCATTAACACCAAAGGGGAATGACATATGCCAAGGGAGGTCACACTCTTAGGGGAAATCAAGCCGCAATATTACCACAAAAGAGACACAAAATATATTGATAAGGTTACACATCTATTAACAAGGTCACACTCTCTAGGAGATATATGCTATCATCACTAAAAAGGGACCATTTCCTATGAAAACAATGAGCAGGGGACTATATGCCCCCTACTTAAAATTTTAGTGTACTTGGTTACACTAATTTTTTAAGGAGAAACAAAGGGATCCCTTACTAGAATGAATGCACCTAACATAAGGCTACATAACCCCTTTCCCCCCAAGTGTAGGGACAAATATGAGCCCAAAAATGGATGATGATATGCTTCTCCTTGCAAAATAAAATATGATTGCATAAAACTAAATTTATACCCCCATGCATGGTAGTGAGTATGTTGTGATAATCAACTACCACATAGCAAGGAGAAAATAATATGAATGTTAATCTATCATACATTCAAATTGATCCTCGTAAGGATGAAATTATCTCAATTTTTTCTTTAAAGCACAACAATAATTAGTAATGCGTCCAAATATTCAATGATATCCACAACCAGATGTATTTTTATTCTTTATTTTATTGTCTTTTTTCTCACACATCAAGGTGGAAGTGTAATTAATCCCAAATTTAATAGTGTATCTAAACTATTTTCAATCTTTGATAAATGATGCAGAGAAGGTAACATACCTTTCTTAATAGGACCATGGACTTTATATATCTTGGTTGGTAGAACAAATGTTTGATGTAAAGGTGGACCTTGGTAACCTATTCCTTTTGTATCTTCAAATGGTGTTTGTTCCAAAAGCGAATGGATCTTATGTTCATTCTTTATGTCACATCCTTATTTTTTCAATATCTTAAATCCTTGTCCATAGCTTTGTTCCAAGTTAACATGTGTGTTTGTAACTTTATGCTCATATGATGGGAGATTGGTTGATGTGATTTCCTTGTGATTGGTATTGATAGGTGTTTCCATCTACATTTGTTGAGGTATAACTTGCAAGTCACTTTCTTTATGCAATGTGGAAAACATTTCAATTGGTGTTATGATAGGTGTTATTGGTTGTTGGTATGGGTGATTAGGAAATCTCATGGAAGGATTAAAAGGTTGCATCATTCCCAGGGTTGTGTAAAGAATTATGTATTAATTCATTCATTCTCTCTCCATCTTGTCCCAAAATATCTGCATCACAAGGACATGCATTGGGAGGTGAAGGATCATGAATATTCTCGTTGAAATTAGGTTCATCACCAAACACACAACTTGAAACATCAACTAAATATTTAAATAATTCAACCTCTTACAAAAATAATGACCCATCATGATGATGCTTTTACTAGGGTTTATATTATTACGCAATAGATTATTGAAAGACAAACATCAAATCTGGACAGAGGATCTTGAGTGAATTTTGTCACATAAATTTTGAGCCAAAAAGGTAAGAAGATAAAGTCTCCCAAGGGTGTCTGTGTCCCAGGCAGGGTTTTAGGAAATTCAAAATTTTATTACATGTGTAATTCTTCTTAGGGATTCTGGGTCTAGTTGCAGACAGGTCTGATAGTAAATGTGTTTCCAAATTTTTCTCAATTTATGCAAATGAAAGTGTGTAACAATATGTGAACAATAAATGATAATTTTCAATGTAATTTTTCTGATCTAAGATAATAATAAAAATGACTAATTGTAAGATTCCTCTCTAAAATGATGATTTTGATGTAATTTTGAAACAAAACAATGCAATTTTTTTCAATTTTTGAGATATATGAAAGATGCCTAAATGAATACAATTAAGAATTCCAAAATAGTGATCTACAAGTAGACAAAGACTAAATACACAGAGACAAAGAAGTGTGCAAATTTTTTTCGATCCAAGTGTAGAAGGACAGAGGCACTTAAGGGCATCTAAGTCCTTGTTAGGGTGATTGAAAATTGAATGATTATTGGGCTATCTAAGTGTTCTATTTTTGTGTGCAAACAGTTCTAAAAGTTGATATATCTCTCGAATTTTCCCAATTTAAGACAATGCAACTTAAATGAAAATGTGTAAAAATTATTGAACAATAAATGACAATCATGAATGCAATTTTCAATTTAGATCTAACATAAATGACCAAAATAAACCTTAATGGAACATATGATGCAATATGACATGAATTTTTTTTTGAATTTTATCTTTTAAGATGCAAAAATAAACCCTAAATGAGAAATGCAAAATTATGAAATTTCAAAAGGTATTCAATGTTAACAGGTTGGGTTTACCAAAATGAAGCAAAGAAAAATAGAACCCTAGGTCTAATGCATAAACCTAGGATTCAATTTTTTTTTTGGATGGGTTGTGGTGTTATTTTTCTATTGTTTCATTAAGACGGAGATCAAAAAGGTGATTAGATTTACTTTCAACCATGAAGGTGAGCCAATCAAACCTAGATTTGAATCTTTTTGAGCTTTGGAATGGATTGGAATCAATTTTCTTTTATTAACCTATTTAGAATATGTGCCTTGATATGTAAATGCAATTTACTATTAATTAAAAAATTTAAATAGAGATTTGCAGGTAGATTTGGGAAGGGTAGGAGAAGGGTAGAGTGATGTGTACCTATCCTAAAATTTTTGTGTCAATCACTATAAGAGGATAGAGTCGCCCAAGGGATTTTGGGTCCTTTTAGGGTTGTTGTTCTCTACTTTTATAATCCTTTGATGGTATATCTGAGACTCCCATTTCTACCTACAAACTTGTTGGATCACTATTGGATAATTTTGTTGGTGATTTTTTGCGAGTTCACAAGGTGTAGGGCTTAAAATAAAGCAATGAATAAATAATATTCAAGCTTCCTTAAATATTCTTCAAACCTAAAATATACACATTCAAAGAGAGAATAAATGTTGTGTCATTTAGGGGCTTTCCTTAGTCAAACCCCATGTTAGTTATTTCACTTCCACAATGGCAATGTCAATGATAAAAATGGACAAAAGATAGGAAGGAATGATGAATCAACGAAGTGTTGCAACTGACACCCTTTAATGAATTCCTTGAAGGATTCAAGTCATGCACATCAATTCAAGTTCTTGGATCCTATTTACTTGATTTCCCAAATTGTGTGGAGACTTATAATAAGGGTTAGCCTTCACAAACAATGACAACATAAACATATATGAACTCACATAAGATTTGACATAATGTTTGGATATGTATTTGTTGCAATAAATCTCTAAAAATATTTCTCTTGACTTGCTTGATAGTGCTCTTGACAATAATTTTTTCTCTCAAATTTCTATTAGGTTTCAAATGATGCAATAACTAGGTATTTTTAGGCATTTATTCAATTTCCCACAAATTAAATCCTGATAGTCAACATTTGCAAGTTGAATTTTAAATGTTAAAATATTGACACCGACATATTCAAATTTAGATCCTAAAAAAATAGGGTGACTCAAATGCCCAAGGACATCCCATTCTTGGCCCTATTTCCCAAAAAATAGGGTGTTGAGGGCAAGACATTAAATCAATTCATTTGTTCAATGCTTGCAATTTCTCAAGAAATGATGAAAATAGGCTATAGAATGCAAAATTTAGAAAATTAAATGCTCAATTAGGTCAAATAATTTAGGGGGGACAAAACATAGTGTGAAATTGCCAGGGGTGATAATTTACGATGTTACAATATCAATATCAAAATTCAAAAAGATACAAGCATAATTTTCAAAATCAATTGTCTCTAGTGTACACTTTATTTCTCTTATTATATAATGAATATTTCTTTTATGGATTCTATTAAAGTATTAGATTAATTTTCTATACAAGTGAAATATTAAGAGTCAAATTTTCAAGGATTATTAAGAAGAATTTAGGTTGAATCTAAATATAGGAGATATTATTGTAAGGAAATAATATTGAGGATCCATTGAATTTTTTACCTAGATTATTGTTTAGGGGGAATTTGTAGGATCTCTTGAATTTGTTGCCAATGGTCTAAGGTACCAGTCTAAGAAAGTAAGATATTTACAAGTCCAAGATCATTCAAAATGAATAAATTACTTGAAGTGTATCTCTTATTTATCCTTAAAGTGATATATATGCTCTCAAAGTCAAAAGTAGATAATTCTCCAAGAACTTATCCAATTTTGATAGACCTTTATACATTCTTGGTATATTTTGTGAGAACATATTTATTATGTCAATGTCTCAGGTATGTAAAGTTAAACTCGTTGATATTGTGAAGGGCTACCCCCTAGGTTTTGCAAAGTCTGAAGTTTAGATGAGTGTAATTGTTCAATTGTCTCATGTTTATTTGTCATTGATGTGATCTCCAATATAATATATGTCTTATCTTTAGAATATTTTAGGTAATCAATTTTAAAAAGAACCAATCTGTGGCAAGTATAAAGAGAAATTCAAATCCTAGCATAATATTATTTATTATATCTACTAATAACATTTAAATTATAAGAAAACATAACTTATGGATTCATTTTAATTCATAAACAATTAATCCTAAACATCTCATAATTATGATTGACCAAACATGCTAAATCCCTTTTAATTTCATAAGAAAATTATACTCAAATAATTAAGTTTATTACCATGAAATGAATCTCATCCCCAACATAGTTAGTTCTAATTATAGACAATAGGATAAAATTTCATCAAGTTAGAAACACCAAAATTCATCATTGTAAATATCAACTATACATTGCTTCTCTTTGCAAGGCTAATGAGTCTACTCTAACATGCTATTAAATGATGATATAGAGTGTAACTTTAAATGCAACTTAACTAATCAAGGACATGATATAAGAATGAATATATTTTCATTTTGATAACACAACTCAATGCTTAACTTGGTTAAACATTTTATTTCCAAATAATATATAATATAACTATGTAATGCATGATAACAAGCCTATACTTCATGCTATTATGACATTCCAAATTGATAATAACAATGAAAATGTGATTTGTATGAACACAAACCACACCATGGAGTTTCAACTAACACCTACAACACATTCATGAAATAAAATCTCAATAATTTTTTCTCAAATCATGTATAGTAACATTTGTGATGCTCAAACAAAAATTTAGCCTACACATGTATTTTCTACCAAAAATCACAACACAACAATTATTACAATTACAGCCTATGTATCTAAAGAATACAATGGTGGGCATAAATTAAGATCGATGATTTTAATTATAGTGATAACATGATTAAAAAAATTATACAGCTCAAAGTTTAATACAATATAAAAAAATACACCAAACCTAGAGCTCTTTAATCCCTAGTGATCTTCCAAATTGGGACTAACAGAGAATATTACCCACCTCCCAACCATATTACCATCATTTAATGAAAGATATGTCTATGGAACTCTATGAAACAACCAAGATAATAAGAGAGAAGACAATGGATACACTTTTAGCATGATCAATCTCACTCATAAACTAGGTTTTTATATAAGATACTGTAGAGAAGGGGATTCATTACTCATGAGTCTCTTTATTCTCAAGAGATTCCCAAGGGGTGAACTACACTAACCTTCCTCAGGGAACAAAGTGAGAGTTCTAGAATCTGAAAGAACAGGTCACAAAGATTTTTTGGACAGAATGATAGGCTCTCGGCCAAAGGATGATAGAACGGGTCTAGGATGAAAGCGTGGCACATTTGTGTTTCTTTAGTGTGTTGGTGTCCATACAGACCAAAAAGCGAGTTTATCATAGAAACTAGCTAAGTGACTACTAGAAATCTAATTGCTAAGAACATATAGAATGCAAGAAAGCAATAGAAAGTAATAGAATTGAAATAAAGTAAAGTAAATGACAAAACTAAAGAGGATAGAGAAAGAAACTTCTCACAGCAACCCAAGTAATTAAGCCTCTAGTATGTGAATATCTTCAATACCTGCATGCCTAAGATCTGGAGAAAATGTTGGGGTTGTATAGAGGCTTTCCTCAATCAAACCCCCATTTTGGTGTTCCCACCTCCATGGACAACCAAATACAAAGAGAGAAATGGAAAAAGGAGTGATAAAAGCAATCCTCACTCAAGGAGAACACGTATCATGAAGTAATGTGATAAAATCAATCCCCACTCGAGGAGGAGAACCCATACCACAAAGTAGAGATGCAAAAGATAGGGGATGTGTGAAATCCTAGGATGCTCACAAGAACAAGGTAAGGGAGATAGCAGTTGCAAGGCTTAAGGAAGCCAAAGAGAGAGAGTAATAGTTGCGAGAGCCAAGAGAGCTACAAAAAGTGTTGTGAGAGCTTGAAGGTGCTATTGTAACAAGTTGTAAAGAGCTATGCAAGAAAGATAGCAAGAGCAAGAGAGGAGGAAAAGGTAGGAGCCAAAGCTAGGAAGATTCAGAAGACCCAAATAGATTGAAGAGACGGATTTTAAAGAGGGAAAAGAAGCAAAAAGAAGCTTCTCCGGTGGTTACAAGGTGTCCCAAGCCATTACCACTGACAAAACAAGCTGACAAGTGGTAAACATGCTCGGAAGTGTTCATTTGAATATTGAAATGTCGTAGGACATTAGCACAACGCTTAGACATCCATGTGGCATGCTAGTGTCCGAACACATCATGCTACAAAATGATGTGAACAAGAAAAGCACAAAGTTTGATGCAAAACTGATGTGCGAGGGTAGCTACTATAAAAGGGCTCTTTCAAGCATCCTAAGAGGGGAAAAGGTTGATATAGGGGCTAAAATGAGCCTACACAAGATGCTAAGGGAGTGGACACTAAAGCAGATGCAAGAATGTATGTGAAATTGCAAGGGATGCAATTTTATGACATTACATTTTTTCCCCACTTTAGCGAGCATATGAATTTACACTAATATGCATGCTAAAGGAAATCTATTAAACATAAATAACATCATTATACCAAAAGGATGATGCAGAGGAAGTAGATAACTCTTCAAATCAAGGAAGCATGCCCATAGGTTGAAGAACTACAAAATAAGAACATTAGACAAGAAAGACCTGCACAAGACAACAATGTTAGAACATAAGAATCCATCACATCATGGCGTTAGAAAATATAAAAACACATACACACAGGCACACTAAAAAAACTAAAGGATTTGAGTCAACAAAGTGAAAGAGACGTCAATGTAAAAGGTTGTCTCAGTACTATGTGTCATCCTCAAATTAAGACATAACATAATAACACATAGAAGAATTCTAAAATGAAGAGATGAGTGTAAGGATTGACTGCTTTGAGAGAATAATACACCCAACAGTCAAAAAAGTAACCAATTTTGAAGAGAGAAAGAGCATATATTTAGGATGAAGAAGATGTAGATCTTTGATCCAGTATATACAATTGAAAAGAAAGAGAATTTAAGAGAGAGATGGAGAAGCTAGAAAGAAACAAAATTCCCAAGAGATATGGCTCCATAGGTACTCTCTCCTAAGGAGGTTTGAACAAAAGGACTCAGTAGCTCCGAGGAACTACGAAGTTGAACAAATTACACTGAAGGCCTATAGGCCAACAATGGAAAAATCTCGTAGGATGCAAGTGCTTCATAGGCCCTTGGACCTACAAAGAAGGCATTCACCCAATTACTCTCTCATGAAGGAAGCCCAATGTAAGGGGACTCTGCATAGTTAGATTGGAAAGCAGCTTCACAAGTGCAACTACAAAGCAACATGTTAATTCATAGATAAAACATGTTAGAAGACAAAAATCCACGCAAGCAAGCAAGCAGACAGTCACGCAGATAGTCCATAATTTGAAAGGCTTTCAAAGAGTTCCCTTGGGAACCCTTCAAAAGAAAAGGGGTCCACTCAAGGGATGCACTATTTGAAAAGCGAGGTATAGTCAAGTTGCCCCCAAGCTATATAAAAAGATATGAAATAGGTCTAGTCAGGCTGCCCCCAAGCTAGATGCCATAGAATTCATTTGAGATAAAAGATTTCAAAGGGGGTCCCTTGAGAACCCTTCAAAAGAAAAAGGGGTCCACTCAAGGTATGCTTCATCTTCAGACCAAGTTATCACAACCCTCAGCATACAGGGGAGGAGAACCATACAAGATACTTAGAACATACAGGATAGAGGTCGTCCTCAATATCACTTGTCATTTAAAGAAGAGGTAGGTGCATCAACAAATAAATGAATGATGGCACCTGAATCAAGAATTTTTTGTATTTTATCCTTCAAGGCCTTACATTCACTAGTGGAATGGCCAGGCACTCGATGGTATGCACAAAAAGAATGTTTTTCTTTATTATTCTTATGATATTTCTTGCATGTAGGAGAAGGAAGAGTAATTAAGTGGGCTTTGAGAAGCCTCAACAAAATACACTCTTTCTTAGAAAAAGAATTAGGAGCAAGAAGCAACCCTTTCTCTTGTGGAGAAAAGCTAGACTGCTCACAAGAAGAAAACACAAAGATAGTAGATAATGGAGGATTGGTATTAAAAACATTACAACTATTGCTCAAATTATCCTATGATATAGAAGAATAACCACCTTTGATAGTGGGTTTGAATGATGTTATCGGAAGGTCTAAGTGGATTGGGGTGACTTTATTTTCTCTAATAACGGATTCTATAAAGTCTAGAGAACCTCAATCATTACCAAGACATGCATTTTCTTGAGAAGTAGAGAGAGTAGACTTCAAATTTCTTACTTCAGAAGGATCTTCTTCAGGCACATCTATCTCAAGAGTATTCTATGTAATAGGTACTACATGAATAGACATCAACACACTAGAAGACACTGAAGGGATAAGAGTAGGCACAATTGAAACCTGATTGACAACTGCCATCTCAGATAAGTGCATAGCCTCAAGGTCAGCCTTGATTGTGACAACTCTATTATTGCAAATCAACTTAATAGATTTATGCAAGGTAGAAAGGACCGCACCCATAGCATGAATCCATGGTCTACCAAGAAGAAGTTTATATGGTATATTTTCTGACATAATATATACAAGGGATGTGGGTACGGTAATAGGTCCCAACCTCAAAGGCAAGACTATTGTGCCTAGGTCTTGTCAATCGACATTATCGAACCCACGAGTGTCAACAGAAGAAGCATTAAGAAAAGATGAATCAATATTAATCTTAGGAAATATATCAATGCTAGACACATTGAGCACCAAACTGACATCAACAAGAGTGCATCTAATGCCAATATCATTAATGTTAACTATAATCATTAGAGGGCCTTCTTGTCAATTGACATTATCGAACCCATGAATGTCAATAGAAGAAGCATTAAGAGAAGATGGATCAATATTAATCTTAGGAAATAGATCAATGCTACACACATTGAGCACCAAACCAGAATCAACAAGAGTATGTCTAATTTTGATGTCATTAATGTTAACTATAATCATTAGAGGATCTGCTTATTTCTGCACATCTAGGGGTGGAAGTTCTTGTAGATAGAATGTGATATTAGGTGAATCTGCACGAATATGAGCCATCAACACATTGACATCCATCGGCCTAGCAGAGGCAAGCAAGAGGATCTTTTGCAAGGCTTCCTAAAGCATACCTTGGTAAACCAAAGTAGACTGAAGCAAGTCTCATAGTGAGATCTTAGTCAGAGTAACTTGAAGTTGCTCGACAAGATTGTAATCACTAGGTGCTTTAGTCATAGGTTTAGGAGCTTGAAGAAGGCTTGGTTGTTTATTCCTTCTATTCTCATAAGTATGGGATGCCTCTCTATAAGAGGGAGCCACATAAATATCAAGATAATCGTTATCAAATGGAACACCATCAATAGAACAAATCCTTTTAGGAGAAGGACTAGCTGGAGTTAGGTAAATGACTAGTCTATTAGGCCTTTGAGGGGGCACAAAGACATAGATTACATTTACATAATCATCAAAACCAGTAGAATAATTATTTGAAGATACATTCTCAACATCAATCCAAGGAGGATCAAATGTGGAAGGAGATTCATCATTCTCTAATTCTTCGAAAGAGAGTGCATCAGAACAAAGATGAGATTCATCATTCACAAATGCAACGTCTCTAGAAGAGAGTGCATTGGAAGGTATAGGAGATTCATCATTCACGACAACGTCATCTCCAAAAGAGAGTGCATTGGAATGACTAGAAGGTAGAGTAACATTAAGAAAGGTATCAATGATTTCATCTTCTTGCAACAAGATATCCTTCAAAGCAAGAGGAATCTCATGAGAAGGATCAAAAATACAAAGTGACATGGGCAAACCCAAGTCACTCACATGCATGAAATGGAATATCATTAAAATTTTGAACAAAACTAGATACTGAACTAATAAAAGAATATATTAAATTCATTTTGGGGTGATAGAATTGAGAAAAACCATAAATCCAGATTTTCTAATTTTTTTGGTACTTTCTAGGTTCTAGTAATTTGCATTTTTAGAGGTCTTTGGAGTGGAATTTGGGGTCGAAACTTGCGTTGTTCCTTAAAATTAGATTGTCAAAGGCATAATATTTTAGGGACTTAATTAGTCCTCTTGGAGATCTTTCCAATGGTGCAAACGGTTTTGAATTTTGAAGACCGAGTCAAAAGTTATGACCCCACCAAGTTGGGGTAAATAAAGTCCTAGTTTTTGAAAAATATTGTGGTTCACATCGGGTTCACAAAAATGTAGAGAAGGGGGATTCACTACTCATGAATCTCTTTATTCTCAAGAGATTCCCAAGGGGTAAACTGCCCTAAACTACCTTAGGGAACAAAGTGAGAGTTCTAGAATATGAAAGAGCAAGTCATGAAGATTTTCTAGACAGAATAATGGGCTCTCAACCAAAGGATGATAGTGTAGGTCTGGGAGGGTAGCGCAATGTGTTGGCATCTCTCTAGTGCACTGGCATCCGTACAAACCAAAAAATGACTTTATCATAGAAAATAGCTAAGTGACTATTAGCAATCTGATTGCTAAGAACATATAGGACGCGAGAAAGCAACAAAAAGTAATAGAATTGAAATAAAGTAAAGTAAATGAAAAAACTAAAGAGGATAGATAAAGAAAATTCTCACAACAACCCAAGTAATGAATCCTCCAATACATGAATATCTTCAATACTTGCATGTGTAAGATCTGGAGAAAATATTGGGGCTGTGTAAGGGTTTGCCTCAGTCAAACCCCCATTTTGGTGTTCCCACTTCCATGGATAGCCAAATAGATAGAGAGAAATGGACAAAGAAGTGATAAAAGCAATCCCCACTCAAGGAGAACCCATATCATGAAGTAAGGTGATAAAAGCATACCCCACTCGAGGAGGAGAACTCATATCACAAAGTAGAGATGCAACAAATAGGGGATGTGTGAAATATCAGGATGTTCACAAGCACAAGGTAAGGGAGATAGCAATTGCAAGGCTTAAGGAATCCAAAGAGAGAGAGTGATAGCTATGAGAGCCAACAGAGCTACAAAGAGTGATGTGAGAGCTTGAAGGTGGTGTTGTAACAAGTTGTAAAGAGCTATGCAAGCAAGATAGCAAGAGCAAGAGAGGAGGAAAAGGTAGGAGCCAAAGCTAGGAAGATTCAAAAGACCCAAATAAATTGAAGAGACAACTTTTAAAGAGGGAAAAGAAGCAAAAAGAAGCTTCTTGGGCGGTTACAAGGCATCCCAAGCTGTTACCACCAACAAAACAAGCCGACAAGTGGAAAACATAATCGAAAGTGGTCATTTGAATGTTGAAACATCACAGGACACTAGCACGATGTTCAAATGTCCATGCAGCATGCTAGTGTCTGAGCATGTCACGCTACAAAAATGATGCAAATGGGGAAAGTATAAAATTTGATGCAAAGTTGATGAATGAGGGTAGCTACTGAAAAGGGGTCTTTCGAGCATCCTCAGAGGGGAAAAGGCTGATGTAGGGGCTAAAATGAGCCTACACAAGATGCTAAGGGAGTGGACACTAAAGCAGACACAAGAATCTATGTGAAATTGCAAGGGGTGCAATTTTACAACATTACAGAAACCAATAATGCATACCATGGATACACAAGGGAATCACACAAAATACAATGTATAACACTATGGGAACAATAATATAATATAATTTATTGTATAACCACATTTTAATACACACATATGAAGGGTCCAATGCACAAATCAAGGATAAAAATACAATAGTAATTCAATGCACAACCAAACTTGATCACACACATAAACACCAAGGGTCTAATGCATAAATTATAATATGGCTACTCATGAGAAAATGAAATGTAGGAGAGAAGAATAGAATAATACAATGAGCATCGATACTTTTAGTCCACCTAATTATCCTTTACCATTATTCAACATTAATCCTTTCATTTCAATATAATTGAGGAAGGAAGTAAAAACACTCTAAAGCCATATTATAGTTGATTAGTTAATACATGTTGAAATCATCAGTTACACCAAATAATCATAGCATAAAAATATGACATGACATGATCATCCAATAAACATACTATGGATGCTAAAATCTGCAAGAGATGGCTTAAACAATTTCACGTTGTTAGCACGAAATTTAGTTTAAACTAGCAAACTTAGACATCCCTATGAAATATTTGACCATGTCTAAATATGCAACCAATGAGTAGGAAAATAAGTTAAACATAAGCATATAAGAAACATAATTAAACCTTTATCTCATAGTGAATTGGTGCCACCTTGTTGTGTAGTAAGCAGCCCTTTCCCAATCCTTGAACAAGCTGAATGATGTTATGGGCAAGATTAATTCTCAAATGAAGAGAATAACCTTGCTTAAAATCTGTGAAGTGAAGGTGAATTTGAGCATAGTAATTTTACTCAAAGTTGTCTATTGTTAAATGAGGAGAGGAGTCTCCAATTTATAGATTTCCAAAATGGAAGAGAGAATGAAATAGAGCAATGTGGGATCATTCAACATCCAATGGCCAAGTGCCACTTGTCAAGATGTGAATGGTTGAGGAATGAGCACATTTTGGTCAATGTGCATGATAAATGCCATTAGGTGGAATTTCAAATTTGAGAAATGACATGTGAGAGGGAAAAAGGAATGAAATAAATTCCACTTGGCTCAATGCACAAGGACATGTAAGAGGAATGAATGCCTTGTTGGATGTACAAGTCTACTTGGACTTTTTGAATTCAAACAAGGGAATATTCCCTTTTAATGCTATGTGAGGGAAAATGGAGAATTTAATAAATCAAAGTAATTGATTTATTGTGCAAGTTGCATTCTCTAGAGAATTTTAATGAGAAGGATTAACTTAATCAAGGATTTGATTAATTTAATGAAGAATTAGATGATTTGACAATTTTGACTTAAATAGATGAATTAATTTAAGTTAGAATTGAGAAGAAATGATTAACTAAATAAATGGTTTTGATTTATTTAACCAAGGAGGAATATGTTAGATTAACTCAAATAAGGTTTAATTTATTTTATTTAATAAGAGGACTTTAGAGAATTTAATCAAATAAAATGAATTATTTCATTAAACAGAAATGTTAGGTTAATTAGATTAAATTGATTAATTTAATCATTGGAGGAGGAAGTCTTAATTAAATGAATTATGACTCATTAAATTAAGAGGCAAAATATGATGAAAAGTTGAGAGTATGATTCAAGAAGGAATGTTGTTAATAATCAAGATCAAGTGTGTCAAACTGAAATTGTACATTTTCCATGTCTACACATACATATTTTAATCAAGATAAAAACAATGATAAATAAGTGTTATGGTGTCCAACCACTAACACACAATAAATTTTGATAACAAATAGTAATATAAAACAATGAGTTGGTACAACATCACTTTCATGAAAATAGTTACAAGGACCTATTAGGTATCAACGTCTTAACAAAAATTAGGAAATGAACTATTAGGTATACAATACTAAATCTAAAATTCATTTTTTATCAAAAAGGTCAAGGCATGGAAAATGAGGTCAAGACACATAACAATCATATTTAGGATTTAGAAAACACATATCCAACATGAGGCATTTCAAATATTTATATATTAAGTTAAAGCACATAAAACAAGCCCAAAAAATATTATGCCTATTTCTAAAAGGTAGCACTAATCATATTTCCAACATGAGACATTTTTTCGCACTAAATAAAATTTGTATACATCTAAAAATCTAAAATTCATGTTTTTCCAATTCCAAGAGCCAAGAAAAAATATCAATCACTATTAAAGGGAGCTTCAATCTTTACCCTATTCACTAAATTTTACCATAAATTAAAGTTCTATTGAACAAGACAACTGAGAGGGGGGGTGAATCAATTGTAGAAATTAAAATTTTCACCAGAGATTAGATCAATTATCATTCACAAATCCTTTACTCTGCTAATATGTTTAATCATTAAGTGTAGAAGCAGAAACTAAAAGAAGAAAAATCATTCACACAATAACACCAGATTTATGTGGAAAACCAAATGAGGGAAAACCACAATGAGGATTAACTCACAATATAGATAATATCAAAACCGAATATAAAGGCTCATTGCCAAAACAAGACTTATTATCTAGAACAAGACTTGTTGTCCAATAAGCATTAACCAACCAGAGGGTTCACTTTCACAGAATTGAAAAGAAGATAGAAGATATTTGTTACAGAGAGAAAACAATCTCAATGCAATGGAGATTTCCACCACAATTTTCTCACACACTTGCATACATGCTTGAACGATAGAGTACACCTTCAACTCACTACATCCAAAAACTCACCACTTGAATTTTGCATTGATCTGCTCAAACTCGCATCACGCACACACTATTTCGTATTTATCTTGTATCGTCCAAAAAAATCTCAACTCTTATTTATACCATCTTCAACCTTGAAACTCAACCAAGGTTAGCCACACACCATTTGTATTAAAAATTCAAATAGGTTTGTGCCAAAAATTTCTACGATGGAATTAGAATGAGGGCGACCCAAGCACACACTTAATGAGAACCTAAATAAGTCCCAACACGCTTTGCCATGCTTCATGAACTTCTTAAGTAGTGTTTAACAAAAGGTTGGTCAATACTAGTGTAAAAAACATAAATCAATTAAGCATACACAACCTTAACACGATCCAATCATTTTAGTCGACAAATTTCACTTGAACACAACCTCATCAACTTATCTTGAGAATTACAAGTTATAAAACCTAAACAAGAAGAAATTTAGAGCAACTACATTTCTCCCAAACCTCAGCCAAATACATAGAGAAGCACAATTCACAATTGGTGATCATATCTCACACTATACAATCATCCAGAAACCCAAAATTTGGATATAGCAACTTCCAACAACCATGAACAATACTTCAGATCCTCACTATCATAGCAGCACATCCCAAAGAAAAACCTAGAGCAAACACTGAATACCTACAACCTTTCTTTATTACAATTTTCTCAATATCCTCAACATATACATCCAATAAACAACATTAATGACATCAATGACAACAATAATCAGTTGACAACTAGCTAATCAGTTGATATCAATGACAATTCCTTCATACTTGCAGCAATCTCCCCCTTTGTCATTGATGGAAACACGTGATGTGAAAAACCATCAAAGACAACACAAAAACTCTGAATGGTATCAAACTCTATAATTTATTCTTCCTTAATTTTTCTTTTTCACATGATACTTTCTCCCCCTTTGACATCAATGGCAAAGGAAAAATATATTTGGCATTGCTTTCCTCCTTTGACAATACCAATACTCAATACTCCCCCTTAGGAGTACACCCAAACAATTTCCAAATGAAAACACATGACACTACCTACTCCCCCTAAGAGGTAGCCACTAAACATCAATCTAGAAGAAAGATAGATCCATAGATCCACTGGACTAATGCATCTCCATATGAATCTAGTTTGAGAAAGGAGGGGAAATGACCCCTAACTTCTCCTAGAGATACTCAAAAGTATTTTTAGGAAGATCCTTAGTAAATATGTCAGCAATTTAATCCTTTCTAGGTACATACTGAAGCTTTACTTCATTCCCCTTTGCCTTCTCTCTCAAAAAGGGAAACCTAATAGATATATGCTTTATCTTCGAGTGCATCAGTGGATTTTTTGAAATGTTAATTTCACTTGTATTATCATAGAAGATAGAGATGGGATCATCATACATTACTCTAATATCTTTCAATCTCTATCTCATCCACAAAACTTGTGTGCAGAAAGATGTTGCATCAATATACTCGAACTCTACAATGGATAAGGAAACTGAATCTTTCTTTTTACTTAACCGTGACACCAATTTGCAACCAAAAATAATGTACCACCACTTGTAATTTTTTTTTCATCAACACAACCTATCCTATTTGCATCTATATAAGAACTTAGTGTAAAATCAATATCCCTAGGATTCCATAAGCCATGATTTGAAATGCCAGTGAAATATCTAAATATGCTCTTAAAAGAAACAACATGTGTTTCTTTAGGATCTTGAAATCTAGCCACAAGAAAAACTGCATGCATGATATTCGGTCTAGTAGCAGTTAAATACAGTAGTCCTTCAATCATTGATCTATATTTGCTTTGATCAGCCTTAGGTGAATCATCATTTTTACTCAATTTGCATCCAGTCACCATAGGAGTGCATACCAGTTTGGAACCATTTCAACATCTCTTTTACATACTTTGATTGTCAAATAAAAATCCCTTTTTTATGTTTGATTGATTTGCAAACCAAGAAAGAAATTCATCCTACCAAACATAGACATCTCAAACTCTTTTTTCATTTCTTCAGCAAACATCTTGCACATTATTTCATTTTCTCCAAAGATAATATCATCAACATGTTGGCTCTTGTAAATTCCAACCAGGTCTTCAAGGCAGCCTATGGATTTTCCATTTCCAATGGTCAGCAAGCTAAAAGGGGTTGGCCAATGAACGAGAAAAATAAATTTAGCTTTCCTCCTGCACTTCAAGCTCTACAAAACCCAGGAGGGTGATCCCACAATGTATTCATAGCATTCCTTCACAAGATTTCCACATACATTGCACATTAAGTAGATATATTCTCATCAGGGACTAAATAAATGAAATCCTTCAAGAAATAGGAATTTCCTTGAGAGGATTTAAACATCTACATCTGAGAATATCAAATATTACCAAACTTTAGCAAAGGTAAATCAATTGAATGTATATTTATGCGATTTGTTCTAGAATTGAAATACTAGAAGTGAGAAAAGTATATGTAACAGTCAAGACTAGTTGCATATCCAAGGGTTAGGATTCATAACGTAATAAATTAAACTATAAGGCAGATTTAAACCTAAACATCCATAATCTTCACAATTTCCTTACAATTTACATATTAACACTCAAAATCCTGTGACTACTTACCAAATCCACATGTCACAAGCATGAATCTATATCTTAACCAAAGCATTTAACTCATCCATTAGATCATAGCAACAATTAAATCAGATATCAAAGTGGAAGATAAATGATAATTAATGAACAGATCCTTGATCCAAATCCATTAATAACTCATGAAAAATATCAAAATGGAGAGACAACAGGCTTGAGAGGTTGGCATTTCTATTCAAGTATGTTCAGAAACCACATAATTGACCAAACTCACTACTTCTACTCAAAACTCTAAGATATGGACAGTACATGCATTCTATGTGTTCTTGGTTAGCACAATTCTGACCTAGACTTCAACAAAAGACCCTTGGCAAATAGCCTTGAATTCCCTTTTAGATGATTAAGGAAGAAAAACAAGCATCGGGCTATTGGCTAATTGCATTTCATTTGCCCTTCATTTTAAAACAAATTTTAATTTCATTTACCCTCATTTGCAACAGACATTTGCCACAAAATTTATCTACCTCTACCCAGGAAAACCAAAAATCCACTTATAAAAAACAATTACCCTGCCTTTGTTTGTTGCACTTCAAATATTCACCTCTAGAAATTAAATCTTTCTTGCTTTATAATAAAGAATTTGAGTTGTTTAATTTCCACTATGCCTTTTCACTTTTACTTGTGACATTTTACATTTACATGCCCAACACATAAAATATTCAACTTTAATAAAGGAGCAACTTATCCCCTTTTAGCTTTCACGTGCCCACAATATTTTAAATATTCCATTTTACAATAATTACCCTTCACCTTGCATCATTTTTACCTTTTTTCACTTTCATTTAATTTCTTTCTCTCCTTTTAAAAAAATTCACGAGGCTACTAATCCATGCTCTCATCTTTTCACATTTAAAATGCTTTTTCCCATTAAATGGTGAAAACAAAGCTCTTAAAATATTTCATCATCGGGCTATTAAAATATTTTGAAACTGGCCTCTTTAAAACTTCCACGGGCTCACAACGAGCTTACCTTCATCGCTCATCGCCCGTTGTTGGGGGAAATGGAGGGAAGAACCAACGATAGTTAAAAGGCCAGCAATGAGGAGCATGCAACCAAAGTTGAAAATTATTGAGCAATAAAAACTACTACCCGTGCATTTTACTTTTAATATTGTTGGTGTTTTTTAAAACCCAAGCGGATTTCCTAAAAACTTCTATGAATTTTCCATGTTCAATAATGAAAGCCTAGGAAACAATTGGCCAACTTAATGAGAAGAAGCAATAATGCTTACTCTCCTACACTTTGGGCTCTGAAAAACCTGGGAGGGGGATCCCACAATGTGCTTCTTACAAACAACTAAAAAACTTCAACTACACATTGTATAACAACAGATAAGTTCCCCATTAGCACTGAATAGATGAAATCCTTCAAGAAATAGGCAATTCCTTCAAAGATCCAACTCCTATCAGTAGAGAATTTCAAATACAACAAAGACAGGTTGATATGAAAATTATTTTGAATAAATGTTCTAAAATCAAATGCCAAAGATGTGAGAAATGCGACCACTACTTCAATATCAGTGCCATATCCTAAAGCACGAAGTCAAATGAGAAAGAATTGAACTATAAGGCACATTTCATCCTAAACAGTTAAGATCTATATGAATTGCATTACAATTCCTGTATCTATAACAAAAATCTATTGCTACTTATGAATCTAGCTACCAACCTGCATGAACTTACACAATAACTAAAGCATTTAACTGATCCTTTGAACCAGAGCCACAATTCTAGTATAATTCACAGTAAAGAAAAATGAAAATCAACGAAACTAGTGTTTGACCAATATTTCATTAATAATTCATGCCAGGTATCACAATTGGAGAGAAATGGACTCAAAAGATTATCATATTCGATAAAAACATGCTTAAGAACCTCATAATTGACAAAATTCTCCTATCTGACTCTAAACTCTAAAAACATGAACTCAATGCATATACTCTTTGTATTACAATTTTGCACTCTCCAATCTCAAATTCAACAAAATACCCAGTACATCGGCCCTGAATTCCCTTTTATAGAATAAGGGAGCAAAACAAGCCTTAGGCTAGAATGTACACATGTCCACACTTGATTGGACCGATATTTTACACATTCCCTTCTACAGTTATATTTTTATTTTACAATTGGAGGGAATGTATATAAGACAAAAGTTATTTGTGATTGTTGTAGAGAAGAAACCCACCCTCCAAAAGGCAACCTGTTAAAGGGAAAAACATCTTTAACCATTGCAACACTTTATCCACCTAAGCAGTAGTCCACATCAGCAATCTGCACTTTGAGCTAGGAGAAGTATGTGTATATTCAATTGTAACTTATGAGGCTAGACCTATACTATACTTGACCAAGTCATACTCTCCACCTTGGTGCTCATATCCCAAAATCATTAGTGAAGAAATTCTTCCACAATTCAAATTCTACTTCAGATGGCCACTTGAAAGCGATAACCTCATCTATCTTTTCTCTATATGGTGCATATTTCACCATCACTAATAACAAAGGATAGTTTCTCAAGTGTACCATTCAACATACCAATATCAACGCTCTTGCATATCTCATTTGTCTGGGTTGACATGATGTCATTCATTTGGTCCTTCCAAGCCTGCAAAGGCTTCACCTCATCATAATTATGCTGGATATCTGGTAATGGTGTTAGGTCTACTTCACCATATTTGGCCTTTAATTCTTTAATATTCATTTCCATAGGAGCAACATATCCCTAGAACTTCTGCTCCATAATCTCATTAACAAATTGATAAGTTGGAATAACCCTGGGATACTTATCCTTCTGTTGCTTTTCTCCTACTGCGATACACTTTAATTGCTCAGCTCTGGGACTCCACTTATCCAATAATGGGGTGGCTAATTCTTTCTCTCTTGGGAATAGCTTAATTGCTTGCAACATTAAAACATAACTTGCATGGACACTATTTAATTCCTTGGACTTTTCTATTCAAGTGTCTCAATGAAGTATCTACAATTATTGAATTGCTTTTCAACATTGATTCCTGGGACTGTTGCAACAATTCCTTATACTCCTCAACCTGGTGGATTAGTTTCTCCCTTTAGAGCCCTCCTCTTGAAGTACTTTCCCCTTTAATTGCAATGGGCTCCTATCCCATATTAAATGGTATGATTTCCTAGGATTGTCCCTGTGAGGGAGGTTGCAGTTGTTCCATTGGTGGATCAGGAATATTATGGAGACTTCCATGTCTCCATTTGTTGCTTCAATAATGCTAGCTCAGTTTCTAATTCTACAACCCTTTGTTGACTCTTATTGTATTCATTAATAAGATCATTATATTGGCCCCTCAAAGTATCTTTGTCCTTGATCAAATCCTCAACAGTAGCCTTGGTAAACTTGGCAACATTAACTTCCATATTTGTTGCCTCCAATGTTGGGGTATCAACAACTCTTCTCACAACCAGGTGACCACTAAAATTAGCCTGCTCTACAACCATTGGCTTCCTAGACCTAGTAGTCAATAACCAGATTGCCAAGGCATCCCATTCCTCACTAAAAGTTGAGCCCTTGAGTGCGAGTGTAGCTTCTTCTTTAGTTTGAAGAAGTGGCCTATTGGCCCTTCTTATCGTATCAAACACCACAGCATCAGCAATATCCCATTCAAGGAGCAACAATATTCCACTTTTTTGCACCAATGCTCTACCTTGTTTTGGTGTCATCTCCTTGAAGGTTCTTCTCATTTTTTGCACAACATTGGATTGGATAACCTTTTCTGGAAGCTCTGAATACAAACTCCTTTCTTGATCTACCTTATTAGCATACGATGGAGCATTCACCCTCCAAGAAAAATCTCTAAATGCATTTGTTTTAACAAAAGAGTTGTCCCTTATGAATTCTTTGTAGGCCTCCATCCTTAAATCATTAGTATTAGTTATTCCTCTTATTTCATCTTTTCCTAGCCTTAGAGAAACTACTCCAAAACTTGATGTGACATCTTGTGGAAAAGATGGCATTCCTTGTTGCATGTCATCAGGGGTCACCATGATCTCTTCATCATCTGTATCATGATAATCAACCATATTTGTCTCTTCAATCCTCTATCTCTTGGGTGATGGTGGTTGTGTTGGAGAGGGGGCTCTTGGGGGAGAGTCTAGATCATCGATATTTTGTAACAATTTCCCTAAAGATGATGGCATTGATTTCTTATGAGACACCACCCCATACCTCTCTGAAGTAATAGGAGGGGGTATGGTTTTTTTTCATTTGTTGGTCCCTTCTTCCTAGAATAGACTCTAATCTTTGATGGAGGCTGATAAGAAGGTCTTTCCTCCAATCTTACTTCAGGATATTCTTCAACAGCCTATGACTTTCCTTTGTCCTCAACTACTTGTTCAGCCTTCAAGACTCCTACCATGCTCTCAAAATTGTCAATAGCATTTATGGCTCTATTCAAGTCACCTTTGATATTTGGCATGGGATCATATGCAGGGATATTTTCCTTCTTAGTCATCATTTTAGTAAAAGCAACATATTTTACTTTTCTTTCCTCCTGCACCTACAAATCAAGGATTTTTTTGATGATATCCTCAAGGAAATAGAAATTATGGATGAATATTTTTGTCTTGTGCTTTTCCTTCATTTGCGAAATGAAACCCTCGGGATCATGATTCCTTTGGCACACATTATTCAATCCATAAGGCTCAATCAATGTACTCAAATCTGTCCATCCTCCTTTTTCCATGACAAAATCAGCAAAAGTTATATACTCAGGAAAGAAAGATCCCTTCTTCTAATCTATTGGCAAGTGAACCATTTGGGTACGTCCCAACTGTCTCATGATTTCTATGAGTCTAATTCTTTCTTAGAGGCATATACATATCCCTTGGAAAAGCATACGAGTTGACAATAGTGCCATATACCCTAAAAATGGTTGTATTATAGTAAGGGATGATATCTCCCCAATTATGTGTCAAATTCAACGCAGGCCTCTTGAAGTAATTGGAAAAATACTTTAAGGGAAAATGTTCAGGCTCATTCTTTCCAATCATTGTCCTCTTCTTATTTTTCCCTGTTCCTATGGTTGCTAAATGAGGAATTAAAAGAGAAGTTCTAAATAAACCCTTGGTATTTCTGTATTCTTCTCTAAAGGACTTAAGGTCAATAGGAACCATATCTACATTCCATTTGTGCAGAGAATTTTTTTTTGCAATTTCCTCTTTGGTTATTTTAAGCATTTCCACCCCATCATATGTCCTAAAAATTATGTTCACAGGGTTGTACCTCGTTGCAATATCCTTTAACAAGTCAACATCCAAAGATAAATTTGGCACTACCAGCTTGCTAAGGTCTAACCTCCAAGGATTACACAGAGGAACACCCAAGTTTATGTTCCCAAACCAGTTAGAAAATAACTGCCAACATATATATGGCACCTCAGCATCTCGAATTGCACATTGTTTATCAGTTAACCCTTCTAAAACCTGGGGCCCATAAAACAAAGCCTTTCCCTCAAGTTTCTTATTGGTAGAGGGTTTTAATATGTCTATGAAATCTTGAGAAAAATTCCTAGTAGGATTTTTAGAGCTAGAACTTCGAGCTTTGGGCGCCATTGCACAAGAAAGATTAAAGTTCAAGCTAGGGTTTTGAAGTACTAAAAGGTTTATTGGGTTTAGCTTCTAGCTTTATAGCCTTAAAGAAAATAATTTCACAAATTGAAAGGTCTTAGCGAATATTTATGCAAGCTTTAAAACAATTTTAAAGCAAACAAACCAATCTGAGCTTTAAAACAAAACAAAACACAATTCACGCTTGCCCTCAAGAAATCAATAAGGTATTTTTCGAAAGAAAGAGAGCGCAGTGGATACGTTACTTACGTTTTTTCTTGCAGATAATTTTGATGGCAGTTATGGTGAACTTACAAGAAATTTCCCGTGTCACCTGGTGTCTAAAAAATATTTCTTAGCATGGAATTAAGCACAGAAATAGAAACTCGAGAAACTTTTAGCATTACATTTGGTGGCTCGGACTGAACTCCACCATTACTATTCACTCGCATGAGAAACAATGCCTATCATACAAAATTCACCCACTTTTAATATCAATCATCGATATCAATCCAAGCAAGCAAGAACAAGCGACTCAAATTGAGTCAACACGGTTTGAAAGTGCCACGTTCATCCACCAAATTCTAGGTGAATGAAAACACATTGATGAGACACCACCTCAGCACAGGTGGGTTCCACCCTGATCACATCATACCTGGCATCAGTATCCATGTGTCACTTTTTCACTCACCTTTTAGCATATTTAAAGCTATTATTTTAATTGTGCGAGGTTGGCGAGTAATAACCACAATTAATCTTTATCATTACATGACGGTTGTTGACTTGGACAACTTCATTAAACCGCAAGGGAACAAGGATTGGGCCCCATGACCACAGGTGACATGTGGAAACATCTCACACACCTTGCCATTCATTTATGATGTTATTGAAATTCTTTGCAAGGCTAGCGGGGAACGGTCAAGATCAAGCCTATCAATCTGAAGATCATAGAATCTGCACATGCAACAAATGTTATTCATAAAAAGAGGACTAACTAGGTAGATGGGGCACAACCCTTAAGGTACAATACTTTAGACGTAGGTCTAAAGTTATGAAAATTTATTAACTCGACATTAAGCGAGGAATAAAATCAAGTCCCAACATGGAAAAGACCGATGAGCCAGGTAAAAGGGGTCGGTGACATGAACGACTTAAAAGGCTCAAACCACAACTTAAAAAACCGGTGACTTGGAGTAATAGGTCAATGAGAGATTAGAATGCCAAGAGCATAACAAAACAAAAAACCAAAAGCATAGGTTTTTATGGCTAAAACCCTAAACCCCAAAGCAGATCAATGATGAAAAACACCAGGGAAACCAAGAATGAGCAAAATTATGGAAAATTCTAAGAGCTCCACTAGTGGCTCCAACTGGGGATGTATGCCCCCCATGGGCATTGCAAGAAACTAGAATCTCAGGTACAACAGACCAATATAGAGAGAACCAAAATGCAGGAGCTTATCCAGACAAGACAAGCAGGCACAGCAAAAATAAACACACCACACCTATATACACTAATTACAAGACTGTACATTGTACATGGAAAAAAACTATTTCATGAGAAATAGGATTTCAGGAACTGTCCATGTATTGGCAGTTCTAGAATCTCACCTATGAGGGATTGCAAGAAATATGAGTCCTCCCCATGTATGTCAGAAATTATATATGGGCCTAACCATAAGGGATCAAACTTCCCATGTTTACCTTTATCTTCCATTCTTGCATTCCACGGCAAAACCATTGCTTCTATTTCAAACTTTCTCTCAACTGCCTTCTTTTCATAAAGATGCTTCAATTGAAGCTATAGTTTTTCATTCCTTCTATGAGCCTCTCTTCGAGTCTCATATAGTCTATTTAAATATTCCATCCTTTGTTACATCTCATCGCACACATCATCATCATATTCTAGGAAAAACTTGTACATCTTCAGTAGATTACTATGTGATATGCATGCTTCTGCCCCATAGACTAAGTTAAATGGTGAATACCCAATTTCTTTCTTGGTAGTTGTTCTATCAGCCCACAATTCCAACTATAGCTTTGAATCCCAGGCCTTCTTATTCTTCTCAATCATCTGCTTGATGATCTTCATCAAGCTTTTGTTGCTATACTCAACTTGTCCATTTCCTTGGGGATTATAAGGGGAAGAATATGAAACAGTTATGCCATACTGATTACAAAAACCAAAAAATTCCTTAGACCTGAAAAACATTGCGTTATCCGAGACAATTCTCTCAAGTATCCCAAACCTGCTCAAGATGTTATTCATCAAAAATTCAGTGACCACCTTACTTGTAGCCTTTTTGGTTGGGATTGTCTCAACCCATTTGGTAAAGTAGTCAATCACCACTAGTATCCATGAATGCCCACCACTAGATTTTTCAGATATCTCACCTATGAAATCAATACCCCATTGTTGGAAAGGAGCTTGAGCAAATACTGGCCTTAAAGGAAAATTTCCAGAGAATTTCAGTTTCTTAGTAAACCTTTGACAAGCATCACACTTCTTAACATACCTATGGGTGTCCTTGAACATAGTAGGCCACCAGAAACTAGCCCTCAAGATCTTATAGGCAGTTGTCTTGGCCATGTAGTGACCTCCACATACTCCTTTATGCATTTCCACCAGTAAATCTTCATCTTGATCACCATCCACACATCTAAGTATGACACCCTTAGGACTCCTCCACCAAAGGTCACCATCAATGATGGTGTACTTAATTTCTTATAATTTGAGAGTCATTTTCTCATTGAGTGGCATGCCTTCAGGGCATTGCATTGTCTGTAGATACTCAACTATTCTCCTATGCTAGCCACAGGTCTGTATATCATAGATGGGTGCAAGATTCTCTTGCTCTATCTAATTTATTTGATTAGCCTCTAAATTGGTCTTGGCCATTATCCTAGCTAGACCTTGGCCTCTCACGAGCTTTGTAATTTTTATGTCAATATTGAACTCCTTGATCCCATTGATCCATTTGCACCATCTCCCTGTGGTCTCCTATTGAGTAAAAATATCTTTAACTACATATGTTGGAACATAAGAAACAACAGATGCTCCAATCAAATAAGGCCTAAAATTTTTGATAGCCTTTACCAAGGCATATTCTTATTTCTTTCTTACATCATACTTCAACTCCTTATCTTGCAATGATTTACTAAAAAATGCAACTGGTTGTTCAAAGCCATCATCATTCTTCTCCAATAGAACCCCTGCTATAGTGTGAAAAGAAGCGGATGTGAACAATTGGAAAGGTTTTCAATAATTAGGGGATTTAAGAACAAGAGCCTCCTTGATAGTATCCTTAATCTCTTGAAAGATTGGAGGGTTCCTCTATCCATGCTACCATTTCCCCTTTCTTTAGCATCTTGGAAATAGGGCGAACAATCTCAACAAAATTTGTAACAAATCTCCTAACAAAATTAATCTACCCAAAGAAATATTGAATACCTTCTACATTCCTTGGTTGTGCAATCTTGTCAATAGCTTTTACTCTTTCTGGATCAATTCATACCCCTTCCTTTGAAACAATGTGTCCAAGCAGCTTCCCCTCTTTCACTCCAAATGTACATTTCTTGGGATTCAGAGATATCCCATATTCCAAGGCCCTACCAAAGATTTTCTCCAAATGAGAACAATGGTCCTCCTCTTTCTTGCTATGAGCAATGAGGTCATCCTGATATATTGAAAGAAAAAGGTCAACAAAATCTGCAAAGGCTACATCCATAGCCCTCTGGAAGGTTGCACCAGCATTCATTAAACTGAATGGCATTCTCACATAAACATACATCCCCCAAGGTGTAGTAAACACAATCTTGAATTGCTCAGACTCCTTGACCATCACTTGGTTGTAACCAGAGATCCCATCCATCATGGAGAGTAGTTCACACCCTATAACTTTCTGCAACATAGCTTCCATGTTGGGCAACAAATAGTTGTCTTTCAAGGAAGCAACATTTAAATTCCTGAAGTCAACACAATCTAATATCACCATTCTTCTTTCTTACAGGCACAAGATTTGAAACCTAGGATGAGTTCCTGATGGGCTTAATGATCCCAGCATCTCTTAACTTGGCAAGCTCCTCCTACATCTTAGGTTGCAGGGTTGGGTTAATCGGCCTTTGTTTCTGCCTAAATGGTTTCATATCTGGCTTCAACAGAACTTCATGCTGGAACAAATCCTCTCTATATGCCTTAAGGTCATCATATGACCAAGAAAAAACATGCCTATACTTCCTAAGTAGGGAAATTAGCATATTTCTAACATGAGGCTTCATCTTTTTACCAATATAGACTTTCTTAAGAGATTTTTTTGTTCCTAAGTTTATATCCTCTAAATCCTCTTTGTGGAAAGGTGCCTACTTAGCACTTGACCTATCAGGGCCATCAAAAACTATTTCAAGTGCAACCAAACTTTTGAGAATAGTGTTCATTTTCAACTCAATTATAACATTCCCAAAAAAAGGTATCTTTTCCATCAACTTCCACCACAAATGATCCAAATTCAATCTCTTGGCTCTCATACTAATCAATGCAATGCAGAAACCTTAAGATCTCAATGTCATCATCAAACACTTGCCAGTTACAAATGTTATCTGGCACTACAGGCCTAGTTTGTACCTCTATTTGTGAAATACCATCAAATGTAACATCATCAAGTTTAATAGCTATATTGGCTAATAAGTTATCTTTAACATTTTGTCCCCTCTCAACCCAATCTATTCCAAAAGCATCAAAGGCCTCAATGGTGTCCCACACTGCATTTCTATACTGCCTAAGCCTTTTATCCTTGGCTACAAAATGGGATTTAATCTAGGAGACAACCAACTCAGAATCTCCTAACACCTTAATGACTTGATACCATGTTTTGAAGCCAACTTCAAACCAAGTAAAAGGGCCTCATACTCATCAACATTGTTAGTACAGGTGAATTGTAGGAGGAAAGAATACTTGAAGGTTTTACCTTGAGGGTAAATAAAAATGATCCCTGCTCCTAAGCCTTCTTTGGAGCTTTCTCCATCAATGTACATTGTCCATAGGTCATCATCTGATGATACATTTATCACTTCCTTGTCAATAGGTTCAAGTTGGACTTCTTCTTCTAGTATTTCCTCTTCAACACGGAAGTTCCCCAAGTCGATCTCAACAAAATTTATTCTGACAAGTTCTTGTGGCTCTTCCATATTCTCAATCATGTGGGGAGCTCTCTTCTCCCTAATAAATTTAACATCCTTCTGCTCAATAGAAAAGGTGGCAAAGGATAGGTCACACTATATACTTCCACCCATGGAAGCACTCCAATGCCTTGATAACAACATCCCATAAGTAGGTGGGATATCTACCACTGTAACACTCATATGCAGTTCCTTTTCTAGGAATGTTGTCATCTTGTATGGAACATCATTTATAACCCCTATGACTAGCACTTCTCTAGAATCCATTACATAGAACTTACCATAAGTACTATCTACTTTCATTCCTATTGCATGCATTATCTTCACCGACATTACATTGTTGGAAGCTCCTGAGTCAATCATACAATTTCCTAGCATTTTTCCATCAATGATTAGACTTAAGAAAAAAGGATTCACATGATTGGGATTAGATGTGATAGTAGTTCCCAAGTACACTTGAGGGTCTTTAGTGGTCACTTCCTCCACAACACCTTTCTTCTCGTGACCCCTATTTGACTCAGTTTGATCAAACACTACCTTATCCTCTTTATTTGTAGCAATGTTATTGATAAGTGCAACAGTTTTATCCTTATGTTCATTTATCCACATCATTTCTAGAAAAGGGACAGTAACTTTGATTTGGAAGAGTACTTGAAACATATCTACTAAAGTATATTTTGGTATTTCAGAGAAGATTATGGCCTCAGATGTTACCATCTCATCCCCTTTCGAGGTCTTATCAGAGTTAAACTGCTGATCCTTAACCTTAGTGTTTTGGGAGGCAACCTTACCACTTGTCTTAGCTTTATCTACCTTCTTCTCCTAGATTCTAGCTTCCTTAACCTCCTTGGGATTTGGAGCTACTTTCTTTTCATTTTCTTTGATATCCACACCCTTTGTATCCTTCTCTTTGATGAACAGGTTGCAAGTTTTTCTAGAATCCCCTGGGACAGTTCTATTCCTTAACTGCATATTGTTTCTTTCCCTAGCAACTAGAGCAACTGTGTAGTTTTCAATCTCTTCATTAGAGGGTCTCCTCAAAATAGTGTTATCTACTTCAAGTTCATTCACAAAATAATCACCATCATTTTCTTCATCTAGTAACACTTGTTGATGATGCACATCACTTTGTTTCTTTTACATGTCAACATATCCTCTGCATGGCTCATCAGTTGAGGAATAGTCATCACAATTAAAATCAGATGGAACTAGAAATACTTTAGTCATTTGATCTTGGTCATGGGGAGATTGAGATTCTCTTTGGTCATCTTGGGACTCTTCTACTGATTGTGCAACTACACATTTTTTGTGATGAATGAGGCATCTGACATAGCCCGCACCATGGTAAATATTTTGTCACATTTGTAGAGTGCTTCTGCATGGGATGCGGTGGAATCTGAGCATTCCTCTGATTTCCTTGCATTGGTTTCCCATTTTTCTAGTTAGTGTTATAAGGAAAATCTTACAACCTAGGAGGCCTTTCGTTCCTTTGGAAATGGGCCTTCTCACTTTTAGCTTGCTTTTACAGTAAGCTAAGAACTTGATCTATCTTTTTGTCAAAAGCATTGGCCTTGCTAGCCTTCTCAGTTGGATTTCTTGTATTCTTGGAAGCCTTAGGGTCTTCCCTTCTTCCCACCTTGCCTGAAGCTCTTTTATTGTTCACAATATTTATAGCCATCGTGTATGCTTGTCTTAAATTTTGTGGGTCTTTATCTCTAAGTAGGTAACACATATTTGAATCATAAGCATTGCAATATACAACCAGACATGCATTTTCATTAGCCTTAAATATGCAAGAACTCTCATCATGGCTTTCTGAAAGTGTGCATTAAACTCAGTGACCAGCTCATTATGTCAATTTGTGATATTACTGAAATCATTTAATTTGAACCTGGGATCAGTCAAATCTCCATATTGCTCCCCAAACAATCTATAGAAGGATTCTTTAGAGTCAATACTTGAATCTAGAAATCCTCTGTACAAATCCCTAGCATCTTCGGTCAAGAATTGCATAAAATACTTCATTGCCACATCATCATCCCACAATTCAAATTCTTCTACAAAACTCTGGAAATCCTTTAAGTGATTTTCACCACTAAAAGCATTGTTACCAGTGAACTTGGGAAGATGCTTTCGTGCATTGATAGGGATAGGATTTGGATACCCCCTAATGTTTTCAAAACCTAGTTGTTTGTATCTATTAGCCTAGGGTGGCCCCTTGGAATGTCTATCTCTATGGGCATCCCTTTGCTCATCCTCCTTCTTATCATCTGACTGATTTCCCCTTTTGTCCTTTCCACCATTACTTCCCTTCTTATTGCTTCCTTCCTCATCCTCTGAGTAGGAACTACCATTCTTATGACCACCTCCACCTCTGCCACCTTGGTCACCACCACCACCACCTTTGGGAGTTTGTTTTTCAAAATTCTTAATTAGTGACCCACTTTCATTTCGTCCTAAACTAGATGCCTCAGTGTTGGGCGTAGACATCTTAAGGAAGGTGATTTTTCTTGCCACCTCAGCATTTGAAGCATCTATCTCTGCCTTCCTCAATTCTTCCTACAATTGATCATTTATCAATTGTAACCGCAATATTTCATGGTTTGGGGGTGCATCCAACGGTATGGGATCGGACTTAAATCCTTTATCAATAGAAGTGTTGGTTTTAACATTAGCATTAGTGTTGGTTCTGGGGTTAAAAGAATTGTAAGAATTTTTTTTAGACTGTTCCATGGGATCTTTTCCATGATCAACAAAGGTTGTCTTCTTGGCTACAATAGGTGGGTCAGAGGTCTTAGTGGCTAGGATAGAAGAGGTGTATTTGTTTGCAGAAAAGGTCCCCATGGAAATTGTTACTTTAGGAATCTCATGGGCCCTTTCAGCAGATTCCTTAGCCACATTTTCTTCAAAAGACTTTCACCTAGCAACATCTTCTCTCATCTTCTCTACCTTTCGCTTCTGAGCGTTTATCTCGAGCTGCTTGGCTTGGACTCTGTCCAGAGTTTCTTTTCTTTTCTTCTCCCTATTATCCTCCTCCTACAACCTCTTCTCTTCCTCAATCCAAGCTTTCATATCCTTATTTATATCAGCTTCATTCTCAAGGATATCTCCTGCCTCACTTAGGGCAGGAATGTAATAAGGTTGATCTACCTGATCTTCATCTTGAGGAAGAGGTGCCTCCTCATCAAGAGATGATCCTCATGGTTTGAAGTTTTTTCCATTGAAAATGGACATAACAACAGGTGTCATAGCCTCTGGAAACTATTTATCTTGTTCCCAGAAACCCCACCTATCTTCTTCTATAGATAGATTATATTCGGTATCAAGAACTTACTCATCAGAAAAGCTACCTTGATACATGTTAGAGACAACAACTTCTGACGAATCCTCACTAATAGCAGCACTATTTACTTCAACATTTAAAGTAGGAGATGAAAAAGCAGGGGATGCAATTGACTTACCTGGTGTATTGTCTTTCTTCACCCATAGAGGCTACTTGTATTTTCTAGGTTCAAGTTAAATCAATGGTTCTGGGTTTTTCTTTGAATAGCTCCTAGTCTTCTTCATGGTTTTTGGTGCACGAGGATCTTTCTTTGCATGTTGCGTTTGAGAATTTATATGAATACCGATGTTTGAGATATCAAAGTTGCCACCCAAGATGTTGGGAATTATGAAGTGATTGCACTTCGCTTTTACACTCATGACTTTTGACAAGATCCTAAACATTACTCGACACACTAACAAAGAATGGACTAGGAAGAGACTCATGTAATACACATGAAAAAAATAACTAAAATTTCAACCAATTACTCTCTCATAATAAAGAATGCCATAATATTTGACTCTGATTGTACCAGATCTACACTAGAGACTTTGAATTTAATAGGTCCCCAACGGAGTTGCCAATTTGTTGGTGTTTTTTAAAACCTAAGCAGATTTCCTCAAAGCTTCTATGAATTTCCATGTTCAATAAGGAAAGCCTAGGAAACTATTGGCCAACTTAATGATAAGAAGCAATCATGCTTACTCTCCTACACTTCAGTCTTTGAAAAACTTGGAGGGTGATCCCACAATGTGCTTCTTACAAAAAAATAGACAACTTCAAATACACGTTGTATAACAACAGATAAGTTCCCCATTAGCACTGAATAGATGAAATCCTTCAAGAAATAGGAAATTCCTTCAAAGATCCAACTCCTATCAGTAGAGAACTTCAAATACAACAAAGATAGGTCGATACAAAAATTATTTTGAATAAATGTTCTAAAATCAAATGCCAAAGATGTGAGAAATGCGACCACTACTTCAATATCAGTGCCATATCCTAAAGCACGGAGTCAAATGAGAAAGAATTGAACTATAAGGCACATTTCATCCTAAATAGTTAAGATCTATATGAATTGCATTACAATTCTTGTATCTATACCCGAAATCTATTGCTACTTATGAATCTAGCTACCAACCTACATGAACTTACACAATAACTAAAGCATTTAACTGATCCTTTGAACCAGAGCCACAATTCTAGTATAATTCATAGTAAAGAACAATGAAAATCTACAAAACTAGTCTTTGACCAATCTTTCATTAATAATTCATTCCAGGTATCACAATTGGAGAGAAATGGACTCAAAAGATTGTCATATTCGACAAAAACATGCTTAAGAACCTCATAATTGACAAAATTCTCCTATCTTACTCTAAACTCTAAAAACACAAACTCAATGCATATACTCTTTGTATTACAATTTTGCACTCTCCAATCTTGAATTCAACAAAAGACCCTGTACATCGGCCCTGAATTCCCTTTTATAGAATAAGGGAGCAAAACAAGCCTTAGGCCAGAATGTACACATGTCCACACTTGATCAGACCGATATTTTAGACATTCCCTTCTATAGTTATATTTGCATTTTACAATTGGAGGGAATGCATATAAGACAAAAGTTATTTGTGATTGTTGTAGAGAAGAAACCTCCCCTCCAAAAGGCAACCCATTAAAGGGAAAAGCATCTTTAACTGTTGCAACACTTTATCCACCTCAGCAATAATCCACATCAACAATCTACACTTTGAGCTGGGAGAAGTATATGTATATTCAATTGTAACTTCTAAGGCCAAACCTGTACTTTACTCGACCAAGTCATACTCTCCACCCTGGTGCTCATATCCCAAAATAATTAGTGAAGACATTCTTCCACAATTCAAATTCTACTTCAGATGCCCACTTGAAAGCGATAATCTCATCTATGTTTTTTCTATATGGTGCATATTTCACCATCACTGAACTAGATTCCTTATCAAAATATTCTAAGAAACTAATAACAAAGGATAGTTTCTCAAGTGTATCATTCAACATACCATTATCAGCGCTCTTGCATATCTCATTTGTCTGGGTCGACATGATGTCATTCATTCGGTCCTTCCAAGCCTGCAAAGGCTTCACCTCATCATAATTATGTTGGATATCTGGTAATGGTGTTAGGTCTACTTCATCATATTTGGCCTTTAATTATTTAATCTTCATTTCCATAGGAGCAACATATCCTTGGAACTTCTACTCCACAATCTCATTAACAAATTGATAAGTTGGAATAACCTTGTTATACTTATCCTTCTGCTTTTTTGCTCCTACTACCATGAACTTTAATTGCTCAGCTCTGGGACTCCACTTATCAAACAATGGGGTGGCTAATTCTTTATCTCTTGGGAATAGCTTTATTACTTGTAACATTAAAACATAACTTGCATGGACACTATTTAATTTTCCTTGGACTTTTCTATTCAAGTGTCTCAATATAGTATCTACAATTATTGAATTGCTTTTCAACATTGATTCATGAGACTGTTGCAAAAATTCCTTATACTCCTCAACCTGGTGGATTTATTTCTCCCTTCAAAGCCCTCCTCCTAAAGTACTTTTCCCTTCAATTACAATGGGCTCCTATCCCATATTATATGGTATGATTGTTAGGGATTGTCCCTATGCGGTAGGCTGAGGTTGCTCCATTGGTGGATTAGGAACTTTATGGCTAGAGCTAGCTTGTCCTTGAGACTTCCATGTCTCCATTTGCTGCTTCAATAATGTTAGCTCAGTTTCTAATTCTGCAACCCTTCATTGACTCTTATTGTATTCATTAATAAGATCATTATACTAGCCCCTTGGAGTATCTCTAGCCTTGGTCAAATCCTCAATAGTAGTCATGGTAAACTTGGCAATATTCATTGCCGTATATGTTGCCTCCAATGTTGGCGTATCAGCAACTCTTCTCACAACCAGGTGAAAACTAAAATCAATCAGCTCTATAACTATTGGCTTCCTAGAGCAAGTAGACAATGACCAGATTTCCAAAGCATCCCATTACTCACTAAAATTTGATCCCTTGAGTGCGAGTGTAGCTTCTTCTTCAGTTTGAAGAAGCGGCCTATTGGCCCTTCTTATTGTATCAAACACCACAACATCAACAATATCCCATTCAGGGAGCAACAATATTCCACTTTTTTGCACCAAAGCTCCCTGTTCTGGTGTCATCTCCTTGAATATTTTTCTCATTTTATGCATGACATTGGATTGGATAACCTTTTTTGGAAGCTTCAGATGCAAAATCCTTCTTGAGCTACCTTTTCAACGTACAATGGACCATTCGCCCTCCAAGCAAAATCTATAAATGCATTTGTTTTAACAAAAGAGTCATCCCTTATGTTTTCTTTGTATGCCTCCATCCTTAAATCATCAGTATTGGTTATTCCTCCTATTTCATCCTTTCCTAGCCTTAGAGCAACTACTCCAAAACTTGATGCAACATCTTGTGGAAAATATGGCATTCCTTGTTGCATGTCATCAAGGTTCACCATGATCTCTTCATCATCTATATCATGATTATCAACCATCTTTGTCTCTTCAATCCTTTGTCTCTTGGGTGATGGTGGTTGTGTTGGAGAGGGGGATCTTGGGGGAGAGTCCAAATCAATGATATTTTCTAACAATTAATCTAAAGATGATGGCATTGATTGTTTGTGAAACACCACCCCAGACCTCTCTAAAGTAATAGGAGGGGGCATGGTTTCTTTTTCAGTTGTTGTTCCCTTCTTCCTAGAATAGACTCTAATCTTTGATGGACGTTGATAAGAACGTCTTTCCTCCGATCTTACTTTAGGATATTCTTCAACAGCCTGTGACTTTCCTTTATCCTCAACTAGTTGTTCAGCCTTCAAGACTCCTACCATGCTCTCAAAATTGTCAACAGCATATATGGCTCTATTCAAGTCACCTTTGATATTTGGCATGGGATCATATGCAGGGTTCTTTTCCTTCTTTTTATTCATCATTTTAGTAAAATCAACATATTTTACTTTCCTTTCCTCCTGCACCTACAAATCAAGGATGTTTCAGATGATATCCTCGGGGAAATAGAAATTGTGGATAAATATGCATGTCCTATTCTTTTCCTTCATTTGAGAAATGAAACCCTCAAGATCATGACTCCTTGGGTGCACATTATTCAACCCATAAGGCTCAAGAAATGTCCCCAAATCTATCCATCCTCCTTTTTCCATGACAAAATCAGCAAAAGTTCTATACTCAAGAAATAAAGATCCCTTCTTCTGCTTTGTTGGGAAGTGAACCATTTGGGCACGCCCCAACTCTCTCATGATTTCTATAAATCCTTTTCTTAGAGGCACATCCATTGGCAAATAATACAGGTTGAAAATAGTGTCATATACCCTGAAAATGGTTGTATTATAGTAAGGGGTGATATCTCCCCAATTATGTGTCAAATTCAACTTAGGCCTCCTCTCCATTGGCCTTAAGAAATCATGAATCTCTTTGGGAATTCTAGGTGGTTCATAGACTAAGGATCTTCTCAATCTTGACCCAAAAACATTATGAAACACCACATAGTCAAAACTACAGTCATGCCTATCTAGAATTCTAGTCTAGTATTAGACAAGCATGTCAATATCATTCTCTTTCTTTTTCAATTCCATATTTTTCCCAAAAATTATTTCTCCTTTATACAAAAACATGTGCATCAATAAGGAATTCCATCTGAAGCCTACCAATTCCTTTCCTTCTTTTAGAGCTACCAGGCCCCCGTGCATTTTTTCTTCTAGATAGGTAGTGAAATCATCTACTACATTGAAAGATGGATGTTGAAGATTCACAGCCATATTCTTGAGGTCAGTAGGTAAGGTAGTCTTTATACTAATACCAAGAACTTGACACAAGGAAAAAATAGTCTTCTTGAAGTAATTGGAAAAATACTTTAAGGGAAAATGTTCAGGCTCATTCTTTCCAATCATTGTCCTCTTCTTATTTTTCCCTGTTCCTATGGTTGCTAAATGAGGAATTAAAAGAGAAGTTCTAAATAAACCCTTGGTATTTATGTATTCTTCTCTGAAGGCTTTAAGTTCAATAGGAACCATATCTACATTCCATTTGTGCAGAGAATTTTTTTTTGCAATTTCCTCTTTGGTTATTTTAACCATTTCCACGCCATCATATGTCCTGACAATTCTGGTCACAGGGTTGTACCTCATTGCAATATCCTTTAACAAGTCAACATCCAAAGATACATTTGGCACTACCAGCTTGCTGAGGTCTAACCTCCAAGGATTACACAGAGGAACACCCAAGTTTATGTTCCCAAACCAGTTAGAAAATAATTGCCAACCTATATATGGCACCTCAGCATCTCGAATTGCACATTGTTTATCAGTTAACCCTTCTAAAACCTGGGGCCCATAAAACAAAGCCTTTCCCTCAAGTTTCTTATCGGTAGAGGGTTTTAATATGTCTATGACATCCTAAGAAAAATTCCTAGTAGGATTTTCAGAGCCAGAACTTCAGGCTTTGGGTGCCATTGCACAAGATAGATTAAATTTCAAGCTAGGGTTTTGAAGTACTGAAAGGTTTATTGGGTTTAGCTTCTAGCTTTATAGCCTTAAACAAAGTAATTTCACAAATTGAAAGGTCTCATTGATTATTTATGTAGGCTTTAAAACAATTTTAAAGCAAACAAACCAATGTGATCTTTGAAACAAAACAAAACACAATTCATGCTTGCCCTCAAGAAATCAACAAGGTATTTTTTGAAAGAAAGAGAGCGCAGTGGATACGTTACTTACGATTTTGCTTGCAGATAATTTTAATGGCAGTTATGCTAAACTTACAAGAAATTTCTTGTGTCATCTAGTGTCTAGAAAATCTTTCTCAATGCAGAATTAAGCACAGAAAGAGCAACTCGAGAAACTTTAAGCATTAAATTTGGTGGTTCGGACTGAACTCCACCATTACTATTCGCTCGTACGAGAAACAACAGCTATCATACAACATTCACCTACTCTAAATATCAGTCATCGATCTCAATCCAAGCAAGCAAGAACAAGCAACTCAGATTGAGTCAACATAGTTTGAAAGTGCCACGTTCATCCACCAAATTCTAGGTGAATGAAAACTTACTGACTTGACACCACCTCAGCACAAGTGAGTCCCACCCTGATCACATCATACCTGGCATCGGCATCCACACATTACCTGTTTGCTCACCTCGCAACATCTTTAAAGGTATTATTTTAATCGAGGGAGGTTGGCGAGGAACGACCATGATTAATCTTCATCATTACATGATGGTCGTTGATTTGGACAACTTCATTAAACCGCAAGCGAACAAGGACTGGGCCCATGACTGCAGGCGACATGTGGCAACATCTCACACACCTCGCCATTCATTTGTGATGTCATGGAAATTTTTTGTGAGGCCAGCAAGGAATGGTTAGGATTGAGCCTATCAATCTGACAATCAGAAAATATGCACGTGCAACAAATGTTATTCATAAAAAGGGGATTGACTAGGTAGACAAGGTGCAATCCTTAAGGTACGAGACTTTAGACGTAGGTCTAAAGTTATGAAAATTTATTAACCTAACATTAAGCAAGGAATAAAATCAAGTCCCAACATGGAAAAGACCGACGAGTCGGGTAAAAGGGGTTGGTGACATGAACAACTTAAAAGGATGAAGCCGCAACTTAAACGACCGATGACTTGCAATAACAAGTCAATGAGAGATTAGAACACCAAGAGCATAACAAAACAAAAAACCAAAAGCATATATTTTTATGGCTAAAACCCTAAACCCCAATGCAAACCAACGATGACAAACACCAAGGAAACTAGGAATGAGAAAAATTATTGAAAATTTTAAGAGCTCCACCACATATTTTATTTAAAATATTTCTCCTCGGGTAAAGCATTTCACCAGACTTTAGTTTGCAGAAATTAAAAAAAAAACATTGGGCACCATTACCCATGCCTTTCACTTTTCATGGGCCCACAAGACTTTCCCCAGCAAGCTTTTACCGTGCATCGCCCTTCACACGTTACTAAGGTAAATGGAGGAAAGTATTGGTGACAGTTAAAAGGCCATTTCTCATTGCACGTTGCAGTCAGAGAATGGAAACGGAACCACCAATGCTAACACCATCGTCGATCACTTCTTTAGTTTTTGTTGGAGGACTTCATCAAGTGATCATTCAGAAAACAGAAAGCTTTCTGCGGCAGCCGTAAAGTCTGAGAAAATTCGTCAAAGCCAATGAAGCATTAAATGGACCTGTCACATCAATATTTAAGGTTGGAAACATTGCATAGCTGAAAACAAATGGGAAAGGTAGAGATTTTCGACCATTGGCATGAGTTCTTCCCAACCATGAAAATTGTGAAAGTCACCTCTGGACCAATAGAGCTAAGAATTAAACTTGTTTGCCATCAAAAACATTTGAAAAGAATTTATATTTTCCCCTTTTCATTTGCACAATATTTAAAATATTCAAAATATTTTAAATATTAACATTTGAAACATTAGAAGAAATTTGTGACTTCTAATTACGCTTGCAAGCCATTTGAAGAAATTTATTGTGGGAAAATCGTGACACCTAGAACCATAAAAATTTGTGTAGGATCATAATCAATTATTTAGGGAAAACCCATTTCTTCAAATTTTTCCCAGCCCTCAAAATTCTAGGACCTACTTTGTAAACTGGCCCCTGGGACGTGTTCATCGCAATAAAAGTACATTAAAATAATTTATCGAATGACCTTCGTTTTTGATGAAAATGGAGCCATATAGGTTTTAGACCAAAAAACTAAATGGGTTGTCATTAGAATTGCAAAATTTTAAACTTTACGGAACACCATTTTTGTCCCTGTCATGATCAGAAAATGATTAAAAAGCCCATCAGAACTTATCCTAGGAGCCTAAAACTAAGCAGGCATGTAGAAATTTGATCCACGAATGGAGTGCAAAAGATGGCTTAGAAAAATAGATCTTGAGGTGCAAAATATTAATCAAAAAAGTTGCTTACTCAGACTTTTTTGCATCTGCACCTATTCAGAACCAATTAAAGCTCACCAAGTTACCTTCTTGAAAAAATACCAAATAAACTTCTGGGGAGTTGTCACTAGAAAAATTAGCTCATTTGGGTACACTAAGTATGTGTGCAAGAGGGATTTCCTTGAATCATCATTCTTCACCAGATATTAAGGGTCAAAGTTGACCACCTTGAAACATAGTCAGAAATGCAAATGTAAAATCAGCACAAACTGCATTTTCTTTTGATCTCGAAAAAATATCAAATCAGATCATGAGGCTCTAAAAACTGACAAGGGAGCATATGAATGTGGGGAGAATTGAGATCAACAACCCTTTCATCATGACAATCATCCAGTTGCAAAATATTCACTCAAAAGAAAGCCACTTTGTAGAACTAAAAGTTCTGAAACAACAAAACAGTGCTAGAACCCTCCAACTTTTCCTTTCAAAACCCACTTAAAACTCATCAGAGGGGAATGAAAACGGATATGCATTCTCACATATGTTAACTAAGTGTGGTCACCAAGGGGTTTGGCATGAAAATCAACAGGCTCCAAATTATGACCCTCCAAATTAGGTCACTTGGGCAGATTTTTTAGGTGCAATTCTGAAAGTGCAGAGGCAAATTTTTCGACATGGGCACCTAAAATTTTATAAATTTGAGAGTACCACCAAAACATATACAACTACTATCAAGATTTTGTCATTTTCAATTTTAAAATAAAGATTCTTATCTATCATACCTTCATTGAAACCTTGTTGAATCAAATATTTGTCTAACCTTGCATACCAAGCTCCAAGAGCTTGCTTTAATCCATAAAATCCTTCTTTAATTTGTAGACCATAACCAGTTGATCTGACAAATCAAATCCTTCTGATTGTTCCATGTACACTTTTTCTTCTATCTCACCATTCAGAAATGCAGATTTTGCATCCATCTGATAAACTTTGAAATCTTTATGTGCATAAAATGCCAAAAATATTTTGATATCTTCCATCCTAGCCAATGGAGAAAAAGTGATCTGTAATTAAAAGGGTTATAAAGATAATTTGCATTTAACTCCTGATTACAGATTTATCCCTATCACAAATAGAATTGTGAGGTTATGTTTATAATTTAACCATTAAAATTATATAATTGAGTTCACAAATTAATGAAAACACTAACTAATTACTTAAAGATAGTAAATAAGAGCTTAAAGAATAAATTAAAATTCTAGAAGGAAACATAGAAAGAATAGAGAGAGACAATGATAAATTTGATAACGAAGTTCACCCATATGTTCAGGCTACATCTCTAGGTCCGCTTCTCAATGAGGGTTGCTTTATTAATGATGACAAGATTTAATTGCTTTTGTACACCATCCAATCTTTAGACTTGCATTACAGTTTCTTCACAGTCTCCCTCAACACCCAAAGACACTATCTTCCTTTACTCACGTCGAAATACACTTAAAGGATTATAAATTCCAAGTGCCTTCGTGAAAAAACTAGTCTTCAAACTCTCCTCCCAATATACCTAAATTCCTCTCCCAAAATAAAATTGACTTCCCTCACAAGAGAAAAATCTCCCCCTTAAATACACCATTTTTTCCTAATATGGTTTATAACCATATGAATTTCAAAAATCTCCCATATCTCCTATATCCCTCATTTACAATAATAAATCTTTCACAATCCCCCTTAAAATAACATTTAAATCCTAAAAATCCCCTAAAAGCCCTTCTAAACCTTTAATTAATCTTTAAATATATTTCTAAACAACTTAGAATATTTTTTTATCCCTTTAAAATATCATATTTTGGGCTTTTAATAATCCTAAGGGATTTACATTTCAATTATAGGGGATTGATTTTTCAAAATATAGAAGATTCGACTTTAACTATTGTTTAAATAAAATTGGCCCTCACCAATATCTCAAAACCACTCGTGGAATAGTGGTTGAGGGAGTGAGTGGTTGGAGAGGGGTCGGTGGTTCAAACTGCCCCCTTCCAAATCCACTTTATTGTTCTTTAAATAGTGCCAATGACCATATACGTTAGCGCACAATGCGGTGGTCTATTGGTGGAGCATCAGAATAGCAGCGGGGAGGTCTTAGGTTTGAGCCTCCTCAAAAAGTTATAAACAAACAAACCAACAGTTGACCCATATGATATTTGGATGAGGTTCCACATGGCACCATCCCATTGGGCCACGTGGCATCTTATGATTTGTTGATAAAGACATGACACCTGTCTAGAGGACACATCGGATGTCAGCTCGAAAGTTGTATGTTGACTCACCTGCCTATTTAGTGTTGGAAACAAGCTACACTCAGAGGGGGGGGTGAATCAGTGTTGTGCAAAAATTAACTTGATTAACCTTTATCTTCAAAGCACATGCAACATTCAACCAAAATGCATGAACAAGAAGCGAACAATCACAACACAATAACACAAAGAATTTTAAGTGGAAACCCTATTAGGGGAAAAACCACGGTGGATGGCCAATCCACAATATGATCTGAGTATACTCAAATGAAGTTTACAATATGGGGAATGCACTTGCATTCAGGCACACTACCTAGAGCTTAGTGCTCAAAAGGCACATTGTCTTACGAAGATAATCAAATTAAAACCATTTAGAGAATTGAACTGAGAAATTAGCTTCTGCAAAATCCTGATTATAGTTCCAGTTAGGCTCAACAATCGATCTTCTATCCTTCTAACTAATTTTGCACTTCTTCTCTATTCTGTTCAAAATTGCATCACAAAATCCTTGATGCACAAGTGAAACTATGCATAATCGCTCTTTTGATATTCACAATTCACATCAACACACCTTGTTCCTATATTGAAATGATATGAACAATCACGAATATATATCCGTGATCAAGAATTTAATCGCAGTATGTCGGCATCAATAGAACACAAAAATATTTACAATTGTCAGCTCAAATCATGAGTAATGTATAATTTGCACCACAATGATCACCCACAACTTAGCTAGGACCCAAACAAAGATGCTTGAACACAAAGTTACTTAATTAATTACTTCCCAAACATCTGCGATAGGATACATTCACGAATTTGACTTCCATGCACTGATAAACATGAAATTAATCAATCGGATCTTCTAACTCACACACAGATCAATACAATCCATTGTGCTTCGATAGAAATAGAGATAATATACCAAAAAACATTCCTTGAGATATGCAACACAAAATAATAACAAAAAATCTTCATGGGAATCGATGAACACAAAACTACTGAATGTACTGTTCATCCTTGACTAACTTCAATCTAACTGTCAGTACAATCAAATGATGATGTGCGTATCCAATCATCAATTAGGGTTGTCATCAATGACAACACCAAATGATATTAATAGTGTCTCTTGCCAAAAATATCCCCCTTTAGCATTGATGGCAACACTTAGTGAAAAATGACTAAGTGTCGGACCAGTACCACCATGAATTGCACTACCATCATCAAAATTCCAAAAAAAAAACTCTCCCCTTGAGATGATTATACATTTTTCATTCTACTATTCTCCCCCTTTGACATCAATGGCAAAGGCAGGAATCCACAAGCCAAAAAAAAGATCAAACAAAACTATTATAAGCAGACTGCATATGTACAAAGATGCTTCTTAATCTTACATAAACTGGAAAATATCTGCAAAATCTTTCTTCAGCTGGATCAAATTTTTGTCCCAAACCCTTTTGAGACTCTCCAAAAAATTTATGTGACCACAGACTAGGTAGGATTGTGTCTCTGTAGATTCCAAGTTGGTTGGATCACTAACTTCCATAGCATCTACACCTTCCTTTAGTGCACTTGACATTATCTCAATCTTTGGACCAACTAGGCCTCTATGTTCACATGCTTTCTCCACAAAACTATCATTTTCATGCTTCAAGCTTCTTATCTTGTCAAGTAGAGATATTAACTGACCTTCTTTCTTTGCAACACCACTAGCTAAGGGATCAAAAGCTTTAGAAATAGTAGTTAACCATTTTTCTAGATCCTTAACCTTCTTTTCATTTGCCACAGTAAATTTTGACAAAGACATGCATGATTTATAAATCTTTCCACCTTTAGATAGAGCATTTTGAGAATTCTTCACACATGAGGCTAACAAAGTTTTATCCTTATCAATAATTTCTTTCAACTCATTGAACCTTTTGACATCAAATTCTTTCTGCACTTTAACCATAGCTGATTTCTCAACTGACTCGAAGTGAGTACTTACAAAGTTAATGAGCTTTTTCAGTTCACCGGAGGAGGAACCGAATGGATCTTTGACATGTGTAGGCATTAATTTCTCTAGAACTCCACATGCAAGGTTTAAAAGTTCACTGTCCTCAATGTTCCTAGATTGTTCCAATTCATTGTCCAATCTGCTACATAGTTCAGATTTTTCTTTCAAGGACTGTGCTAGGATCTCTTCATTCTTCTTTTGTTTTCAATCTCCTTGGTCATCTTCATCATGATAGATTCCATCTCATGCTTTAGGATAGCATTGTCTTTGGTAAGCTTTTCACATTCTTCTATTTTTACCTGCAAGGCTTGACTCAGTTGCTCATCTTCAATTCTTTTGTCGTCATTTTGCTTAATTTGATTACAGAGTTCCTTTCTCTTTTCTCTAGACTTATTGATCTTGTCTTTTAATGATTGAATGAACTTTTCAGCATTCTCAAGAATTTCCTGCAATTCTTGATTCTCATATTTTGACTAGTCAAGATCATCTAGGGCTACCAAAAGTTGTTGTTGAAGACTACTTGAATCCATTGAAATACTTTCCAAGATCTCCCCAAGTTGACAGACTTCTTCCCAGGAACTCGCTCTAATACCAATTGTTGGAAACAAGCTACACTCATAGGGGGGGGTGAATTAGTGTTGTGCAAAACTTAACTTTATTAACCTTTATCTTTAAAGCACATGTAACATTCAACCAAAATGCATGAACAAGAATAAAACAATCACAACACCATAACACAAATGTTTTTATGTGGAAACCCTATTAGGGGAAAAACCATGGTGGATGGCCAATCCATAATATGATCTGCGTATACTCAAATGAAGTTTACAATATGAGGAATGTACTTGCATTCAGGCACACTGCCTAGAGCTCACTACTCAAAAGACACACTGTCTTACAAAGATAATCAAATTAAAACCATCTGAAGAATTGAACTAAGAAATTAGCTTCTGCAAAATCCTGATTACAGTTCCAATTAGGCTCAACAATCGATCTTTTGTCCTTCTGACTAATTATGCACTTTTGCTCTGCTCTATTCAAACTCGCATCACAAAATCCTTAATGCACAAGTGAAACTGTGCTTAATCGCTCTTTCGCTCTTCTGATATTCACAATTTGCATCAACACACCTTGTTCCTATATCGAAATGATATGAACAATCACTTATATATATTTGAGATCAAGAATTTAATCGTAATATGTCGACATCAATAGAACACAAAAATATTTACAATTGTCGGCTCAAATCATGAGTAATGTATAATGTGCACCCACAATGGTCACCCACAACTTAGCTAGGACCCAAACAAATATTCTCAAACACAAATATACTTAATTAACTACTTCCCAAACATTCGCGATAGGATACATTCACGAAGTCAGCTTCCATGCACTAATAAACAAGAAATTAATCAACCAGATCTTCTAACTCGTACATGGATCAATACGAGCCACTACGCTTTGATAGCAATAGAGATAATATACCAAAGAACATTCCCTAAGATACACAACACAAAATAATAATAGAAAATCTTCGTGGGAATCAATGAACACAAAACTGTTGAATGTACTGTTCATCCTTGATTGACTTCAATCTAACTGCCAGTACGATCAAATGATGATGTGCGTATCCAATCATCAATTAGGGTTTCCATCAATGACAACACCAAATGATATTAATAGTGTCTCTTTCCAATAGTTAGATGCCACATGTCAAGGGCTGATTCATCCACGTCACTATCTATATGGTACGGTATGCCTCGTCAGCATGCTAACGTCAACATTGTACTGCCTAGTTAGCATAGTCAACCCTTAACTTTGACCAACCATATCTTTGGCCTACGAGCTCCATTTGACACGAAACGAGCGGTGTTGGAATCATCTCATTGAGCTCTTCAATTTGATTTTTTTTGACCAATTTTGGAATGATCAACTTTTTTGCCCTTCTATCCAGCCTCTGGTACCCTATTTGACCCAACTTTTATTGAGCATATCTTGAGTGTACAGTCTCCTTTTGACGCAATTCAAGTTGCATCAAGATCATGTCAATGAGCTCTATGTGATGATTTTTTTTTCATCAAATTCTAAGACTATAAATTTTTTGGTCTTTTGGATCCTCCTAGATCATTCCTCCCAATTGAGAAGCTTTCAGACCACCAAAAGTCTATTTTTACATAGAATTTAAGTGAGGGTGTTGTTACCTCACTTGCCCAGTATCATCTATCCACCCTATTAGCATTTTGATCATCTAACCCATCACAAACAAGATGAAGAATGAGATAGCATAGCTGATATAATCAACTAAATACCCATCAATATTCATTGTCACATCCACCAACCATATAGAACTAATTAGTAGAATTACAAGCAACAACAATGAATAAATTGATATGAAAGAAAAAGTATCAACATGTTGTAACTCCTTAATAGGAACACCATTAGAAAATGAATCATTCAAACTCTCTTTTACCATCTTAGGATGAAGGCTTAAATGTGCTTGCAACTAATCCTCACACTATGTTGTTTGTGACACCTCATCAAGGTTTATAAATTATTTCATTTTCATGCTTAATATCACTAGTTGTTATAGACATGAGGGTTAATGTATTGCTTACACTCACAATCATCTTTAATTGCGCTGTGTTTACAACAGATCTATCATTCTTCATGTGATGAGCTTTCACAATGAATTCAATTCCATCCTTAAACAAATGATACCTATTATGTTCCTTATAGAAAACAGCCTTTCTATCATACAAGTAAGGACTTCCTAAAACCATCCCACAGATGTCAAGTGAAATTACATCTAACTCTACCTCATCTACAAAATTGGATGTGATTTCAAATCGGAGTTTACATTGCCTTGACACATGTAACTGAGCATTATTATGCACCCAACCCAATCGATATGGTTTTGGATAAGTTATTGTTTTTAATCCCGATTTCTTAACAACTTCTTTAGAGATTAAGTTCACTCATAATCCACTATCTATGAGTGTATCAATTTTACTTTCTTTTACAATAGTCCTTATATGAAACAATTCATTCCTTTTACTTTCAACAAGGATCTCATTATTCTTTACAGAAGAAGCATGGGAACTAGTACTAGAAATAGGAACAATACCTTTTATACCCACAAAGGTTATCTTGGTTTCATCATCGAAACCTAATCCAAGGTCCTACATGATAGCTATGATCTTTTTCTTACTCTTTCGATCCTTTAACCACTTTGGTTTCTGATTAGCATGTGATTTCCAACACTTTGCATCTTCGTGTCCTTTCTTTTTGCAGTGTGAGAAAAATGGCTTTTCCTCCTCTTTCTTCATGAAAGTTGTCTACTCAATTTCCTTCTTCCCTTTCTTGTTTTCTTTATACTTATCAGATTCCACTAAGAAACTATTGTTCATGCATGTTTCAAGATGAATGGCTTGCACAATAACTTCGTCAAGGTTAGTTGGATTGAACATAAGTATTTTATGCCTCAAATTTTTAGGTAATCCACCTATATACTTCAACAAAGTTTCTTGTGTGTATATGGAATGCCCAAAATAAGAGCTCTTTTCCTAAATTACAGTGTATATTCTTGTACGCTTTGTCCTTTTTCTTGCCTTAATGATTTACAATTTATTACTGCTTGTTGCATGTGACCTAATGGATAAAACTATTTCCTAAGTGCAGATGTAAACTCAAACCAAGAATAAATAATTTTACCATATTAGCTTAGATCTTCCTAAGTTTTTCTCTCCCACCAGATTAAGGCCATGTCTCCTAGGCGAAGAGTGGATAATTATATCTTTGAAGTATCATCAGTAAACTTACGAATCCTATAATAAACTTCAATTTTTTTATCCAATTATCAAGTTTCTCTGCATCCAATTCTTCATTATAAGTTGGCAATTCAAATTTAACATCAAACTTTAACAAAGGAGCATTAGATTCAGGTTGCACAGGTTGTTTCTTCTTTGGAGATGAAGTAGACTTAGTAGACGAAGAAGATGAAGAAGATGAAGAAGACAAAGAAGGTGAAGAATTTAAAGACAAAGGTTTAGAAGGGTCACCATCACCTCCTACTCCTTTACCTTTGTCATCTTTTGAAGAGGATTCACCTTTCTCCTTATTCTTCTTTTTCTTGTACAACTCTTCCACCATTATCTTCATGTCTAGGAATGCTTTGTCAAATTGTTCTTCATTCTCAAATATTTTAGGATTGGAATATTTCCTTTCTTCTAATTGTTCCATGGTTTATCTTCGAGTAACTCACCTCAATCCAATCTCTGGATTAATCTCTTCAAGTGCACCTTCTCCTCGCTTTAATTTCAACCTGATTAAGATCCACCACTTGCAATTTTTCCTGTTAAATTACTCTACTACCAAACTTGATTTTTATTTTAAGGGTTACAAATAGTTTGCACTACAGTCCTAATTACATATTTATCCCAGATCACAACAAAATTGTGTTGTTATGTACTTTAACCATTGAAATTACAAAATTGAGTTCACAAATTAATGAAAACATTAACTGATTAATTAAATGTCGTAAATAAGAGCTCAAAGAAGAAATTAAAATACTGGAAGGAAAAATAGAAAGAATAGAGAGAGACAATGAGAAATTTGATAACAAATTTCACCCATATGTTTGAGCTACGTCTTCGGGTATGCTTCTCACTAAGGACCGCTTTATTAATGATGACAAGATTTAACTACTTCTATACACCATCCAAGCTTTAGACCTGCATTACAGTTTCTTCACAGTCTCCCTCAACACCTAAAGACACTATCTTCATTTACTCACGTCCAAATACGCTTAAAGGATCACAAATTCCAAGTGCCTTTGTGAAAACACTAGTCTTCAAACTCTCCTCCCAATATGCGTAAATTCCTCTCCCAGAAGAAAATTGATTACCCTCACAAGATCAAAATCACCCCCTTAAATACACCAATTTTTCCTAATATGGTTTATAACCATATGATTTTAAAAAATCTCCCATATCTCCTATATCCCCCATTTACAATAATAAATCTTTCACAATGCCCCTTAAAATAACATTTAAATCCTAAAAATCCCCTAAAAGCCATTCTAAACCTTTAATTAATCTTTAAATATCTTTCTAAACAACTTAGAATATTATTTTATCCCTTTAAAATATCATATTTTGGGATTTTAATAATCCTAAGGGATTTACATTTCAATTATAGGGGATTGATTTTACAAAATATAGAAGATTCAGCTTTAACTGTTGTTTAAATAAAATTGGCCCCCGCATATATCTCAAAACCATCGCTAGCGTAGTGGTTGAGGGAGTGAGTGGTTGGAGAGGGGTTAATAGTTCAAACCACCCCCCTTCAAATCTATTTTATTGTTCTTTAAATAGGGTCAATGACCATATAGGTTGGCACGCAATGTGGTGGTCTATTGGTGGAGCGTCAGAATAGGAGCGAGAAGGACTCGGGTTTGAGCCTCCTCGAAAAATTTCAAACAAACAAAATAACAGTCGACCTGGAGGAGCTTTGGATGAGGTTCCATGTGGCACCATCTCATTGGGACACATGGCATCTTCTGATTCATTGATAAAGACATGTCACCTACCTAGAGGACACATCAGATGCCAACTCTGAAGTCGTACACTAACTCGCCTGCCTAATCAAATGCCACATGTTAGGTCATGATTCATCCACATCACCGTCCATACAGTATGGTCTACCTCGTCAGCATTGTACTACCCAGTCAGCGTAGTCAACCCTTAACTTTGACCAGCCATATCTTTGGTGTACGAGCTCTGTTTGACACAAAATGAGCGGTGTTGGAATCATCTCATCTAGCTCTTTGATTTGACACCATTTTCAAACAATTTTGGAATGATCAAATTTTTTCCCTTGCATCAAGCCTTTGTTACCCTATTTGGCCCAACTTTGATTGAGCATATCTTGAGTGTATGGTCTCCTTTTGATGCAATTCAAGTTGTGTTGGGATCATGCCAATGAGCTCTATGTGATTATGTTGGTTTCATCGGATTCTGAGACTATGAAATTTTTGGTCTTTTGTATCTTTTTGGATCAAAAGTCTCCTAAAAATATAATCCTTCTACTTGTGAGTAGCCCTTACACACAAGTCTTGCTTTATTTTTGGCCACTTCTCCATTCTCATTCAACTTGTTTCTGAATACCCATTTTGATTCAATTATATTTTTATCTACCAGTCTAGGGACTAATTCACAAGTTTGATTCTTCTTAATCTGCATAAGTTCTTCTTTCATTGCTTTCATCCAATGCTCATTTTTACATGCTTCACTTATTGTCTTAGGTTCAACTTCATAAAGTAAACACGAATTTATTTCAACAGCAACAACAGCTCTGCTTCATGTTAATACTACTTTTATTTTGTCTCCAATGATTTGATCTTTTTAATGATTCTTTTGCACATAATTAGGTGTCTTTGGGGACACCACCGGAGCTTCTTCTTCTTCATTTTTCTTTTCTTTTTCTTCAACAACTTCTTCAACTTCTCTATAATTAGGTTCAACCGATACATATCCATCAACTTCAATTAAATTCTTCAATGCTTCATCCACCTTGACATTTGTGCTTTCTACAATCTTTCTTATCCTTTTATTGAAACATTTGTAAGCTTTATTTCTAGTAGAGTATCCAAGGAAGATACACTTATCACATCTAGCATCAAAATTCCCTAAGTTTTCTTCATCCCTTTTGATATAACATTTTCTTCCAAATACCTTGAAATTCTTGACAGTAGGGATTCTTCCACACCATAGCTCATAGGGGGTCTTAGTACTGTTAGCTTTCTCTTGAATTTGATTAAACACATAAACAATAGTATGAATAGATTCTCTCCAGTAAATTTCCAGTAGACCTACCTCTGTAATCATTGATCTAGTAGCTTCTTGGATTGTTCTATTCTTTCTTTCAATAACTCCATTCTGCTAAGGAGTTCTAGGAGAAGACAATTGCCTCTTCATTCCATGAACTTCACAAAACATGTTAAACTCATTGGAGGTGAACTCACAGCCTCTTTCAGACCTCAAACATTTTATTCTTAGATTTGCTTCATTCTCTACCATAGCCTTAAATGCCTTGAATCTATCTAATGCATCAAATTTCTCTCGAAGAAAAGTAACCCATGTATACTAGAGTAATCATCAATCGAAAGCATAAAATACTTGTCACCTTATAGACTTCTCACTCTAGTAGGACCACAGAGATATTTATGAATCAAATCCAATAGTCCGGTAGTAGATTGTTCCTTTGACCTAAAGCAGTTTCTAGCTTGCTTTCCAAACTGGAAATCCTTGCAAATAGCATTAACAGGTTTTGTAATTCTCGATAAATCTCTTACATCTTGCACAACACTAACTCACCATATTATCAAAGTTAATATGACAATCCTTCATTTCCATAACCAACCGTCATTAATCTAAGACATAAAACAGTGCTCGTTAGCACCCTTAAGTTGATAAATGTTTCCCTCAGACTTCTTACCAGTAGCAATCATTGTTTTGGATCCTATCCTGATTTCACATCTCTCATCCTTGATAACAAGATTATATCCTTTACTTCACATATGTCCAACACTCAAGATATTATGCCTTAAACCCTTAACATAGTAGAAATCGTCAGTATTATGCTTACCATCAAAACTGACTAAACCTATACCACAAATCTTAGCACCAGTATCATCTCCAAACTTAACTAATCCTCCATCATATTTTCAAGTTTAACAAACTTACTATTGTCACCATTCATGTGATTTGAACAACCACTATCAACAACCCAGTAGTTCTTTTCTTGTTTAGCATGAAGAGCAGAGATTACAGTATCTTCAACTTTCTCCAGAGCACTTTCCTTTACCTTTTTCTTAGTATTAACAAGATTAGATTCATATTTTGTAGACAAGAACAAGAATTCATTATCATCAAAATCTCCATAATTAGACTCTTCATCAGAAATACCAGCATATTTATTTACATAATGTGCTCTCTTAATCATCTTCCCTTTGTTTTCTTTGCCTACTCTATATTTATTCTTCTTAGCTCTTATCGGACATCTCGAAGCATAATGACCTATTCCTCCACAATTAAAGCACTTAAAGGGTAACTTATATTCATACTTATCGGGGCCCTTTTTCATCCTTCTAACAAAGTTAGCTTCTACTTCATCAAAGTTTTCTTCAATCAAATCTTCAACATTTGCAGCTCTAAAAGGAGTTTTCGACTTTGATCCATTTCTCAAGCTAGGATTTCTCATTTTAAATGATGTTAGAGTACCCAATAATGGATCTTTAGTATAAGTTTTGTAATCTACAAATTCCTCAATAGCAGATACATTTTCACTATATGCATCAGGGAGAACTCTGAGAATCTTCTTCACAATCTTGGATTCATCCACTATAGCACCAAGTCCTCGCATTCCACCTACCAGCTCTTCCACTCTCTATTAATAGGATTTAATGTTCTCATTTTTAGACATATCATGATCTCAAATTATTCCTCCAAAGTCTATAGCTTCACTTCTATGACCTTTTCACCACCTTCATGAATATTTTCTAATGCATCCCAAACCTCTTTAGCAGTCTTCAGATTTGCAACTTTAATTAATTTAGAATGTGAAAGACTATTCTTCAGAATGAAATTTCCCTTATTGTTTGCTTCATGGACCTTGATCTCATCAGCTATACTCGAACCATTAGCAGGAGTAGTGTATGTAGTCTTATAAAATTTCTCAGCATCATATCCACAGTATTCCAGATATCCTTCCATCTTTGTCTTCTAGAAGGCATAGTCAGCCCCATCGAACCTAGGACACTCAATAGTGATCTCGTTCGCCATCCCAAACCTTCCTTAAGTGGTTAATATCTTCTCCAAGGAACCAAGCTCTGATACCAATTGTTGAACAAGACAACTGAGAGGGGGGTGAATCAATTGTAGCAATTAAAAATTTCACCAGAGATTAGATCAATATCATTCACAAATCCTTTACTCTCCTAATATGTTTAATCATTAAGTGCAAAAGAATAAACTAAAATAAGAAAAACCATACACACAATAACACTAGATTTATGTGGTAAACACAATAAGGTAAAAACCATGGTGAGTATTAACACACAATATAGAGAATATCAAAACCAAATACAAAGGCTCACTGCCAAAACAAGACTTAATATCTGGAACAAGACTCACTATCCAATAAGGGTTAACCACTTGGAGGGCTCACTACCACAAAATTACAAAGAAGATAGAAGATATTTGTTACAAATAGGAAAAAATCTCAATGCAATGGAGATTTCCACCATAGTTTTCTCACACACTTGTAGACATGCTTGAATGATAGAGTACACCTTCAGCTCACTACATTTGGAAACTCACCACATGAATTTCACATTGATCTACTCAAAATCACATCACACACACAATTTCACATCTATCTTGCACTTTCATATTCCACAAACATCTCAACTCTTATGTATACCATCTTCAAGCTTGAAACTCAACCAAGGTTGGCCACACACCATTTGTATTACAAATTCAAATTAGGTCAGTGCCAAGACATTCTATGGTGGAATTAGAATGAGGGAGACCCAAGAATGCACTTAATGAGGACCTAAATAAGTCCCAACACACTTTTTCATGCTTCATGAACTTCATAAGTAGTGTTTAACACAAGGTCAGCCAATATCAATGTAAAACACATAAATCAATTAAGCATATGCAACCTTAACATGATCCAATCTTTTTGATCAACAAATTTCACCTGAGCATGACCTCATCAACTTATCCTAAGAACCACAAGTCACAAAACCTAAACAAGAAGAAATTTGGAGCAACTACATTTCTCCCGGACCTTAGCCAAATACACAAAGAAGCACAATTCACAACTAGTGAACATATCTCACATTGTACAATGATCCAGAAACCCAAATTTTGGATATAGCAACTTCCAACAACCATAAAAAATATCTCAAATCCTCACTAGCTAGCAACACATCCCAGAGCAAAACTCAAAGCAAACATTGAATACCTGCAACCTTTCTTTATTACAATTTTCTAAATATCCTCAACATATACAGCCAATAAATAGCATTCATGACATCAATGATGACAGCAACCATTTGACAACTAGTTAACCAATTGACATCAATTACAATATATTCATACTTGCTACAAGTTCACTATTTTAAAAATAAATTGCATCCTCTTGCATTAAACAGGCTTAGAGGTGTCACACTTTTACAATTGTGCATAGTTTTTTTTGGAGAAAATTTGAAGGGTTTTTGGGTCATTTTACATTTTCCACAAAAAATTATAAAAACACTAAAATATTTTTTTAACATATCCATCTAAACACCAAAAATATGCATTCGCATAAATATTTGAATTAAATTTTCCAACCTCATGACGTTATTTTGAAAAACATAAAAATAATATTTAAATATACAACTAAAAGAATTGAAATCTATGATTCTAGTAAATTATTGATAGATAAATTACTTCAAAATAAAATTTAAGAATAATCAAACAAGTCATATTTCCATCTCAATTAATATGAGAGAATAGAAAAAAAAAATTACATCAATAAATTATTAAATTTTATTAAAAAAATAAGGGTTAAAAATAAATTCCAAGAAAACACAAATGCATATAAATATTATATTCAAGCAATCCAATCCATATAGGCTTCCAATCCAGAAGAAAATCCCTTCCAATATTGATCTTTTCAATCTAAGCATCCACACACAAGAAGGAAAGAGAAAAATAATATAGAAAAAATAATGAAAAATCCATAAAACCTTCCTTTTTCCTTTTTCACTAATAAAAGTTTTAAACCCCACTTCAATTTAATATTCAACTAACATGCTAAATTAAAAGAAGATATTTAAAAACTACATATTTTGAAAATAGACATTTTTTTATTTTGATATTCCACTAATCATTTAAATCTAGTGCATTTGTAAGAATATGTTTTAAATGATTGGAATAGTAATTTCACTAAAATTAACTAATGCACATATGAATTACCTTTAAATGACTAACATGGTAATTTTCTAGATTAACTAACACATTTAACTAAAATAATATTTTAATTTATAGTATTTACTAAATGTTTCTACAATATTAAAATGGATAATTCTTTTTTCCAAAGGAAGTTAGATAACTAATTTTATGCATTTAGGATTATTTTTCAGATAATCCAAAATAAGCATTTTTTAAAAATAATAAAATGTAAGCAAACTCAAATTAAATAAATACACACAAAGAAAATAATTACTTTTTGAGTTCATCCAGAACATAAGTATCTATAATCACTAATTATTTTAATTAGTGGTTAACTAGATAAACACAAGAAATGCCATTTTATTTATAATTGAATAGGATGGGTTAAATAATCAAACATACCACAAGAGTCATTGGTTTGCTAACTCAACCATAAGGATTAGGTATAATAAGAAGGGCAAGTAAATTTGTGTCTGTTGCAAGAATGGAAAGTTTGAAGGTGTTGTCATTGATGTCAACTGGTCAACTGGTTATCAACTAGTTGTTGTTGGCTATATATGTCGAGGATATTGAGAAAATTGTAATGAGGATATGTTCAGGTATTTGGTGGTTGCTTCGGTTGGTGTTCCAGATTTGCTCCTATGGTTGTGCGGTTCAGACATGTTGTTCATGGTTGTTAGAAGATGTTAATTCTAGATTTTTGGTTGTTCATTCGTTGTTCACCAGTTGTGAACTATGGTTTTCTGTGTTTCTAGTTGAGTTCTAGGAGAAATTTTTTTGGTCTGGATTTCTCTTTCATGAAGTCTTATGACTTGTGGTTCTAGAGTTGAGTTGCCCCGATTCTATTGAAGATAGTTTTGGCTTTTGGAAGATTCGTGCTTAATGGTTCTATGTGTTTTACACTGGTTTGGCCAAACTTGTGTGAAATACTACTTTTGAGGTTGATGAAGTGTTTGTTTGGTTTTCCCTCATTCTAATTCCACCCTAGGATGTTTTGGCACCAACCTAATTTGAATTTGAATTTGGATGGCCAACTTTGGATATGTTTCAAAGTTGAAGATGGTATAAATACAAGATGAGTTAGTGGTGAAGAAACATACAAGAGTAAAGAAGAAGAGTGATAAGAGAAAAGAGAAAGTGTAGTTAGATGTGGCATTGATTCTATCCAATGAGTGTGTGTGATGCGAGTGTGGAAGATCAATGTGAAGTTTAATGTTGAGTTTCTAGATGCAGTGAGAAGAAGGTGAACTCTATCATTCATGCATGTCTACAAGTGATTGTGGTGGAATCCTTTGTTGCATTGGGATTGTAGTCTCTCTGTAGCAAGTATTATTTGTCTTCTTTGTATCTCTATGGAAGTGATCTCTTCGAGTTGTTAGCCCTGTTGGACAATGATTCCTTTTTCTGGACATTGAGTCCTTGCTTTGGCAGTGAGCCTTATTTCAAGTAGTGAGACTCTTGTAATTGATTTTGATACTCTATAGTGTGATTTAATCCTCACTGTGGTTTTTCCCTTATTGGGTTTTCCACGTAAATCTGGTGTTATTATTCGTATGTGTTGGATTTAATTTTTTCATTGGAATTTAATGATTAATCGGTTAAGCAGTATTAAGAATTAGTTATGGTGATTGAATTAAAGGTTTAATTCTATGACAACCAATTTATACCCCCCTCTTAGTTGTCTTATTCAATAATTGGTATCAGAGCTTGGTTCCTTGGTGAAGAGCTTAACCACTTAAGGAAGGTCCGGGATGGCTGGAAAAATGGTTTATGATTATCTGAGGTTTGATGGAACTAATTATGGTATCTAGAAAGTATTGATAGAAGAATATCTGGAGTATTATAGATATGATGTGGAGAAAGCTTACAAGAATCCTTACAATCCTCCTGCTAATGGTCTAAGTGACCCTGATGAGATCAAAGAACATGAAGCAAATAATAAGGCAAAATACATTTTGAAGAATAGTCTGGTACATTCTAATTTGATTAAGGTACAAAATTTGAAGATTGCTAAGGAAGTATGGGATGCTTTGGAAAGAGCACATGATGGTGATGAGAGAGTTAAAGAAGTGAAACTATAGAACTTGGAGACACAATTTGATCTTCTACATATGTCTAAAGATGAGAATGTTAAAGCTTATGTACCGAGATTGAATGAGATAGTGGTTGGAATGTGAGTACTTGGTGCTACTATAGATGAAACCATAATTTTAAAGAAGATTCGTAGAACTCTTCCTAATCCTTACAGCGAGAAGGTGAGTGCTATTGAGAAAACTATAGATTATAATACCTATACTAAGGATCTTTTGTTAGGATTTTTTACATCTTATGAGATGAGGAAGCTAAGTTTTAGGAATGAATGCAAATCAAAGATTTCTTTTAAAGCTACAAAATCTAAAGATCCAGATGAAGAAAAGTTTGATGAAATAGAAGCTAACTTTGTAATAAGGATAAAGAAAGGACCCGGTAAGTATGAAGGTAGGTTGGATTTTAAATGATTTAGTTGTGGAGAATTAGGTCATTATGTTACAAAGTTTCTGAAAAGAGATAAAAGGAATAAACAATGATATGAGAAAGAAAAGAAAGGAAAGAAGATTAGCAGAGCTTATTATGTGAATGGGAATGCTAGTATATATGATGAGGATTCAGCATATGAAGATCTTGATGACAATGAATGCTTGTTCTTGGTGATTAAGGATGAACCTACTTCTACTAATTCTGAAAAATAGGTAAAGTAAAGCCCTCTGAACAAGGAGAAAAATGAAGGTACAGTTATCTTTTCCCTACATGATAAACAAGAGAAAAATTATTGGGTAGTTGATAGTGGTTGTTCACATAACATGATTGGTGATAAAAGTAAGTTTTTTAAGCTTGAAAAATATGATGGAGGCTTGGTTATGTTTGGAGATGATACTAGTGCTAAAATATGTGGGATAGGTTCAGTAAGTTTTGATGGCAAGCATAATACTGACAATGTCTATGATGTTAAGGGTTTAAGGAATAATCTCTTGAGTGTTGGTCAAATGTCCAGAAAAGGATATGATCTTGTTTTTAAGATTGAGATATGTGAGATCTGAAAAGGATCTGGAACATTGATTGCTATAAGAAAGAAATTTGAAGTGAATATCTATCAACTTAAGGGTGTTGATGGTTGACGCTTCATGACTCAAATCAATGATAGTTGGTTATGGCATAGGAGAATGTGTCACATGAATTTTGATAACTTGGAAAGGATTAGTTTTGTTCAGGCCATGAGAGATTTACCAAGAATTACAAAGTCTATTAATACTATTAGCAATAATTGTTAGTTTGGAAAGCAAGCAAGAAATCATTATAGATCAAAGGAATAGTCTACTACCGGACTACTGGATTTAGTTCATACAGATCTCTGTGGTCCTACAAGAGTAAGAAGTCTACTTTGTGAATGTACTTTATGCTTTTAATTCATGATTATTCTAGATATACATGGGTTACATTTCTTAGAGATAAAAAAGATGCATTAGATAGATTCAAGGCATTCAAACCTTTGGTTGAAAATGAAGTGAACTTAAAGATAAAATGCTTAAGGTCTGACAAAGGTTGAGAATTCACCTCCCATGAGTTTAATATGTTTTATGAAGTGCATAGAATAAAGAGACAATTATCTTCTCTGAGAAATCCTTGGAAAAATGGACTTGTTGAAAGGAAAAATAGAACAGTTCAAGAGGCCGCTAGATCTATGATTACTGAGGTTGGTTTATCAGAAGTCTACTAGAAAGAAGTTATTCATACTATTTTTTGTGTATTCAATCGAGTTCAAGCAAGAGAAAATAGTACAAAGACTCCCTATGAGCTATAGCATGGAAGAATTCCTACTGTTAAATATTTTAAGGTATTCGAAAGCAAATGTTATATTAGAAGAGATGAAGAAACTTTGGGAAAGTTTGATGCAAGAAGTGATGAAGTCATTTTCCTTGGATATTCTACTAAAATAAAAGCATACATATGTTTCAATAAAATACTGAGAAAGATTGTAGAGAGTTCAAATGTCAAGGTCGATGAGACAATGAAGAATTCTATTGACATTGATGGATATGTATCTGATGAACATGACAGTGTAAGAATAGAAGAAATTGTGGAAGAATAGGAAAAAGATGAGAAAGGGAAGCAATGTGAACATAATGAAAGAGAAGAAGATACTCTGGTGATGTCCCCTAAGACACCTAGATATGTACAAAAGAATCATTTAGAAAGTTAGATATTGGTCACAAGACAAAAGGTGTATTAACTAGAAGTAGAGCTTCTACTAAAGTGAATCTATGTTTACTTTCTGAGATTGAACTAAAGATTGTAAGTGAAGTGTATAAAGATGAACATTGGAAGGAAGCAATGAAAGAAGAACTTATGCACGTTGAGAAGAGTTAGACTTGGGAATTGGTCCCAAGACCGGCAGACAAAAACATCATTGGATCGAAGTGGGTATTAAAAAATAAGGTGAATGAGAATGGAGAAGTGGTTAGAAATAAAGCAAGGCTTGTGTGTAAGGGTTACTCACAAGTTGAAGGCATATATTTTTAGGAAAATTTTGCTCTGGTAGCAAGAATGGAAGCTATAAGGATGTTCTTGGCATTTTCTTCTCATAAACACTTTAAGGTCTATCAGATGGATGTCAAGTCATCATTTTTTAATGGTGACCTAGAATATGGATTGAAGAAAGCTTTATATGGATTGAAGCAAGCTCCTAGAGCTTGGTATGTGAGGTTAGACAAGTATTTAATTCAGAAAGGTTTTAACAAAGGTATAGTAGATAGTAATCTGTACTTTAAGATTGAAAATGACAAAATATTGGTTGTAGTTGTGTATGTTGATGATATTATCTTTGGAGGAAATGAAAATATGTGCAAGATGTTTGCGGAAGAGATGCAAAAATAATTTGAAATGTCTATGTTTGGGGAGATGAATTTCTTTCTTGGACTACAGATTAATCAAACAAAGAAAGGAATTTTCATTTCACATTCTAAGTATGTGAGAGAGATGTTGAAGAAGTTTGGGATGGATGGTTCCAAACCGGTAAGTACTCCTATGGTGACTAGTTGTAAATTGGGTAAGGATGACAATTCACCTAAGACTGATAGGAGCAAGTATAGATCTATGATTGATGGACTATTGTATTTGACTACTACTAGACTGGATATCATGCAAGTTGTCTGTCTTGTGGCTAGATTTCAAGAAGATCCTAAGGAAACACATGTTGTTGTTTCTAAAAGAATATTCAAATATTTGAATGGAACTCTGGATTATGGATTATCGTATCCTAAAGATACTGACTTTACACTTAATGCCTATACAGATGCAAATTGGGTTGGATGTGTAGATGAAAAAAATAGTACAAGTGGTGGTGCATTCTTTCTTTGGATGTAGATTGGTGGCATGGTCGAGTAAAAAGCCATATTAACTCTCCTTGTCTACTACTGAAGTTGAGTATATTGTTGTTGCATCTTGTTGTACACAAGTTCTATGGATGAAATAGACATTGAAAGATATCACAGTGGTATATGATGATCCCATTTCTATTTTCTATGTTAATACAAGAGTAATTAACATTTCAAAAAATCTGGTGATGTACTCAAGGATGAAGCATATATCTATCAGGTATCATTTTTTGAGAGAGAAGGTCATGGATAATGAAGTAAAGCTTGAGTATGTTCTGACAAAGGATCATATTGCATATATTTACATGAAGGGTCTTCCTAAAGATAATTTTGAGTATCTTTGATAGAAATTAGGGGTTATTTCCCCTCCTTTCTTGAACTATATGCACATGGAGATGCATCAATCTGGTGGATCTATGGATCTATTTTTCTTCTAGACTGATGTTTTGGTGGCTACCTCTCAGGGGGAGTAGGTAGTATCAGGTTTTGTCATTGTGAGTATTCTATTTTTCATGTCAAATCAATGTAAAATATTCTTCTTCCTTTGCCATTAATGTCAAAGGGGAAGAAGAAGCATGTGAAAAAAGAGAGGAAGAATGGGAGAAGGAGCATGTGAAAAAAAAAGAGGAAGAAGCATTTGAAAAAGGAAAGAGATTATCTACTAAGGGGGAGAGAGACATAAAAGTCTATTCAGAGCTAGTATGTTATTTTGATGGTTTTTCACATCATGTGTTTCCATCAATGACAAAGGGGGAGATTGTTGCAAGAATGGAAAGTTTGAAGGTATTGTCATTGATCTCAACTGGTCAACTAGTTATCAACTAGTTTTTGTTGGTTGTATATGTTGAGGATATTAAGAAAATTGTAATGAGGATATGTTGCAGGTATTTAGTGGTTTCTCCAGGTTGTGGTCTGGATTTTCTCCTATTGTTGTGTGGTTTAGACATGTTCATGGTTATTAGAAGATGCTATATCCATATTTTTGGTTGTTGATTCATTTTTTCAATGCAAGTTGTGTTCACCAGTTGTGAACTATGGTTTTCTATGTTTTTGGTTGAGGTTCAGGAGAAATATTATTGGTCTTGATTTCCCTAGGGATCATATCCTTAGAGGTTTCTAATTGCTTGGATTTTATCATCATTTTTTTTCACTAAGGTCAACCCAGGAAACTTTTCCCTAATTTCCTTGATTTCCACATAACTTTGTGGGATGAAAAAGAAAGTGGGACATTAGACATGCAGTTTTGAAACTTAATCAAGCAAGTGCTTTTGGTAAAAAAAATTCATTAAGGAAAGATAAAAGACAAATTGGACCTCATATGTGTTGCCTCAAATGATTTCTCAAAAGTTCAAAATCCCAAAACCAAAGTTCAAAAGGATTAGTCTCAAAGCCTGTGAACAACGTCTTGAAATGCTCCTTGAAGTTAGAGAAAGGCTAGTGTACAACTTCTATAAGAAGGCTTCAAGAAACAACCCAACTTTGTATGCATTCTACTATGAACAGAATCCTGAACTTTTTGAAAGGTTTGCTTTCCTCACACAAGAAGTGTGGCATGTTCTTCAACACCAAGGTTTTGTAAAAAAGATTCGTATCTAGGTCAAGGTCTAGGATCGCAATCTTCACCCTCATCCATCTCTCCATAAAACTTCCTAGGGTTTACAAGCTTCACCACAATCTTGTTTGACTTAATGCATCTAGTCAAACCATCAATCCAAGCCCTAAAATTTTAGCATAACCCCTCAAAAGTTTCATTCTTTCACTTCATACCTTTATCTCATCATCATCAACACCCCCTTTTTGATCCTTTGTTTTTCCTAGTTTTTTTCTTTTGGGCCTAAAAATCAAGATCAAACGATCCCTATTTTTATGGTCCAAACAAGATCACAACACAAGAGGAACATGGAAAACATTAGCGAAATATCAACTTCCAATGACTTAGGTCAAGTAACCACCGAAACAAGCCTTGCGGGATCAAGCAATCCCCCAATTAGTTCTCCTCTACCATCACAAAATCCTCAAGAGGAAAACTATGAAGAGGACATCACAAACGAGGACATGGGGATGACACAATCAGAAATGCTATAAATGGTCCAAAATCCAGAGAATCAAAAAATTATCAACGCCATGTTTAAATACTTGTGCACGTTAACGGAAGGAGGGATCCTGATTCCTTTTGACCTTGATGTAGGTGATAGTATGGACATGCCTCTTACAAACACATCCCCAATTTCAACTCCGAACATCACTCAAGAAATGACCCAAATCGTATCAACAATCACACCAACCTCCCCGATTGTGAACAAAGGAAGTGTTATGTTTCAACAGCATCGCCTTGTAAACAACAAAGAGGTAAGTGTCAACAACAAACTGAAAAACTCTATCCTGATGAATCCATCACACCCATACCTTCCACTCACCTTCCACACAGATTCATCCTCATTCTGTGCGACACCCACCTATCTGTTAAGCATACAAACTTCTCCACCACAAGGAGAAGGTGGTTTGTTTGAAACAGTAGGATTCACTAATCCGTTCTCCTTCCAGGGGAGCATATCATCACTCCCTCCATTACCATTCACATCCATATCACCCTTAGGGTTGGGTCTTCCCCCCTACCCCTCACTAGTTTCTCAAATTAGGGAAATTCGAGCATCACATCGAGTTCTCTCCTTTTGTTGGCAGCATCACAGCAACAAGTGGCAACCACTCAAGCCACCATGGTCAACACATAAACCAGTCCCCAAATACCTCAAAGCATACCTTCTCAGGGACCAAGCATTTCAACTACACCTCCAACAACCCAAATCCTGACCACCAACACAACCATTTCACCTATCACCACGGTTGGCATCCTTCCCAATCCACCACCAATCCCACCAAAAGCCAATGTGATGAATTCATTCACCACCCTGATCCAAACCATCCAAAAAGCTAATCAACAGAGGGTACTAAAGCAAAACCAACAAGCCACATAAGCTACGCAAGCCGCTCAAGCAACCCAACAAGCACAAGCCCAAGCTCAAGCCCAGCAACAGGCACAAGCACAATACCAAGCGCAACTACAAGAAATCCATTGACAAGCATACCAACAAGCCCTGCAATATTTTCAGGCACAACAGCTTGCCCAGTAACGGACTTCATTGGCTCAATAGCAGCTCACCCAATAACAAAATTCATTGGCTCAACAACAGGTCACCCAATAACAGACTTCATTGGCTCAACAATAGCTCGCCCAATAACAGACTTCGTTGGCTCAACAGCAGCTCACCCAATAACAGACTTCATTGGCTCAACAACAGCTCACCCAATAACAAACTTCGTTGGCTCAATAGTAGCTCACCCAACAACAATCTTTGTTGGTGCAATAGCAGCTCGACCAATAACAAGCCTCGTTGGCGTAGTAGTAGCTCGACCAATAACAAGCCTCATTGGTGCAGTAGTAGCTCAACCAATAACAAGCCTCATTGGTGCAGTAGTAGCTTGACCAATAACAAGCCTCGTTGGTGCAGTAGCAGCTCGACCAATAACAAGCATCGTTGGCGTAGTAGTTGCTCAACCAATAAAAAACCTCGTTGGCGCAATAGCAACTTGACCAATAACAAGCCTCATTGGTGCAGTAGCAGCTCGACCAATAACAAGCCTCGTTGGTGCAATAGCAACTCGACCAATAACAAGCCTCGTTGGTGTAGTAGCAGCTCGACCAATAACAAGCCTCATTGGCACAATGGCAACAAGATCAACAACAAGCGGTGTTGATGCAAATGAAAGCATATCAGCAGAGTTTGTAGAAAACTCCCACCAGTACACCCCCACCAATCAAGCACCCCCAACACCTCACAACACATTCATCCCACCTCCCGATCCAAGCAACGATGTCGCAACACAAATCAAACTACTCTCGCAATAGGTGTTGGACCTCCAATCATGGAAAACAACCAGAACACCGAGCAACTTGTGCCCCTATCTGTTCAATAGAAGTCTCATGATCGTACCATTCCCAAAGGGATTCAAGATCCCCAAATTAGACAAGTATAATGGAACAAGTAACCCTGAAAACCACGTCAGGGAATTTCAGGTACATTGCATGGAGGTTGCATACGATGAAACATATCTAATGTGACTCTTCCTCCGAAGTCTGACTAGTCCAGCCATGGAATTGTTTTCTCGCCTACCCATGGGCATTAAAACATTCGAGGAAATTGTGGAAGAATTCCTTAAAAATTATGCTTTCAACATGGGTATAGACGTTAGTTTGGAAGAACTATCAATGCTCAAACAAAGAAAAGGAGAGCTATTCGCATCCTTCTTGCAAAGATGGTGATCCAAGGCCAATCAAAGCAAGTGGACCATACCAGAAGAACAACAAGTTTGCATGATCATATCTAATCTAGATGAAAACTTGGAATTTTACTTAAAAATGCAATGCATCACATCATACGATCAATTGATCCCAAAGGCGCTCAACATCGAAAGGGCCCTTACTGCGCAAGGAGGTGCATCAACATTCACTCCACCATAGGATAACTGCCCATCCAAAAATTATAATGATAAACCTCGAACATGGTTGAGGAACAAAAATATCACAAATGACGGCATGGTTGATGCTAAAGTGGTCATCAGTGCTCCTAAGCAGAACATCCAGACCCATCATCAACTGCAAAATCATAATCGCAACAATGTGCAAACTAATGCAGTAGTAGCACAACAACAACCACTTCCTACCAATAAAATCAACAATCTAAGCAATCAAGGAGGACCACCTCCCAAAGGTAAAAATCCTCTCAAATGAAAGTTCACGGCTCTTAGAGAACCCATCGAATCCATAATCAAGAAGTTGGTCAAGTAAAACCTAATCAAAGTCTCTAACTCTGAGCAATATGCAAAACCCATGACCAAACCGCCATGGTACAAAGAAAATATCCTTTGTGACTTTCACAAGATCAGGGGACATACCACTGCAAATTGCATGAGGCTGAAGAATATCATCCAAGACCTCATCAAAGACAAGATCATCAATGTCGAGCAACTAGCCGGTAATCAAGATCTAAAAATATACGCAAATCATCCATCCACCCATCCGCTTGCATCCATACCATAGCCTGAGCTGGTGCCCATATCATATTCCACCATAGTACTACTTGGCATATTCCTAAGGTCAGTTTGTCTTTCCTTTATCAAAGTAGTCTATCACTTAAATGCTGGGGGCATATCCTTGAAATGGGTGGTGGATCGGATTTGTGTATATCTTCTGTGCTCTTCCCAATTTCAATCAGAAAAATCCAAACATGTCGAAAATCTCAGAAAATCTTCAAAAGATTCATCATGGAGTCTTGTCAGTCTTCCACCTTGTCTGAACTACGTCGTCTCTGAGCTTGAACGTAGGCAAGGTTGATCTTTGATCATCCCTTGGGACATTTAGGTCAGTCTTTAGGCATTTGTTGCATTAGCAATTCATTTTCCCATCTAGTTTACCATGTGGGTCAGTCCTTAGGCGTTCGTTACAATAAAATGGCAATTTGTTTGCCCATCTTATCATCATCAAGTCAATCGTCGCTTTCACCCTTTGGTGAGTCAATCAGAAGCAAGTTTAGTAGGTTCCAAAGTGAACACCTAATTGTCAGTCTTAGCCATAAGTTAGTAAGCAAGCAATTTGATCAACTCGAAGTATCAATAGCTTATCACCCAATCAGTTTCACCAAAACCCTGATCACTACATGTCCTAGATCCTTCCCACGATGGACATAAGCATCAGGTACCCTGCAGTAGTCTAGCCTTGGCTAGTGGTATGAAGAACATTAGCTTGACTGTTTACGTTATTTGGTCTTTATTGACTTATCTTATTTTTCACTCATTCCAAGGACCTCTCAATGATGCCTAAATAAAACAGGTTTAGAGAGAAAGAAATGGGGCAAAGATCATTATCTTTTTATCTGTTGCACTTGTGGGATACACTAGTAAAATAACTTAGTCATATATGCTTTTTTTGGTTTGTGGAGAGTATGTTTTAGATATCTTGTTGACCACATGGGAAGGCTTTTTTTTCTGTGTTTTGGCCCAAGATGTTTAGAATGTCTGAACTACATCCTGAATGAAGTATGTATGTTAAGTATGAAGAAGAACACACCTATCTGATTGTCAAGTCAAAGTCCATCACACTGGGTACAATGCCATCCTGGTCCTTTATACCTTGATGCATCGTATCTATGTGTGTTATCAAACATAAAGTAATTGGCCCTTTGAAAATCCCAACTCCTGGTAAGCAAATCACCAATCATCATCTTGTGTGGATCTTCCTTCCATTCTTCTCATTCTTGTATCTTTACTAACATGTCTATCTAAAATCAGTGTGTCACATCAATATATACACGAGACTACCCATAGTCGATGACTATCTATACATCATCAAATCTGTCTACATCAAAAAATTATCTTTCATCCTTTGATCAATAGAACCACTCCTCTCGCATTTTATCGTGATCTCGATCAGAAAATCAAACATTTTCGCTCGATCTCTTGAGGGAGAAATATACCAATAATATCCTTCTGCTGGGGCAACAATGGGGCATCTGAAAATCAATCAAGAAACTTTTGACTCTGATCATAGCAATTTATTCTTTGAATCAATGCAATAAGTACATTGCTTCAAAGAGGGGCAAAATGTAGACATGGAAAATTTGCAAATTTGGTTCGACACACTTGATCTTGATTATTAACAACATTTCTTCCTGAATCATACTCTCAGTTTTTCATCATATTATGTCTCTTAATTTAATAAATCATTGTTTATTTGATTAAGTCTTTCTCCTTCTTTGATTAAATTAATTAATTTAATTAATCTTATGTCTCTGTTTAATTAAATAAATCATTTTATTTAATTAAAGTTTCTGAAGTCCTCTTATCAAATCTAATAAATCAAAACCTTATTTGATTTAATCTAACATCTTCCCACTTAGTTAAATAAATCAAAATCATTTATTTAATTAAACCAATTCCTCTCAATTCTGATTTAAATTAATTCGGCAATTTAAGTCTAAATTTTCACATCTCCTAAATTCCTCATTAGATTAATTAAGCTTTGATTAACTTAATCTTAATCTATGTCACATTCTCTAGAGAATGCAACTTGCACAATATATCAATTACTTTGATTTATTAATTCATCTATTTTCTCTCACATAGCATCAAAAGGGAATATTCCCTCAATTTGAATTCAAAAATCCAAGTGGATTTGTACATCCAACAAGGCATTCACTCCTCTTACATGTCCTTGTGCATTGAGCCAAGTGGCATTTATTTCATTCATTTTTCCCTCTCACATGTCATTTCTCAAATTTGAAATTCCACCTAATTGTATTTATTGGCACTTTAGCCAAAATGTGCACAACCATTAACCATTCACATCTTGACAAGTGGCACTTGACCATTGGATGTTGAATGATCCCACATTGCTTGTTTTCTCTCTTTTCCAGTTTGGAAATCTATAAATTGGAGGCTTCTCTCCTTATTCTTCATCCACGCAACTTTGAGTAAACTTACTATGCTCAAATTCATCTTCATTCCACATATTTCATGCAAGGTTAATCTCTTGAATTGAGAGCTAATCTTGTTCATTCCATTCAAGCCAGATAATCTCACCATCAACAATCATCAAGCTTACAAACAGGAATTGGGAAAGGGTTGATTTCGACATACCAATCAGCACCAATTCCCCCATGGGATTGATAGTTGTTTATTAGAATAGGATTTGCTTACTTTCATTTATATTGTGCTTCACTTGTTTTCCTATTTAAATTTTACAATATAATTTCATGGGGAACTTTGATTTCTTTACTGCATATGATCTAACATCATGCTTATTTTCTTGTGTTTGAGCAGGTTAATTGAATTTCGGGTTCACACTCTTTGATGAAGTCTTATGACTTGTGATTCTAGAGTTGAGTTTCCCTAATTCTATTGGAGATAGTTTTGGCATCTGAAAGATTTGTGCTTAATGGTTCTATGTGTTTTACACTGGTTTGGTCGACCTTGTGTGAAATAATACTTTCAAGGTTGATGAAGCATGTTGGATATTTTTGGGTCCCTTGAAGTGTGTGTTCGGGTTGCCCTGATTCTAATTCCACCCTAGGATGTTTTGGCACTGACCTAATTTGAATTTGAATTTGGATGGCCCACTTTGGATATGTTTCAAAGTTGAAGATGGTATAAATACAAGATGAGTTAGTGGTGAAGAAACATACAAGAGCGAAGTAGAAGAGTGATAAGAGAAAAGATAAAGTGCAGTTAGATGTGACATTGATTCTATTCATTGAGTGTGTGTGATGTGAGTGTGACATATTAGTGTGAAGCTTAATGCTGAGTTTTCGGATGCAGTGAGTAGAAGGTGAACTCTATCATTCATGCATGTCTGTGAGTGATTGTGGTGGAATCCTTTGTTGCATTGGGATTGTAGTTTGTTTATAACAAGTCTTATTTGTCTTCTTTGTATATTTGTGGTAGTGAGCCCTCTGGGTTGTTAGCCCTATTGGATAGTGAGTCCTTGTTCTAGACAACAAGTCCTTGTTCTAGACAGTGAGTCCTTGTTTTAGAAGTGAGCCTTATTTCAGGTAGTGAGCCTCTTGTAATCAGTTTTGATATTCTCTATAGTGTGAGTTAATCCTCACTGTGTTTTTTCCCTTATTGGGTTTTCCACGTAAATTTGGTGTTATTGTGCTTATGTGTTGGATTTAAGTTTCTACATTGGCATTTGATGATTAATCATTTAAGCAGTATTAATAACTAGTTTTGGTGATTTAATTAAAGGTTTAATTCTATGAAAACTGATTCATTCCCCCCTCTCAGTTGTCCTATCCAATAGTTTCATTTTCCTTCACATACATTTGTTGATTAAAAACCTATATATATCTTGCACACTCAAGGACAAACATCAAATATGATAATAGAGATCATAGTTGAAGAAAAATAAATTGACCAATGAGGACATGTAACCTTGCAAGCTACATAACCATCCTATAATTATATCATACCATAATCAACCCAATACAACTATTAGTCCAATCATATAAACATTTAGACAAGGCAAGAGTTAACACATGTGTGGTATTATATAACTCCACTTTATCAAGATAAAGTAATACTATATAAGAATTCTTCAAGAATCAAAAAAGTGTATATCATTGAATAGACATCAAAAAATATTCAAATCCTTAGAAACAACATTAAAAAATATTTCATATGCAAAATTTATGACCTATATAAGGTCAACTTCTCAAATTACACTAACTGCTGATTTTACAACTTTCAAATTTAATCGTAGCTAAAAAATATTCACATTTTAAAAAGTATAAGTATGTTGAATGCACAAGACAACTAAGAGGGGGGATGAACCAATTGTTCATTAAAACATCAAACCCTCATTAATATTTAGATCCACATTAAACTTATTGTCCTTTAATATGTTAGAGTGATTTAGCATGAAAAAAAATAACAGAAATTGAAACACATCAACACCATACACAGTAAATACAAGGGATGTCCTTGGAGTAATAAATCGACATAGCTCCCGACCACGTGCTCTTCTCATGAATGGAAGGAGAAGAGGTAGTATTTACAAATGAGGTGCCCACATCAGAGGCCCTACAAGTGCAATCATATTATAACACTCTCTCAAAGAGGAGATTCATTGGCAAATCGATCACTCCACAGCCCAGAAGCATCCTCAACCAAACTCCTAGTTCTTCCACATTTGTTCTACAACCACAACTGCACAAGGAAATTTTTATAACAAGGCCTAAAGAGCAGAAATCTCTGACTCCACTGCCATTCGATGTGGTGGAATAGTTGAAGAAATCCTCTACTAATGTATCCCTTTGGGATATCTTAGCTGTTTTGGAGCAGAAGTCAATCTTACTAAAAGCTCTATGGGAGGGAACAAGTACAAAACCAATACAGGAACCATCCAAGGAAAAGACCATTGATGCACCATCGCAAGCCAAAGTCCTTAAAAATGATGCAGAGGATTCCTCAGCAAAAGGTAAGGATAAGCCAACACTGAAGCCCTTCTTCCTAACCCTTATTGTGGGTAAAAAAATTGCTGCATAATTGACTCTGGTGCTAGCACTATGGTCATGCCCAAGAAAATAGCTAAAGCCTTTGGACTTAGCTATGAACCTTTAAACAAGAGGGTTATGCAGTTGGATGGAAACAAGGTTGATACTATAAGTTTCATTAAGAACCTTCAATTAAATTTGTTTTCATGCCCTAGTATCACAATTAAACAAGATACTGTGATCATTGATGTCCCTCCCATGTTTGGTCTTTGTTTATCCTAGGAATTTACTACCAAGCTAGGTGGGTACCTTTCCTTAGATTGGTCACACATAATTATTAGAACTAAGCATGCAACCAAGATGAAGCTATTTTTTGAACCATTGCATTCAGAGCATGTAGCAAATGAGGCAATGATAAATTTTGAGGCTACCCATACCTTTATCACCAAAGAGGAAACGTATTGCACCAAGTTACTAGAAGATGAGAAGGTCACCGGAGGCTGAACTAGTCAGGAGGAATTCCTCTTGAGTAAATTTATTGAAACTAATCTTTTCAAAAATTATCATGCAACCAGATTGGGAACTTATGTGATCTACAATGAGGATCAAATGATTCTGAAGGTTGTGAAGGATCCCTAGTGTAATCACACCTCAGAGTTGTGGATGCTACATTTTGATGGAGTAAGGTGTAAAGTTAGTGTAGGTGTCAGGATATGTTTGGCGTCTCCATCCAATGAAGAGACCCTTAGGTCTTTCCAATTTCAATTCACTTGTTCAAATAATGAATTTGAATATGAAGGCCTTGTGCAAGGTTTAAGCCTTGCGGAGCGAATGGGCATAAAATAGATAATGGTGTTTGGAGACTCTAAGCTGATAGTTAATCAAGTCTGAGGTATCTCCATGGAAAATAATGTCCAAATGCAGTCTTATAGACATAGGGTTTGGGACCTCATTGAAGGTTTTGAAGCTTTCAATATTCAAGCGGTGCCTATAGATCAGAATGTAGCTATAGATCGTATGGCAACAATATGATCCCAATTTGAACCTGCTTCGATTTGACTGGGAACATACACTCTCTGTGAGTTATTTTTTTACCCTCAATCCTCGACAATGACTTGAGTTGGCAAGTGTTTGAAAGTGATGAACACATTGCCTCATTCATCCAGCATTCAAGAGAGTTTGTTGATCAACTCCAACCAAAAATTGAAGAAGCATATGAAGGAAAAAATATTTAACTGAGGTCCAACAAGCTTCCAAAAGGTCTAGTCACTCTCAAAAACCTATTCAATTATGATGATGCAAGAAATGACAAGAGGAATTTTGTAGTGAACAAAGTCAATTATGCCAACCTTCAGGTCAGAGGTGGAAGAAAACTAAAGGTCGGGAAGGAAGTTCCACAGCATGAAAAATGCAGGCTTACACAATTTTGTGAACAGTATAAAGGAGTAGTGGCTTGGTCATACAATGACCTCAAGGGATATAATCCTGAAATCATTCAGCATACTATAGAGCTAACGGAAGGTGCAAAGCCTATCCACCAGAAGTAAAGGTCGGTGAGCCTAAAGATTTAGTCACTTATGGCGCAAGAACTAAAGAAGTTGATCCAATCTCGGATCATTTTTTCAATCAAGCATAGCACATGGGTGTCTAACTTGGTTCCAGTCTAAAAGAAGAATAGAGACATCCACTTCTATGTTGATTTTCAAGATTTGAACCGAGCATCCCTGAAGGACCACTACCCCTTGCCTTCTATGGCATCTATCTTACAAACAGTGGCTAGCTCAGAGATGTTTTCTCTACTAGATGATTTTTCCAATTACAATAAAATTCAAGTCAAACAAGAGGACTGACACAAAATGACGTTCAAAACCAAATGGGAAACATTCACCTATTCGAAAATTCCTTTCAGCCTCTCAAATGTAGGAGCTACCTTCCAGCGAGCAATGTACATTGCCTTTAGAGAACTGATCAATAAAATCATCTTGATCTACTTAGATGATCTGACAATATTCTCTTTATCAAAATATGACCATTTTGATCATCTTGAAATGGTTTTAAAAAAATGCCAGGAGTTCAAGGTATCCTTGAACCCAAAAAATGTGTCTTCGGAGTGCCTCAAGGTAAATTTTTGGGACATGTAGTATCCAAATATGGTGTTGCTATTGATTTGGATCGGGTGAAGGCGATCAAGGAACTTCCCCTTCTAGTGAAAAAAAAGGGAGTTCAATCCTTCCTAGGAAAGGTGAATTTTGTAAGCAAATTCATTTTGGATTTTGTAGGATTAATTAGGCTAATCACCTTGATACTCAAGAAGGATCAATTATTCAAATGGACAATAGAAGCCAAAGAAGCCTGCGAGAAAGTCAAAGAGGCTATTGTTTCAGCCCCTGTGCTGGTGAACCCGGACTCCTCAAAATATTTCATAATGTATGTGTTTAGTAGTCGATCTAGCATCGCTACTATTTTAACTCAAAATTATGATGAAGGAAAAGGAGAACACCCAATAGCTTTCCACTCCTAGACCTTAAAGGATTATGAGACAAAATACAATTTCATTGAAAGACAAGTATTTTCCATTATCAAAAGCCTTAAAAAAATTTGACACCTTATATATTGCAGCAAGGTGGTTGTATTTGTAGCGCATTGCAGTGTACGTGAGTACATAATGGAAGGAGAGATCACAGAGAAAAGGGCCAACTAGATAACAAAGATCTTGGTATATGACATCGACGTCAGGCCCATAAAAATTGTGTGAGGAAGAGGGTTATGCGAATACCTAGTGCAAGACAATGAAATACCAATGGAAGAGGAAGAACCCAAACTAATTTTGTTAAATGAACCTAAGTCTGAAGGCTGCTGGGTAGCGAATAGAATGAGATTCATGAAGACTGGGAAATATTTGATGAACCTCCCTTCTCAAAAGAGAATATTTTATAGATTACAGAATAGTGGTTATGTGTTGATTGAAGGAGTTCTCTTCAAAAGGAACTTCAATGGTATTCTTTTGCAATGTGTGAACTGAGAACAGTCGTAAAAAATTCTAGATCAATTCCATTGTAGCCTAGTAGGTGAACATTTCTCTGTAAAAACCACCACCATTAAAATCGTGTGCATGGGATATTTTTGGCCCACACTGTTTAATGACTCATATGCCTTAGTCAAATCCTACAAAGAATGTCAATTCTTCATAGGAAGAAGGAAAAATTCGGCCATGTCGCTAAACCCAATAGTGGTTGATGAGCCCTTTGCACAATGGGGCCTGGATTTTATTGGAATGATTAATCCCACTTCCAGTGCCGAACATAAATGGATTATCATGACCATAGATTATTTTACCAGGTAGACCGAGGCCACACCTTTGAAGAATTCAACTGAAGAAGAGATTGTAAATTTCCTAGAAGATCTAGTAATGAGGTTCGGCCCACCCAAGACCATCATCTCTGACAATGCAAAAGCCTTCTTGGGTATGAAGGTATGTCAATTCGCACTCAAGAATGGAATATTCTTAAAAAACTCTTTGAATTATTACCCACAAGGGAATGGCCTAGCTGAGTTGACTAATAAAAATTTAGTCTGACTCACCAAAAGGATTGGGCCGGAGTATCAGAGAGAATTTCATTAAAATCTCAAAGCAGTGCTATGGGAAAACCGCATAACCCCCAAGCAAGTCCTAAAGACTTCGCCATACAAACTCGTATATGGGAAGGAGGCATTGTTGCCTATCTCTATGGAGATTCCCACACTACAATTGCTAAAGTCTCTAGAGATAGATTAAAATAGAGCCATGGAGGTTTGATTAGCTGAGCTATTATAAGTTCAAGAAAAAAGAGGAAAATATCTGACAACCATGAACAACCGTCTACATGTGACCATGAACAAGAAGACCTCTGACCAGGGTCTTAATCACGGAGATTTGGTACTCAAATTCAATGAGAGAGCCGCAAAACTTGGCCAACATGGTAATTTTGATAGTCTGTGGGAAGGACCCTTCTACATCATCAAATGTAAGCAACACAATGCATTCGAACTAGAAAATATGGAAAAAGAAGCATTAGGAATTTTTGTCAATGGAATTCACTTAAAAATTTTCAATTATCTTTATTAACCCTTTGACATGTGTAAATATGTGAATATGTATATTTTCCCTTTTTGTGTCTTGTTTGTCAAGATTTTAAGTGAACCCATTAACAGTGGAAGGAAAGAGAAAGCAGTGGAGATAAAAGCTTAACAAAAGTTATATATTCATTATTTATGATATTATGTACTCTAGAATTTACAATCCAAAATGGATTTTAAGCCAGGATTTTTGAGTATATATATTATAAACTTCTTATATATATATATATATATATATACAAAAAATGGAGGAGGAAAAGTTTCATTCATTCAAAAGGAACTTCATCATCAATAGCATTAGTAGGAGCGTCAACAACAATGGTAAGAGGTGGTGGGTACACTAGGTTCCTAAAGTCTATATACCACCCCACATAGTAGAAGAGCTCTAAGTTGTAGCACCTCATTAGGAAGTGGCTTGCACGAGACACCCTCTGGTGGTGTTCATCAATACTCATCTTGTGAAATACACTCAAGAATGGTACCCATGGCACCACTGTATCCTCCTCAATATGTCGACAAAGCTCACTAGCCATTGGGAGCCCAAGGCCATACATGGAATTTGTCACAACTTCCCTAAGCCCACTGAGATAATGCTTGGGAAAAATTGCCTTGGTAAGCTATAGTATCATCTCCTTTGGTACCTAAATATCAAGCAAGGAAGCAACGAAGTGAGAGTAGACATCAGTGTTAACTCTATACTTATCTTTGTATTCTAGGAAATCCCTACCCAACACCCATTCTATTGCAATAATGGCTAGAGAATGTTTATTATTTTTCATCCGCTTTAAATGATGGCTATAAATCTCACCTAGAAAAGCTACCTAAGATTTATTGCTAGTGAACCTAATGGGAGTATCGATTTCTCTTATCAAAAAACCCAATTACCAAGAATGGATTTTGTGGTTGTCCCTAGGTCTATTTATAGAGGTAGCTGGGGTAGAATGTGTGTGATAAGAATAATGATTGATCGAGTTGTAAACTCAAAAAACCCACCAAAGTTGCAAGCTCAAAGTTCTCGACAAGTTGTATTTGTTGCATAAGATAAACATGAGGTTGATCGAGATTGCTCAAAATTATCATCGAAAGGATTGTTGCATCTGAATTAAAGTGAAATAATTAATCAACTCAGGCATGTGGCAAATGCAAGTGGTAATCAACGCAGTCAAGAACAAGGTGTCCAGTTATAAACATTTCTCAGCCTCCAAGGATCATTTCAAATCTCTTTGTGTAATTATTACACCTTTTAGCTGAATCATTTGGCTAAGGTTATTAAGTGCAAAAGCATGTGAAAAATACCATGTCTCTATTATTCTTGGCTCAATTCCCCAGGAGATGATGTTGTAGGACATAGTGGATAAATTATCATTATGAATTGGTCTTTTCAAGAGATACGAGTTCATTTCATATGAATGGATGTGTTGGCAATGGCATGTTGAATTTACTGCTAAAGGCAACCATTGTTTCTAACTTCAATTTTAGAAAAAGAAACGTGCATGCGAAGAAAAAGCACTGCAAAGAAGAAATAAATACATAGTTTGCTGAGAAAAACCTAGGTGTGATGTGAGAAGAACCAAGGTAGCCAGGTTCAGAGAAATAATTGCTAAAGATACACAGTGCTTGAATGAGTCGAACCCAAACAAAGAGCAAGAATCCATCTGAATTTGTGTCCATTGCAAAGCCTTGTATTGGTGTTTTTATTGTTTGGGTTCCATTCATCCAATACTGGTGTCTTCGAAGAAGAGTAATTTTGCAAAGAAGGAAAAGATGTTATTGGGTCGAGAGAGATAGAGCAATCAAAAAAGAATGGTGCAGAATCTTGGAGCAGCAACGTAAGAAGGTTCGGTTGTAAGCTTATCTGATGCCATGAAGACAACGCTATGGGTAAATATTTTTAGTGGCATCTCTTATGCCACACCAGGAATGTCGAAAAAGCCGAGATGGCCCCATACACAAACCATGGAGAAGACAACACACAGTAACAAAATCCAAATAGCAGAGGAGTGGGATAATATTTATGAGTCTGGCCTCAAAATCAACCCTAAGAATCTTAGGGAAGCGACCTGTGAAATAATGAAAAAGGCCAAAGAGGAGGAAAATAGGGACTCTCTAGCATATAGGCTATGGTTTTGTAGTCTCCCAAAACATATGGTTCCCTTGGTGCACCATTTCTCCGATTTGATTCATCAATGCACACACAATTTTGACCCAAATACTAGCGTCATAGTTGGTCAGAACCTAAGGGTAGTAATTAGCGTCAATGCTATTAGGGATATGTTGTGTATCCCTACTCTACAAGGAGAAGAGGCATTCGAGAGGTTCACTGTGGATTACATGGAGAAATTTTGGAGAAGCAGGAACCAGGCCCTGTAGTTTTTTAACATAGAAACAAAAAGGCACAAGGACGATAAGCACCTGCTATAGTTTCTGGTCGCACTCAATGCCTTTAACCAAGACTTGCAGGATGTCTTTTGTATGGTTTCTTTCATTTGCAGCATGAATAGTGCCCAAGAGGTATATGAATTTCATATGGGTTTGGGTTTCTAGTTAAGGAAATGGCATTCCCTATTCTAGTATGACTTTGTGAAGATCATTTGTTTGGAGATGTTGGATCAATTTAGGGAATATCAAATGTAGGGTAAGTTTAGATTCTCATCTTTTCTTGCTCATATGTTCTTACACCAAAACCTTGATTTATTTCAAAGACATATGAATTTATCTATCTTTGATGAAAGTGGGGCCCATAGGCCAGTTTCTATGTGGACCTACGATTATTTTATTCTTGTTTCCAATATTGTTATATTTTGATGTGGACAAGGAGGTTGGGTGTTATCATTTTTCCACTGAACAGGTGGGATGGATGTGAGATTTTTTTCCTCACTGTGATTGGTTCCTTGGTGAGGATTTCTCATTTTTCAGGTTGCATGGTTTCACACAGGAGCCCTACCGACTTCTGTTCTATGTTATGGACAGGGTGTTGGCCATTGAGGTGTTTAGGAAAATGTCACTTATTGATAAAATATTTTGTGGAGGGAAAGAAAAAAGGGCTTCTTCAAATTCAATTTAAGCTTTGGCAGGGTTATAATGTAAAGAAAGTAGACAGATGGTCTGCTATTAGCAAAACTTGCCCATTTGGGGCTAGTATTGATTGAGGATAAATGGGATTACAATCCCGACAATGATTTAGTAGACATAAAGGTTAAAGTGAATCACAGCCCCTGGCCCTACTGGGAGGAGCATCAAAATCGAAAGGCAGAAAACCTAAAGGTACTTGTAGACCTGGCCTATATTCCCACTGAAGACCAGGTCATGGCATTCCTTTTATTTCCCTTTGGCCAAGACTGACAACAAGTGAAAAATCTTGGCCACCCTTTTTAATGAACTAGCCAAAAAGTATGAGTGGATTCTAGAGCAGATTGCCACCTTCTGGATCTATCATTAGGAGACCAGATGTCTTGATGCCCTATTCCAATAGCCCAACATGGATGAAAAATTTGATGATCTCTAGAACAAGAGGCACAATGATAGTGATGATAGTGTTGAGGAAGCAGAAGAGGAAGAAGAAATTGAGGGTGACGTAGCTAGGGAATGGCGCGTCGGAGGTTCCCCGAATGTACAAGCAACCCCATCCCATGTGAAGGTCAAATAGCCACAATCATGGGTTGTTAAGCACTCCAGAATGCCTCAACAATCTGAAGAGGTCATAGACTTAGAACACTCTCCACCTCAGAAGAGGCAACATACCGGCGTCACTCAAGGAGAGAGCTTACAAATGACTGTTACAATGAGCCATGGTTCGGAGTCTTCACCAGCCCAGGTACTTTTATCTCCTTCCTTTCTCTCATCTCATTCTTTGGTTCATCCTGATTCATCCACCCCTCCGATCACCTCTAGTGTCGGCCTTCTATTTTTAGCTTCTGCATTCACAGAGAGTTCCCACCAAGCACCCTTCCTTATAAAGGAATGGGTTAATTTTACTTTGCCACAGACTTTTCCACCATTTTCCTAGGCCCAATCTACATACACTGCTGCAAATCTTTTTTCTTTTTTCATGTCGGCACCTGCTCAATCTACTCAACAAATGGTAACTTTTGAGTCACCGATACCATCATTATCTCTTATGAGTCCCTCCACCACTCTTAGGACTGAAACTTGGTATAATGTACCCCCTTTCTCCCCATTAATGGTGGCTCTGCCAAAGAAAACATCATTTGAGTCTTCCATGGTCTCATTCCCTTTTTCTCTCCCTCTCGATGCACCCTTTTTCGGTAGACAAGTTAGATCACCAACAAAAAAATTTCCACAAAATACCATGACTAAGATAGCATGGGCCCAAAGGAAAGGAAAAGATGTTGCAAATCCTATCAAACCATATGTGTAGACCCTTTACAATGAGCACTAGGGATCAATAATGTTCATGACTACGACACCCAATGGAATCAAATCTCAAGGGGAGATGCAACCTGAAGAATATACGATCCATGTTATAGGGCTCAATCTGAACTGATGCAAGAGCATCCTCGGTTGTAAGCAATATTGCATCAACCAAAAATATATTTGCATTCATATTCTTCTTGCATTATCGGACCCAGTCTCGACCTATCTCTCTAGAAACATTTTCATGTCTTGGCCGACACTTGCACATTTCACCCAATTTGAGGTTTGGAACCTCTTGGGACGATGTGGACCTTTTTTGGAGCTGGGAATCGATATATATATATATATATATATATATATATATATATATATATATGCATTTTGTATTTACATTAGGAGATCATGATGAGATGGATGATTAGTAGATTCACATTCAGTAGTTGTAGATCACAAATAAAGGGTTTCGACCCGCATGTAAGTTTGGGCTTAGCATCGAATCATTTTGTACTTTGTAAGCTAAAAGGCAAGGCATGTTGCTAGTGAGTAATTGATTGAAAATTCGTATATAATCATTCAGGTGTGATTTTCATTCTATTTCTTGAGTTTCCATTGTGTTTACTCTTCCTACAAGGCTGGACAATCCTGATTCTAGACCCTCTGACCTTGATTGCACCATGAACACAACCCAACCATAGGACAAGGTTGAGCTAATGGAGGAGACCCAAAGAGTTGTGACAACCAAATTTTTGAAACATAGTCGGTAGTTGAAGAAAAGAGAGGATGAGCTTCAGAATGTAAAGGAACGAGTGGATATCCTTCAAAAGAAAGAGAAGAGCAAAGAACTTGAGTTTGCACGCCTGTATCAATAAGCACAGAAACTCCAAGAGGAACTTGTGAAGTTCGAATCCTTGGATCCCAAAATAGTTTCCAATTTACAACAGAAGAACCAAAAGCTTCAAGAGTGGCTATCTCAGATGGAAACGAAATCATAGGAAACTAATCAAGAATTCCAAAAGCAGTGGGGTCAGTTCGAAAAGGAGATTGAAAGGAAGGTTTCGCTGGCAATGGAATCGGGTTCCCGAGGTCAAACAAAGGAGTTGCTAAGGAGCAAGTGCATAGAACTAATATCTCTCCAAGAATAGCTCAATGTATCTGATAAGAGGATTAATGAATTGATGGAGGAAATTTGGTCAAAAGAAGTTGAGATAAGCCTTTCAAAAATTCCCTCGCATCCCCTATTCCTCAATCACATTCCCTTTAGGTGGCTCAGTAGCTATATGTCTCCTACTAGGAGAAATTCAAGTCTTCATGTTTCTCTCTACAGCCAACACTCCAATTTATGGCGGATGTAGCAAGTTTAAGCAGGGAAGTGTGCAAGATGATTGATAAAATTCCATAGTCCATTGCTGAGAGGGTTTCTGAGGCCAAACATTTTGTAGGAAAATTGTACAAGGTAACTGATGTGGAATTAACAATAGTGGGGATTGAGGACCAAAGGTCAACTACCAATAAGGAAAAATAATTCATCTATTACCATGCAATAATCCTCCAAGCCAAGAGTCGTTTAGCGTCCCTGAGTCTCATGATGAATAATTTGCAGGTGCAATTTTTGCACTTGACTCAGTTGGGTTTGCCTTCTCCATTCCTCTCTGATAATTCAATGGCCACGACGGAGCATATCACATCAAGAATCAAGGAGAAATAGAAGGATCTATCCACTTTCCAATCATTCAGCTAGCCCCCCATGGTAGTAGAATTTGAAGGTGTTATTCATCTAGTTGTGTAGCTTCTTTTCCAGTTTGAGTCCGAGTCGGGGACTTCCATGGAGCTACCTTTTAAGGAGATCATCGATCTGCATGAGGTGCAAGAGAATCTACGCATGTTATTGACACCATCCAAGGATGAATGGATACCTCTGCAAACCACCCTTTCAAAGCTCCAATGTTTTCCTAATGTAGAAGGCTCTGGTTTGTGAACCATGATTTTGGGTCCTCATTCCACAGGTGAAATGCACCTGATAGTCACCAAAAGTTATGGATTTAATGATCCACGAAGCTCCCTTCGGGTGAATTTATATTCTACTTTGCAAAATCCTTGGCCGCACACTGTATTTCTTATAATGCCCTGAGCTCCTTTTGGTCACACTTTCATCTCCTCACCACGTGTTAGCAGCATAGGCTTTTGAAAAGTTTCTCCCCATTGTTTCCTCTCTGAGCCCCATCTGTGTGCCATGTTGCATAGACTCTCTGACACCTTTTGGGGGGGGCCATGAATAGAATCTTAGGTTAACACCATTCCACATGCCATCCTCATAGGGATTGCATCCCAAAGAAATAAAGGATGGATATAAATGCCCACTGCTTCTCCACATGTCACCTCTGCAGAAGTTTTGATAGCAAAGAGCGAAAGTAAAAGAGGAGGCTTTGTCGCTTCAACACATGTCCTAGATGAATCTTCAAGCAATTAGACACGTGTATTTCTATTATTGATGTTGCTTCACCTTCGGGACCACATTCATCATTTTCTATGAGTGCACTTTGTTCGAGGAAACTGAGTATCTTTTTGTTGTGATTTATCTTCGATTCATCCAATGGGAGGACAATGCGTGCCTGAGGGGTATATTCAGGAGGTGGTTTTGAGGTGATGGAAAAGACTATATATATAGTTGTGATGTTGTATGAAAGGGTTCAAAAATTACATAAAAAAATATTGAAAAATCTTGAAGCCTTTGTATTGTTTTGATTATTGTATTAAGACTTACAAACTGTGCCAATTTTTTGGCCTCTCTGTTTCTTAGTTGATATAAGACATTATACTGTGATACTTGTTGTATTAAGCAATTTATCTGCAAATTTTATGATTTCAATAGAAATTTACTATTTGGATCATGTCTTAGACTCTTCTTGTTCAGTAGATGTATGCGGAAGTTATACTATGCCATTTGATTAATTTCTTAAGATCTTCATTTATGTTTTTCTTTTATTCTTGGACATAGCAGATTACTGAATGGGCCCTCAAACCGTATCTGAAAGGAAGGTTTCCTATGCCTAAGCACTTACATCTTGGTGCATCACCTTAGATTAGTTTCATTTTTATATCTACTTCATTTTCCCTTTCCAACCCCCCAATTATAGAAGAGTCGGCTTTCTTTAAAAACCCCGGAGGTTACTCAGTTTAGCGCAATTGGTCCCCCATTTACTGAGTTTCCCATAAGATTGTTTGCCTAGCAATTTTAGGCGTCATCACATATAATCCTAAAAATATATATATAGAATGAGTTACAAATTTTAAACTCACATGCACAATTTATATTTTTAGAAACTTGATAGACTAATAGCTCTTAGCTATTGACTAATATGTGGACATTATAAGCAAATCATGAAGGCCATATGAAGCATCTTACTATTTTTCGTAGACAAGACATTCACATTATCATGAATTGAAAACATGTTTTCCAAAGACATTAGTAGTACATAGGATGTATAAAAGATCAAGTCAAAAGTTTGATTACAAATCCATTAAAAAAAAATTTGAATATAAAATTCTCATGAAGATGCCACCAATCCGTCATAATTTGGTTCCCAAGAATTTCTATCAACTAGACTTCAAATTTACAAATTATGATGGCCATGTAAAATTTAAACTTCTAAGTCTAGAAAGTAACACCTCCCTTATGGTGTCATAACCTTTTCGTACTACACAATTCCTTTGTTACTTTCCTACTTTGGGAAGATACCAATTTGATGCTCACTTGGCATCATTCAATATAGAAGAATTTGAGGCATGACTAGCTACATTAAGAGTTGTGCCCCTTTATTAAAATATTTATTAAGAGTTTGAAAGAAGGTTATATTTCTCTTGATTGAGTCAATTCTCTTCCAAAGAATGTGGCCTAGAAGTTAAATACTTTGGTCCGCACATTTTGTGCTTTCCTGTGGTTGAGTCGATCAATTGAGGGAGGCGTTACACATTTTGATTACTACACACAAACCCCCTCGATAATCCTTTACATATCTTCAATTATTGTAGAATTGCACCGAAATGGAAGTTTTGGAATAGGTTATATACATCCATCAAAGCATAACGACTGAAGGAGGATTTTTTTGTAAAATGTTAAAGTTACAAAGTGTGTTGGTGGATATGCATGCAATATTGGAAAGCATAGACAATAAATTTGGCTGAGCATTCACATCAATAGATGAGTTAGTTAAATGGGTTTAAATATGGGTATGTATAGATATAAAAACCCCCCAAAAAATAGAACTCAAATAATTGTGTAGTGATATGCATGGTACTATGGAAACATTGACATGGAAAGCAAATGATTTGATAGAACACCTCAAAGAAAAGTATTCACATAAAATGAAATGATCGTAGGAAATTAAGAAAAGAGATGTCATAAATAAAATTTTAAAGAATTCCAAAAATAACAGGCATAAAACCATGTTTTTCCACGCTCAAGGGGTTAATCAAGAATTTTGAACCATATACCCTACATGATGCCATAAAGTGGGATTTGGAACTAGAGTCTTCCATGGTGAAGATTAATAACTAGATGAAAATTTCAATTCTAACTTAGAAGCCATTTCATAAAAATGTACAATAGACCAAAAATTTTATGTGAGGACCAAATATTGAGGTGAGGAATGAATTAAAAAGGAATAATATATGTTTCAATTACAAGAAACCATGGTTTCATAGAGATAAATATGTTAATAAAGGAAAAATATATTAAATTTAGGTAAGGTCTAGTGATAAGCTAGTATCTAATGAATTTAAACCACAAAGTGAAGAAGGCCACCCAAAAGAGGAAGATGCCATCTAGAGAGGCACTCTTTCGATGCTCTCTAATAATTTGTGATACAAACCGTTTTACATCTATGGTGTCTTGTGAAATCAAAGTGTTACTTTACTCATTGGAATTTATGCCTCATAGCTTCACTAATGAGGGATTATTGGCCAAGCAAGGCCTCAAGATAGATGAATTGAAGGATTTATTGTTATGTTGGTTGAGAATTTTACCATCAATATATAAGAAGATCCCCCAATTGAATATTAATATAGGAGGATATGATGTGAAGGATGAAATCTATATTGTTAGCATGGGATATTTCATGTCTCCTTTTCCAAAAATAGCTCAAAGATAAAGCTTGCGGGTCTTCGATATTGATTATACAACTTACACAAAGTTTGAACTTGATTCAGACACTCTACTACACTCCTTAATATCTTCTGATGATGGTGCACAATGATTGAGATGCTTCACATTGAATAACGCTCTCTCGCACAAATTCACATCCTTTTATATTTACTCACTACCTTCTCTTCAATTATTCTCACACTTCACATTATGTATCTACACAAATGTATGATGATTATATACAAGATGTTACATTAACATTACTCCATGTCGGCCATGGATCCATAATTAACTAGGACGACTTAAGGTGGATCTAAATTCAAATTACATGAAACATGTAACGAGTCAATCCTAAATAAATAAAAAAATTTGCCAAAGGCACATGATGTGCACTTCCCCAAATGCCTTAACCTGAACCTATTTTATCAACACACACTAAATTTGAATTTTGCACACTACTAGTCATTGATGCATAGTTCTACAACACCAGTTGATTGATAAACAAGCATAGAGAACCTTTTGTCACTTCAAACTTTCTTCTTGTTAAACATCCATTCTAGAAACTATAGAATATGATTAAGCATGTGTAGGGATACTCTCCACTCAAATTGCAAATAAAAATACACCTTCGAGAATAAATATTGAACATAAATGTATTGCTAGAGGAATCTTTTTGTCTTGAGAAACTAAACTAAAACATTTTGGATCAGACTTTCAAGTCACTTCTGTCAACATGAATAGATGTAGTATGATACTATATATAATCCTCAACTTCTTTTATCAATATAGCTAGCAATATTATATACTTCCACAACTCAAAATGATATGACAATACAATTATATTTAAAATTATCACTTATCTTCTGATAAAAAACCTGACACTAGTGAGCACCTTTCACATCAATGACAACCTTTGTTCAAAAAATGGTCATATAATGGAGTAGAACCATCCCTTTCATGGAAATATACCTTGAATCTCAAAGGAAATACAACTTAAATGCACATAAAAGGAAAAGGAAGAGTGGGAAGTATGATAGACTAGAATTGAGCAAGATTTAAATGTTGTTTTTTATTATAGCTTCTTTTAATAATACACATAAGTATAAATATTAGCTATTATGGTTAAAGAATAGAAAAATGTATGTGTAAGAAGCTTTGTAAAGCTTAAGATAGTGTAACAAAGAGGATTCACCACTCTTGAGTCTCTAGGATAGGGAAGAGTCTACAAGGGATGGATAGCTCTAGTTCATTCCTCTATTTGTATCTACATTCTTCTCTATGTTGTAAAAAATTTATGTTTTCACGTGTCTTGTGTTTTCCTTTTGGGGATGACACAAGGCGTCGAGACATTAAGGTCTCTTCCATGTTGACCCAAAAGGATTTTTCTTTGTTTTCGATCTCTTTGTGTCATTCTTCCAGTTCTATGAGTATTTGGGGAATGATGATGTTTTTGAGCTCTATAACAACATTGTAGCAAAGATATATTGACCTTGAATCCATAGATCCCTTGTGTATTTTTGGTGGCAACCCCTCCTTCCTTTTTTATGATGTAGCTTCATTTTAGAAACATATGACTTGGCATAGGTCTTTCCGAGTAAAGCTCTCATGTCTTAAGATTGAACATTGGCTACTTTAAAGTGGTTGCTAACACCTATTATGGGCTAGAGCAATGCAGAAGCCAGTGAGCATGACGTCAAAGAGTGAAATTTCATCTTTTTAGGGAATTGGACCATTTTAGGTTGGAGCAATATGGAAGTCTGATGACTTGGCACCAGTGCAATAGTAACCCACGAACAGTTTCCCATAAGGCTTGAACACTTAGTATTTTTGGGATTTATCTATTTGAGCACATGGGGAAATGGATATGAAGAGTGTTGGTGTAGTCAAGGTTGGAGGGTCAAGAATTAGGATTGTCCAGCCTTGCAACAAGAGTAAACACAATGGAAACTCAAGAAATTAAAATGAGAATCATGTATGAATGCTTATATACAAATGTTAAATCAGTTATTCACTGGAAACATTCCCTACCTTTTTGCTTACAAATTACAAAAAGATTCGGCGTTAAGCCCAGACTTACATGCGGGTCGAAACCCTTTATTTATGATCTACCACTACTGAATGTGAATCTACTAATCATCCATATCATCATGATCTCCTAATGCAACTAAATAATGCATATATGTATTGATTCCCAGCTCCAAAAGAAGTTCGCGTCGGCCCAAGAGGTTTCAAATCCAAAATTTGATGAAACGTGCAAGTGTCATCCAAAACGTGAAAATGTTTCCAAAGATCCGCAAGATAGGTCGAGACTAGGTCCGATAATGCAAGAATAATATGAATGCAAATATATTTTTGGTTGATTCAATATTTCTTACAATCGGGGATGCTCCTGCATTAGACACCCAAGGTTGAAGAAAAGTGAGCCTCTCACTTTCTGGGGGCTAGGGAAAACCAATGTGGTCTGCCTTAGCTTAAGAAATCCATGATGAATCCTCCTTCAGTCTTCCTTTCCATCTAACTATATATTCCTTGTATTGGCTTCCTTTGTTTCTATGTCCAATTTTGTTGTCTAAAACTTCCTCGATCTCCTCTGGATGGTGTGCTATTTGGTCTAATAATCCAACTTCCTTGTCCTCCAATGATTCTCCTTCATGATACTAATATTGGTCTGCAATGTTGAATATAGGTGATATTCCAAATTCCTCTGGTAGTTCCACTTCATATGCCTTTCCAGAATCAAACTTCTTGATGATCTTACAAGGTCCAAACTTCTTCATCTTCAACTTATTATATGTCCTAACTGGAAATCTTTCTTTTTCTCATATATACCATTACTTCCTCTCCTACTGCAAATTCCTTGTCTCCTTTTCTCATTTGCCTTCTCCTTATAGGCCTTGTTCATCTTCTCCAAATGATCCCTAACTTGAGTATGCATGGTTTCCATGAATTCTGAAAATTCTTCTACCTCCACACTCCTTTTATTCTCCATACTGATGTTTCTCAATTTTGCTACTCCTTTGGGTTGTTTTCCTATCACAATTTCAAATGGTGTATATCCAATGCTTCGGTTTACTGAATTATTGTATGCAAATTCTACTTGTGGTAGTATCAAGTCCCAATTTCCTACTTTGCCTTTAGTCAAACACCTCAACAAGTTCCCCAAAATCCTATTTACCACTTTTGTCTGTCCATCTGTCTGTGGGTGAAATGTTGAACTATACTTCAAGTTTGTCTTCATTTTCTTCCACAATGTCTTCCAGAAATAGCCAATGAACTTAGTGTCCCTGTCTAATACTATGCTCTTTATTAATCCATATAATCTCACAATTTCCTTGAAAAATAGGTCTGCAACATGTATTGCATCACTGTTCTTCTTACAAGGTATCAAATGTGCCATCTTAGAAAATCTATCCACAACCACAAATATAGAGTCAAATCCTCTTGGTGTCTTAGGTAATTCCAACACAAAATCCATGTTGATATCTTCCCATGGTCTCTTCGGTACTGTCAATGGTGTATACATTCCAATTTTATGACTGTTTCCTTTTGCAACTTGACAAATCCTACAACTTTGAACATACTTCCTGACATCCTTGTACAATTGTGGCAAAAAATAGTTCTCAATCACCAATGCCATGGTCTTTTCAATTCCAAAGTGTCCTGTTAATCCTCCGCAATGGCTTTCCTTGATCAAATTCTCTCTCATTGAACTTCTATGGATACGCAACTGATTGTTCTTGAATAATATACCTTCCTGAATGAAATAATCTAACCATTTTCTCCTATCAATCTCTACTGGTTCTTTGCAAGCCTTCCATGCCTCAGCAAAATCAATGTCACCCTCATACATATGCTTCAGTTCTTCAAATCCTAATACTTTAGCTCTCATTTTTGTCAACAAACTCCTTCTCCTACTCAATGCATCTGCAACCTTGTTTGATTTTCCACTCTGGTGCTTCAACACAAATGTGTAACTCTGTAAGAATTCTACCCATCTCATGTGTCTTTGGTTCAACTTTCCTTAAATGTTCAAATATTGTAGACCTTGATGATCTGTATACAGCACAAATTCCTTAGATAACAAGTAATGTCTCCACTTCTTCAAGGCTTGAATTATTGCATAGAACTCATGATCATAAACTAAATATCTTCTCCTGGCATCATTTAATTTTTCACTGAAATAAGCTACTGGTCTCCCTTCCTGACTCAACACAGCTCCTATTGCACTTCCACTAGCATCACAATCTACTTGGAATACTTTATCAAAATCTGATAATGCCAACACAGGTTGTTTTGTTACCTTTTCTTTCAACAACTCAAAACTCCTTTGTGCCCCCTGATGTCCACTTAAATTCCTTCTGCTCACCTCTCATTATCTTTTTCATAGGTGTGTAAATGCTACTAAAATTTCTGATGAACTTCCAGTAAAAAATTTCCAATCCATGAAATGATTTAACATCTCCAACATTCACAAGTGTAGGCCATTCAACTATTACTCTAACCTTCTCATGATCCATCTTTAATCCTTCTGCAAATATCACAAATCCCAAGTATATCAGTTCTTCCTTCATCAAACTACACTTCTTGATGTTAATCAACAACTTCTCTTCCCTTAACCTCTGAAATACTTTCTGAATGTGCTCCAAATGTTCCTCCTTAGTCTTACTAAAAATCAGAATATCATCCAGATAAAAAATGACAAACTTGCCCAATATTTTCTTTAAAACCTCATTCATCAACCTCATAAATGTACTAGGTGCATTAGTTAGTCCAAATGGCATGACCAACCACTCATACAGTCCCTCATTTGTCTCGAATGCATTATTCCATTCATCTCCCTCTCTGATCCTGATCTAATGGTATCCACTCTTCAGGTCTATCTTAGTAAAATACCTTGCTCCACTCAAAGTATCCATGATGTCATCCATCCTAGGCAATGGGAATCTATAATTCATTATGATCTTGTTGATGGCTCTAGAATTTGTACACATCCTCCATTCTCCATCTTTCTTAGGTGCAAGTACAACTGGTACCACACATGGGCTCATACTTTCTCTAATCAATCCCTTCTTCAACAACTCATGTATCTATTTGTTTAATTATGTATTCTTTGTCAGTGTCATTCAGTGTGCAGCCTTGTTTGGAAAACTAGCTCTGGGAATAAGATCCATATGATGATTGATACTCTGGATTGGTGGTAATCCTTCTGGCACACTCTCTGATACAAGATCTTGGTATTTTGTCAGTAATTCAATGACTTCCTTCTCTGGTGGTTCTTCTTCTTTCGAGCTTCCATGCTTCTTCAGGATCAAAGAAAAACACATGTTCTCGTGCCTCAGTCCATCTAAAAATTTCCTTCCATCTACCAGATTGATTCTAGTTGTACCACATACATCACTTTCAAGTTCATCCTCCAACAATTTCAAGGTGATCCTCTTTCCATTTGATGTTATGGTATAGGTATTCCTTCTCCTATCATGTATAGCTTTCTTATCATATTTCCAAGGTCTACACAACAACATATGACATACATCCATCGGCATAATATCACACATCACTTCATCATGATATGACCCTATTTTAAATTTCACTAGGCATTGATCACTTACTAAGATCTTGTGCTCATCTTGAATCTGGGCTATCCTCTAAGCTTTCAGATGTTTTCTCTTTTCCAAATTCAACTTTGTCACCATTTCCTCATAAACTAGATTATCTGTACTGCTACGATCAATGATAACTTTGCAACACTTACCTCCTCCTTTACATCTAGTCCAGAACAAACTTTTCCTCTGCGGTGCTTCTTTAGGTTCCTCCTTCTGGAACAATGCTCTCCTCATGAATAGTGATTCTCCTTTCTCAAGACTTCCTCTAGAACTTGGTGTTCCATCCAGTTCTTCCTCTATGTATCCAGTTCTTGCATGGTGTTCAGTCTTCTTACTTTCTTGGCAACATTCGAATGCTCTATGTGCTTCTCCTTCGCATTTAAAATAGGTTCCTTTGAAAATTCTATTGTCATATCCTTTCTCATCTCTCTAGTGTCCATCATTACAGTAAGAATTGTAACCTACTCTGTAATTTTGGTAAGAATTTTTGTCATCTCTCCCCTTCTGGTATGAACTAGAATCTTTCTCTTCCTTGTGGTGTGAATCTTTGTCCTTGTTTTGTTCCCCATATGGATTTTCTCCTTCGGGATGTGACCTTCCTCTCTGAAATCTAGCTCCTCTTCCTCTTTGTCTTTGTTCATGTCTTTTATTTAGTTTTTCCTCCACCTTTAGTACAAACTAATATGCTTCCTCTACTGAATTCATCCTTACCAGACTCAACTCTTCCTAAATTTTCATCCTTAGCCCATTGATATATCTTGCCACTTTCTCCTTGCTTGCCTCACTATGTCTAGTTCGGATAATGATCTTATGGAATTCTTTAGTGTATTCTTTCACAGTCTTCTCCTTCTATCTCAAGTTTTGCAATCTCTTCAATAGCTCCAACTCATAGTTTGTAGGTATAAACTAGTTTTTAAATTTTGTCACCATTCTATCCCATTTCACAATATTTTCTTTTCCTTTTATGTTTCTTTCCAATTGAACTTCCTTCCACCATATTGCAGCATGTCCCTTCAACTTGGTCTTCACAAATCTCACTCTCTCCAGATCTCCAATTTCCTCATATTCAAAGTATTCTTCAATGTCATTTATCTAATCAATCAACTCTTCAGGGTTTAGGTTACCGGTATAATTCGCAATCTCCATTCTAGGTCACTTCCCTATTTTTGAAATAGCCTTCAACATCTTTACCTGATCTGATTCTTCCTTTTCTGTAGTCTCTTTGGCTTGGTCTATTGTTTGAATTTCATCATCGTCGCTTTCATCATTAGGTCTAGGGTTTAATCCTTTTCTTCTATCAACTTCAACAACATCTAGTCTTACTTTCATCATTTGCATCATTTCCATCATCTCATCCATATTTCTAGCAACATTAACAATAGTATGAATTCTTCGCGATAGTATCTCTTCCTAGGATTCAGTGCAACTGTCTCAAGTCGGTGATCTGGCTACAGGTTTGCAATTGCCTCACTATGGGGGATCGGTTGAAAAACATAGGAAGGTTGCCTCAAGTTGGAAATCTATCCACATAGAGATCTTATGGAATGCCTTTCCTCAACTTCGCTCTTTTCTCCCAAAGTTTGCAAACTCGCTCTAATACCACTTGGTGCAATAAAGGTTGGAGGGTCCAAAATTAGCATTGTCTGGCCTTACAGCAAGAGTAAACATAATGAAAACTCAAGAAATTAGAATGAGAATCATGTATGAATGCTTATATATGAAGTTTCAATCAATTATTCACTAGAAACATGCCCTACATTTCGACTTACAAATTACAGAAAGATTTGGCATTAAGCCCAGACTTACATGCAGGTCGAAACCCTTTATTTATGATCTACCAATACTAAATGCAAATATACTAATCATCCATATAATCATGATCTCCTAATGTAACTACACAATGCATATATATTGATTCCCAACTCTAGAAAAGGTTCACATCGGCCCAAGAGGTTTCAAATCCCAAATTTGATGAAACGTGCAAGTGTCATCCAAAATGTGAAAATGTTTTGAGATAAAGATAAGTCGAGACCGGGTCCAGTAATGTAAGAAGTATATGAATGCAAATATATTTTTGGTTGATGCAAGATTTCTTACAACCAGGGATGCTCCTGCATCAAGTGCCTAGGCCTAGTACTTGATGATTTTACCCATTTCTAAAATTGTGGAAAATGCGATCGCGGAAGTTGAAGACTTGCGAGTCAAAGCAATTTAGAAGCCAAAGGCTCCAACGTCGATGCACTAGAAACCTGTAAATGACATTCTACAACGATATTCTCGCATAGATTTTTTGCAAAAGCTAAAACTTAAGTTTTTTAATGAAAATAAACTTGGCATACGAAGAAACCATCATGCAAAGGATAAGGCTAAAGGATTACGAGTCGAATCATCACATGGACAAGGAAAATGACCTTGAAACCCAAATGCAGAGAAAAATCACAACCCAAAGGGTAAACATATGCAGACCCACTAAGTATTAAGTATGGCCAGACCTTGAAGTAGAAGCAAGTAGCTAGAGAAGGCAAAGAAAAAGGATGAGGATGGGCGGTGGATATGCTTTGTTCTTCTCCTACAAAATAACCACCATGGGTGAAAGTAAGAGGAGCGAGGGGATATGGAGGTGGTGTTGGGATGGTTTTGATAGGGGGTGATAAAGGATCATGAGATGGAGTAGATGGGATGGTAGGATCTTAATTTGGATGAGGGGATGATAAGGGATTATGAGAGGTATTAGGTGTGATAGTAGGATCTTGATGTGGATGGCGGAATGTATTGGAATGATTTGGAACAATATCTTGGCATGTTTCAACTTTTGTGGGTGGTGTGATGAGGATGGAAGGATAAAGGATACATGAATTTCATGGGAGTGGGTTTGGTTAATGCAAGGATTAAGAGATGGGGATGGGAATTGGATGGTTTCCATGGGTCGGATAGTGTTAGGAATCAGAATATGAATGATAGATGTGGGATGGAGAAGGGCCTCATAAATGATGACCTTAGATGGTCGAGTGGGTGACATGACTCCACAACTTTAGGAAATGGATTTTGTGATGTTTCCTTTACTATGAGTCCTTGAAATACTTTTGGAGTGAGAAATGTGTATTTTTTAGGCCTAGATGGAGGATTAGGATTAAATGGAGGATTAGGAATAGATGGAGGATTGATATTATGGATTGGATGATTAGGATTAGATGTAGAATTGGGATTATGCATCAAAGGTTAGGATTAGATGGAGGATTAGGATTATGGATTAGAGGATTGGGATTATCAATCAGAGGATTAGGATTAGATGGAGGATTAGGATTATAGATTGGAGGATTGGGATTATGAGGGATACGATTAGATGGAGAACTAGGATTATGTATTGGAGGATTGAGATTAAGTGGAAAGAATGGGAAGGAACCAAGATAATATGAATATTTTATTTGAGCGGTTTGATAAGGATGTGAAGTGGTGGGATTAGGATTATGGATTGGAGAAGTAGGATTGTGGATTGGAGAAGTAGGATTATGGATTGAAGAAGTAGGATTATGAATTGGAGGATTAGGATTAGATGGGAAATCAAGGTATGAGGTATTGGAAGGTGGTTTGAGGTAGGAGGTATGTTTGATAAGTGGGTTTTTTTTTTGTGAGACAAGAGGGAGATGTGGATGATGAATATAATGGATTTCCCTTGTCGAAGGTAGTATGAGGATTACTAGTGGGTATGTATGGGGGTAGGATGGGATAGCTTGTTCTTGGGGAAAGCTTTCTAGCAATGACAAAATCAAGGGGATATATTTCATACTCATCTTGATCAATGAGACTTTCATCATCATCGAAGTAATTGGGATTTTTATTGATTATTAGTTTTAGTCATATTGAGGGAGGATAAGGATTCATGATATTGGATTGGATGGGCATAGATGAAAGAGATGGGAAGAGATGATTAAAAGGTGAATTAAATGGATTAGAATAATATGGAAGGAGGCATCTTAAGATTTGTTTTGATAACAAAAGATATTAGATGTGGATTTACCAATGCTTAATTAGTATTTGGAGTAAGCTTAGATTAGGATAAATTTCATCATATGGTGGGAGGGTATCCTAATATTCAAGGATGTAGTTAAATTAATGAGGCAATTATTGGGATGGATGGATGATCATATCCTCTCAACTATGGTCAAGATCCTATGTCAAAGTTTGATTGGATGGATTTCTTGCTTGAGATAAGCTAATTTCTCAAGAAAGAAGTGATATGGATGCAAACTATACCTTTGGATTGAGGTGAAATAGCTTGAATGGGGAATTAATAATTTGGGATAGGCTAATTTCCCAAGGAATAATTATAATGGATAATTTGTTTTAGGATTTAGGATCTTGATTGAGTGGTTGAGGTTAGATATGCAGTGCTAGATAGTCTAGATTTCGATTAAGTATTTTTAATTGACTACTTGTTCAAAGGGAATGTTGTTTTGGATAATTTTATGGTGGTCAATGAGGTAGAAGTGATTGTTTTGAGTTGGATATGAAGTAAAATATATATTTGATTTCAATTTTAGACTCAGGAGAACACTAGCTATCCATGATAGGAAGAATTATTTCTCTAGATTTTATATGGAAAAAGGATTCACCCACAAAAATCAAGGATTCAACCACTAAAACATTTGTCCAAAAATTGAGTGGTTTCACCCAAAAATACTTGGATTCACCTATCTAAGATTGATGATGGGTCTAAAAATAATGCTAAGGCGCACTTGCCCAAGGAGTAGATTTTGTCAACAATAGATTAGATTTTCCCAAAGAGGAATTTGATTTAATAAGGGATTTACCACATACACGGATTCACCCAAGTGTAGCGTGGATTTTCCAAACAAAAAGTGGATTCACCCAAGGCTGATGATTGGATTGAGATAGAAAAAGGACCAAAGATTGAAATCATAAGATATTGGATAAATAATGACAAGATAGACTAAAGGTATGCACTAGTAAGCACAAGAAGGCATGTGAGAAAGCATAATCCTAGATTAATAAAGTAGGTATGACAATCAGTGTAGGCTCACAATCTAAGTGCAAATACCATCTACCAATTTCTAGATAGCTAGAGATCACAACCCACAAGGGTGAAAGATCTCTCACTGATGGCAGCCAAACGGTGATGCCTCAACAATGTCTATCTCAGTACATAGAGGTACATTATGAGTAAATTTGGTGTACAATATGCATCCCTTGTACTACACTAATTGACGATCGAATGGTCTCAAGCTAGGTTGATACAAGGTGACCTAGTATATCCTCTAAATATCAAGAGGGTACATGAGGAACATCTATGAACACTAGCACATCACAAGTGTGGGTCAAGAATTTTGACTAAGTCATTTGGACCAACCTTACACTCTTAGCTTGGTATCACCTGAGTATCAAACCTTTTATAAACATGATGTGACTAGATTAGGTACAACTTTTTTTCTCCCCCTTTATATACCTCACCAATTTATGTGGTTGAGGTTGTCCCTTGGGGGATGAAATCCCCAAGTATTCCTCCTAAATGGAAGGAAATGCTAAGTCTTTTTATCTCCAAGCTTCTTTGAAGTGCAAGGAGAGAGCATACACACAGGCTAGCACTCCTTAACTAACACAACAAGACTTAGATTACTTCATGGATTTTGATCTCTAGGATCATTGGATGGTGCAATTGGGAGAGAATATTCCAACAAAGAATCCCAAATACAATAGACAAAGTTAATTGACCCTTTAGTGAAATTAAAATATTCCTAAATTAGTGATAAAAAGAGGTCTTCGACTACGTGCTACAAAAAAATATTTTAGTAGTGGTTTGATTTTGGTCTTCAACAAGTGATATCAAGTTGCACAAATGATGTAGTTAACAATTGAGAATTCACATGATTGTCAATTGTTGTAGCAAAAATCAACTTTGTATTTTTTTTTAAACCATTAAATAGAGAATATAAAAGATTATAAATCTAAAATTTTATTCATTTCTAGAATACTTGTAACCATAATGTATTACAAATCTTCCACATTCTCCAACTATGGCATTCTAGCAACACCCACTTAAAGGAAAGTACATACAAACTTCATATTTTTTGAGAAACACCTACAAACAAACAAAAATCAGATTATTGCTCTTTGTGAGTAGAAAAAAAAGCACAACATGCTTCCTTTGACATCAAATCCTCTCTTCTCCAAAAAAATTATCATTTTCACACCTTCTATGCATCCATTTTCCTATCCAAAATCTTATATCATATTGCAACCAAAAAAATGTTACTTTCTACCTATCGCTACTCCCTTATTAGCATTATTTTTCTAAAATGGTTTATGGGTTTTATGCTTCTCCTTCCCAGGTTTCCAGGATATTTTGAATTTTTCCATTTCATTCAGCAATGAGAAAGTTATGCATATTTTATTTAGACTAGTTCTCAAAGTCACGACTTGAAACAATCTCCCTCTCCCAGTCAAACCTTCTAAATGCCCATGACTCCTTCCTTGGTGTGGGTTTTCTTTTCTTGGCATATGCATTCAATGAAAATTTAAAACTTGTCTTCCTACCTTACAATCCATTCACACCACTTCCCCAACACACCGCATTCCCATTTTTTATAAAAATGCAAATTCAAAGTTTTAAATGGAGTTATAGTTCCCATTAAATGCCCACTCACAAGATTGGACATAGGATTTTCCTTTTGGGGAAATTAACACTTTGCAACAATTTTAAAAATAATAAAATAATGTATCAAATTAACAATTGATTTTTCCCACAATCGTCACAAAAATCTATTATGCTAGAGGAGTTGAGAATTTCATTAATTTGTGCCTACAACCAAAAAAATCAAAACAAAACTCAAGAAATAAAAGAAAATATTTTTGGTTGTGCAGGATTGTCTGTGCACCTGGATGCTCTTGCATCAAACAGCTCGGGTAAGGAAATGTTTCATGAGTGGGAACTCATGAACATTTAAAGATCATGTGTTTGTTTTTCATACATTTTCTTCCTTATCCTCTTTCATTTTCTCCCTCTTCTTCCAACATCTCTGCTCACCATTTTTATTTCCTCTCATGGATTTGTATCCACCACAAACCATCCTCCCCCTCCATTGATTCTCTCCTTTCCTAAAAATTTTCATGGTATCCAAACCACCAAAATCCAACCACCTCCACCAAATTCCCTAATCATAAATATCAACACCTGCAACATACACATACAAATCTACATCTACATCTTCATGGAAATTGCAAAATGCGAACAAATTTACCTCCTCTTTCTTCACTAAATTTTTTCTAGTGTTGTATTTAGTTGCAACCTTTATCACATTCTTCACTATGAGGTTTTCATCTACCCCATCTACTCCAACCATCATCTTCATGTCTTCAACCACTGTAACATCTTCAACAACTTCTTCACACAAACATGTTGCATACAAATCTACATCTTCATTTATTTTTTCCCATCTATTTGCAACTCCATATCCATCTCAACAACAAAAAATCCCCATCAATTTCCTCTTCATAGAATTCTAAAAAATCAAAAGTTGCTTCTCCACTTAACAACCTTTTTTATTCCTCTTATCTCCTCTCTCTATAGGAGATCTTCACCAATTTCCTCATCAAATATGGGACCATCAAAGAGCCCCACTTTCATACCTCCATCTATCTCACTTTATTTACTCACAAACAAATCAAACTCAAAATTATCAAATTGTACCTCATTTCTTTTTATTGTCCCAATTTATTCTCTTTCATCTTATGTTGCACCTTTCAACTCTTCATGGCTCTTGACTATCTTCCCTTGCTGCAATAGATCCATTCTATCTAGCCTTGCATTTATATTGATACTTGATTAATCCTTCCCATATCACAGGATTCTTCATCATGTGTATACCCATCTCTCTTGATGCTACAATACATCACACACTCTACAAAAACAATTTCTCACAACACACTACCCTCTACCCAACAAAGACTCTAGAAGATGCTTCCTCTCTCTCTCTCTCTCTCTCTCTCTCTCTCTCTCTGGAGGAACTCTACACCTTCTACCTAGCTTTATCTCTACAGACCCTCTTTCATGCCTGCAACATACAATGTTTCTCACAACTCTCTCGCATGGCTTCACTACTTCACTTTTCACCAAAAAAAACTCTTGCAAAAAACTCATACTAAAAAATCTCACACCCCAATAAGACCATCCCGCTCTGATACCATTTTATGTAGTCAACAATTGAGAATCCATAGGATTTTCATTTTTTGTAGCAAAAATCAACTTTGTGTTTTTTTGAAAACCATTAAATGGAGAACACAAAAGATTATAAATCTAAACTTTTATTCATTTCTAGAATACTTGCAACCATTATGTATTACAAAGATTCTACATTCTCCAACTATGTCATTCCAGCAACACCCACTTACAAGAAAATACATACAAACTTCATAATTTTTGAGAAACACCTACAGACACAAAAATCAGATTATTGCTCTTTGTGAGGAGGAAAAAAAAGCACAACACATTTCCTTTGACATTAAATCCTCTCCTCTCCAAAATAATGCTCATTTTCACACCTTCTATGCATCCATTTTCTTGTCCAAAAGCTTCTTTTGTATTGCAACAAAAAAACTTATCACTTTCTACCTATCATTGATCCCTCATTAGCATGAATTCTCTAAAATGGTTTATGGGTTTTATGCTTCTCCTTCCCAGCTTTTCAAAACATTTTGAATTTTTCCATTTCATTGAGAAATGAGAAAGTTAAGCATATTTTAATGAGACTATTTCTCACAGTCAAAACTTCAAACAATTTCCCTCTCCTATTCAAACCTTTTGAATGCCCATGACTCCTTCCTTGGCATGGGTTTTCTCTTCTTTGCATATTCATTCAATGAAAATTAAAAAATTGCCTTCTCGCCTTACAATCCACTCACACCACTTCCCCAAAACCCTACATTCCCATTTTTTACAAAAATGTAAATTCAAATTTTTAAATGGAGTTACAATTCCCATTAAATGCCCACTCATAGGCTTGTACATGGGATTTGCCTTTTGGGAAAATTAACACTTTGCAACAATTTTAAAAACAATAAAATAATGTATCAAATTAACAATTGATTTTTCCCATGATTTTCACCAAATTCAATTATGATGGAGGAGTTGATAATTTCGTTAATTTGTTCTTGCAACCAAAAAATCAAAACAAAACTCAAGCAATAAAAGTTAAAATATTTTTGGTCGTGCAAGATTGTCCATGCACCCGGATGCTCTTGCATCAACAAAAAATGAGTAGATGCCCAAGTGATCAAAATAATATATTTTTTAGCTCAAAGGGGATTTTACATACCCACCCCAACACGATGAAGAGAAATACAACAAAAAATGGTAAGCTAAAAGATGAAGATAATACAAAAATTTCACTTGAAACTGACTATTTATACCTTATGCAATTATTGATGCACCAAAGCAGATTCACCTGACTATGAAAACTTTCTCCCAAGGACTAGATTTGTGCATTCACCCAAATACGGATTGGATTTACCCCTATGTGATCATATTCACCCAAGTTTTCTTGAAGGTTATTTAGCACATTCACCCAAATATAATTTACATTCACCTACGAAATCATGTATTCACCTCTTTGTATTTGTGGTATATGTTCAATGCATTCACCCACATATGAGAATATTCACCCATTTGCAGAGTGAATTCACCTTTCTATGTGAAACAAATAAAAAAATGTAGGTGCGCCACTAATGAGATTAAAAAATGGGTAAACCTAATTTTTGACTAGTTGTCTCATTCAATTATGAGAGGTATAATGCATAAACAATAATAAAAAAACAAACCTAACTGATATAACAGTAAAAAGGTAGGTTTTAAGATGGTAAAATGTTGTGTACCTATTAGAAAAAGTACTTTTTCGAGCCTCACTAAGGACTCGTTCGCCCAGTGGCAAATGGGTCCCTACTAGGGTTCTAGAAAATCAATTTTGGGGTCCTGTTCTTCAATGTCTACACTCCCAGATCCTAGGTGTTCAACTCCCGAAAGTCAGAAATAAATTCTGTAAATTACTTTATGTGATCATGCAAGAAAGATGACAACTTTGATAACTTTTGTTCTCCACTTGATCTTCAACCTAAAACCTGTAATCACACATCAAAGAGGAGAAAAATGTTGATTGTCAAGGAATAGGGGTTTACCTTGGTCAAACTCCATTTTTGTAATTAAACCTTATGATGAAATAATGAAACATGAAACATGAAACAATGATACCTTGGATGAAATCTTGGGTGACAAATCAACAATCTAGCTTGAAGTGGCCTCAATGTATGTAGATCTTGATCTTGAACTTTGATATGAAATAATGCTTGAATTGGAGCTTCAATGCTACATCAACACATTAGCTCAATAACATGCATGATGCACTATGCCTTTGACATGATGAAATGGATCTTTGATTGTTTCAATAAACTTTATAGATTTTCCTTTGAATGCCTTCTTAAATGCTCTTGAATTCTCTATAATGCTCTTATGAAAATTACTTGATCTCATGAAAGTCTTGGGTGAAAACATAGTGAAATAACCTTATATTTATACATAACTTAAGATTAAATCCAAAAATTCAAATAACACAAGCTAACATCAGATCTAGGATTTGAAATTATTAAAATACCACCAAAAACATATCCCAAGGGGGTGTCCTAAGTTAAGTGAGGACCCATTCACCATAGGGTGAATGGGTCCTAACATACTTAACTAATACATAGTTTGGGAGATGTGAAATTTCATGTCAAAAGGGGGTCCTAGGACCCAGTGAGGACCAATTCTCCAGGTGGATAATGGGTTCTAGGTCACTAACCTAGGACACATTCCTTGCAAAATTAAGTGTTATGTAATATTATTTAGGAGTATCAGGTTTTCTCCCTCGAAAAATGCAATTAATTAGGCTTGGATTTGAATTTAAGGGCCAATTAACCTCAATTAATTAATAAAGCCCTAGATTAGTGTGAAAGTGTCAAGATACACTTTACAACACCCTAAATAAGGCATCATTAATATTTTACTATTAATTATTCATTCCCAGACTAAGTGTGAAAAAGTGTTACTTTTTTCTACACTACATTTTGCCCCCACTTTAGTGAGATTTTGACCCCATGTTAAACTCACGCTAAAGTAGACATTCAAGACACCTATGTATGCAGCAATAACAAAGATACACAATCATACACTATTAAAGACCAGGAAGAGTCAAGCCTAAATGGTCCAATACAATGTGGAACACATCTAGACTATCGATTTTGCACTCACTTTGGGTAGTGGAACCTCAGGCCATCCACTAGGTGAGTATCCCTCCAGGAAGGTGGCTTAGTGAGAAAGTCATGCCTATGTGTCGGATCTCACTATACTTACCATACCAAATATATCCCTTTGATAAATCCAATAGGGTGCCACTCACATTCTTGTCTCTATGCACATGGCAAGGCTCTACAAGAAAGCAAGGTATGTTATGCTAGGTGGCCTTGATTTAGGGTTTTCTTTAAGCTTTAGAAGGTTATCACATTATGCCAAACACTTATGAACATTTGTATATAGGTTTTTATTCAAATAGATTTTTCTTCATTCATGTAAAGTCTTCTTCTTAGGGACCATCATGTCTAATGTCTCCAAGAGAGGACAAGTCAAGAATAATAGATTGCCACTTATGGGATACCTCACTTCACATCAAGCCACTAAGGGAAAGTCCTACGCTTAGAAATATCGCACTCTTAGAGGAAATAAAACCCAATGACATTGCCAAGAAAATGACACATCGCAAGAAAAGGAAAATCATACCATGAAATCTGAAAAATGTTGAGAGTGTTGTATGTTGTGGTTGTGTTGCTGATATGTGGTTTTCATTGATGTCAACACTATTACAATTGGTGTCTTGAAGGTTGTATATGTCAAGGATATTGAGAAAATTATAATAAATATGTTGAAGGTTGTCTGTGAAGTTCTGCGTGTTGGAAAGAGCAGTGTGTTGGTATTCAGAAGTTGCACATCAAAGGGTTTATTGTTGAGTGTATCTAGTTTATCCACTGGAAGTTTCAGAGATCCACATGAAGATTTGATCATGTTATAAATAGTTGTGTTCTAACAATTTTTATGTGGCTTCAGTTAGTGTTCCTAATTGAAGTTGATGTCATTCTAGTAAGTTCAGTTATTGCGGATGATTCTCTATTGATTCATGATTCTCGTTGATGTTTCTAGATTATGATCTATCTTTGTTGTACATCTGCATTGATTGGTGTGCTCGTAATCAGAGATCTTTCCTTTGCATGTTCAGGTTTTCATGTTCTTGTCCAGCATGGTGGTTGTAGTGTGTTGTGGATCTTCGTGGTATAATGTTTGAATATTTGGCACGCTCAAGTATGTTGATTTAGGTCTTCATTATGTTGTGGCCAACTTCAGTTGGTGCACATTGAGATTTTTTCATGAAATGGGCCGATAGTTTGTATTCATCTATTATCTTATTTTTGGTCGACAAAGTTGTTGATGTAATTTCTTGAAGCGGATATATAAGAGCGATTGTTTCTTCATTATGAGAGTATATGTGTGAAGTGTGTATGCAAAGTGTGTGAGTGCTATGTGTGAATAAATATCAGGTCATTTGTAGAGGAGAGTGTGAAGAAGATTGAGTGAAGTATGAAGAAGTGTTAATGTGCTTAATCGAAATTGTAATCAGGCTTTTGTAGAAGCTAATTTCTCAGTTCAAATTCTTTAGATGGTTTTAATTTGAATTTATTTGTAATACAGTGTGTCTTCTTTGAGCAGTGAGCTCTAGGAAGTGTGCTTGAATGCATGTGCATTCCCATTATTCATCTCTATACTTTTAATAGGGTATAGTCTTGTGGACTGACATCCATCGTGGCTTTTCCCCTAATAGGGTTTCCATGTATAAAATCTTGGTGCTCTTTGTGTCTCTAATGTGGTGATTTTTTATGATTAATGTTCTTGCATCAAATCTAAGAATAAGTTGAATAAAGTTTAATAAGTTTGAATAATCTATGACAACTAATTCACCCCCCCTCTCAGTTGTTTATCCTTGTTTTGCCAACAAAAAGATGTTATCGATGTATGCCCCCACTTTAAAGTGGTTGCTAACACCATTGTTGTGAGAAATTGCTTTAAAGTATCCAATGTTCCATCCCAAGACATGAGAGCTTACTCAGAAATCCCTATGTGAAGTCATATGTTCCTGAAATAGACCTACATCATGAAAAAGGAAGGAGGGGTTGCCCCCAGAAATACATAAGGGATCTATGGATCCGGGGTGAGTATGTCTTTGCTACAATGTTGTCACAGAGCGTGGAACTATCATCATTCCCCAAATACTAATAGAACTAGAAGAATGATACATAAAGATTAAAAAACAAAGAAAAATCCTTTAGGTCAACATGGAAGAGACCTAAATGTCTCGATACCTTGTATCATCCCCAAAAGGAAAACACAAGACAAGAGAAAAAGGATAAAATGTTTACTTATAGAAGAATGTAGGTACAAATAGAGGAATGCAAAAAAAAAGAGGAATACATAAAATGAAACATCATAGGGGATCACATTATGCACATGCAATTACATAAAGAAACATGAAAACAAAAACAAAGCAAAGGACTAGTAAGGCACATGTGATTCAACCTATAGCAGATCATATGTATCCCAATCTTGGTCGGTATAAACGAAAGGCGGAAAACTAGCCAAAAGGGAAACATAAAGTGCCTTATTAGGACACATACCAAGTTCAACACTCTTATTAGTAGATTTTTCATTTAAGCTCATAGAAGAGGAGAACAATGAATTCAACTCAATATGCACTTATTCATCAATCTTAGAAATATCAATGTCATCATCTAGATTAATCACAACAGGAGGTTAAATGATAATGTAAATGTAAGTTTCTTGCTTATGTTTCAACGAAGGTATACAGTCATGCATTGCTTCAAGAATGTTCGGACTTTTGATTTCTTTGTTCTTTTCTTCTTCAACTTGTAACATACAAGCAATAGCATGACGTGTACACCTACACTCTCTAGCATTTCAATTTCATTTCAATCTATTGTCAATTTGTGTTTGTGTGGTAGAGGTTTATCAACCATAGGTGTCTTTTCTTCTCTTAAGGGAGGAATGGAAGGAACCACTAAAGGTTTTTCAACCACTTTCTCTTTAGCTTTGTAAACGTGTTTGATTTTAGGAGGCACAACAAGATTTTTTTGGTTATCTTGTGGTCTCTTATAGGAAATTACAGGAGGTTTTTTCATAGTTTGCTCTAAGATATTTGGAAGGGCTTTTTGTTCAACCATTGGTTTGTCATGGATAGGTGGCTCAATCACGAGTGGAGGCATATTTCTAAGGGATAAATATGCTATGCACTTTTCCTTGAACTTTTGATATGCTTTGAAAAAGTAATCCTCACAAGGTTGAATATGTTCAATAGGCTTGGGCCAAAGAAATCTAATGAAAATTTCCCATGAGAAGACACAAGATTAAATCCACTATGATGCATAGTAAATATTTCGTTGCCAAAGGGAAACTTTAAGCATTTGTGCATGACTGACGGGACGACATTCATGAAGCGAAGCCATGGGTAGCCTAACTTCACCCAAAATTGGTCTGATGATGAGATGATGGTGAATGAGACATTTAATGTTTTCGGTCCAACTTCTAAAGGGAGATCTATCGAGCCCATTATAGGACAAGAAAAACCATTATATGTTTTGATCCATGATTTTGGTTTTTCATATATGTATCTTGAAAAATTTCATGCACAAATAAGAAATCTTCAATGATCACATTCTCTCCATAGACAGGATCAATTAATATCCCATTAGTAGGCTCATCATTGATTCTTCTAGCTATGTAAAGAGGACCATCGGGTGCATGTTTAAGTATGTCTTTTTGTGAGAACGCAATATCAAGAGGCATTTTGGTTTAGCCCTTATGAGGTTAGCTTTGATAAATGACACTTCTTTAGCTGGTTTGTCCACATTTTCATCTTTTATTTTTTCATCATCAGTGTCAACATTCATCACATCATTCTTAGTTTCACTAGCTTTCACAAATGAAATATTGTGTTTCGGCATGGGATTTGTAAAGATTTGTAAGTTTTGGTTAGGACGAGCTACGGACTTATTACCTTGATAATTCACACCTCCAATTAGAAGTTGATTATTATCAATGAGGTCTTGCACAAGATGTTTAAGATGCTTACAATATTTTGTATCATGTCCATTTTGTCAGTGATAATGGTAATACGAATTTGGTCTAAAGCCAGTGAGCAATGGTTTATTAGGATCATGAGCTCTAACAATAAGTAAGGAAAGCATATTATTTTCCACAAGTTGCAACATGATATTATGAAGGGTATTGGGTAGAGGAGTAAATTGTCTATTCCTATCCCCAAAGGAAAAAGGATTTGTCATTTTTATGGAAGCCACTTGGTTATTAGTTTGTTGACTTGGTTGAGGCGAATTAAGTTGTAAAAATCCCCTATTTTGCTTCTCAAAAGGTTGGTAACTATTTTGAGTTGTAGATTTTGACTTCTCAAGACAACTAGGAGGATTTTTCACATCACGACCATAAGTCATATTCTGATAATCACTAAGGGTTGTACATAACTGTGTAAAGGATGGGAATATAAACATCTCAAGTTTGGTTTGGAGTTTGCTTTGCATGTTTAAGTATGTCTTTTTGTGAGAACGCAATATCAAGAGGCATTTTGGTTAAGCCCTTATGAGGTTTAGCTTTGAGAAACGACACTTCTTTAGCTGGTTTGTCCACATTTTCATCTTTTATGTTTTCATCATCAATGTCAACATTCATCACATCGTTCTTATTTTCACTAGCTTTCATGAATGAAATAGTGTGTTTTGGCATGGGATTTGTAAAGATTTGTAAGTTTTGGTTAGGAGGAGCTATGGACTTATTACCTTGATCATTCACACCTCCAATTAGAAGTTGATTATTATCAATGAGGTCTTGCACACGATGTTTAATATGCTTACAATATTTTGTATCATGTCCATTTTGTCGGTGATAATGGTAATAATAATTTGGTCTAAAGCCTGCGAGCAATGGTTTATTAGGATGATGAGCTCTAACAATAGGTAAGGAAGGCATATTCTTTTCCACAAGCTACAGCATGATATTATGAAGGGTATCAAGTAGACGAGTAAATTGTCTATTCCTATCCCGAAAGGAAAAAGGATTTGTCATTTTTATGGCAGCCACTTGGTTATTAGTTTGTTGACTTGGTTGAGGCAAATTAAGTTGCAAAAAGTCCCTATTTTGCTTCTCAAAAGGTTGGTAACTATTTTGAGTTGTAGATTCGGACTTCTTGGGACAGCTAAGAGGATTTTTCACATCACGACCATAAGTCGTATTCTAATAATCACTAAGGGTTGTACATAATTGTGTAAAGGATGGGAATATCAACATCCCAAGTTTGGTTTGGATTTTTCTTTGTAAATTGGCAATAAACATTCATTAAAGGTTAGCATCAGGAATCTTAATGTTTATTTGTGAATAAATCATTTGGTATCTTGCTATGAAATCAGTCACTTTCTCATCATCCTTTTGTTTGCATGTCATTAAATTAGCTAGGGCCATCTTGGGACCCATGTGAATATGGAAGTAGTTGTAAAAGGCATCAAAAAGTTCATTGAATGAACCAATTGAATTCTTCGGTAAGGAAGAGAACCACTCTAAAGTAGTATCCTTCAAGGATCTAAGAAATAATCTAGCCAAGAGTTTATACTCAATGATGAAATCACTACATAGGGTTGTAAAAGTGGAAACATGGCTAACAGGATCTCCTTTCCCACCATATTTCTCAAATCTAAGAACCTCTATACCTTGTGGCATTTGTGCTCTCAATATCTCCAAGGATAACGGATTGGTTTTGATGTATTGTGAAGGTTGACCATTCTTGTTTTGATTTAGGGTTGCAACTTTTTGTTGAAGGGATGCCATGCTTTGCAAAAGTGTGTTAATGATAGCATCATTACTATTGTAAGGTGGAGGGGAATAAGGTGGAATGGTGTATGTATGTGGAGGGAAAGTGAATTGTAAATTTGTGAGGGAGTACGGTCGAGGAGATATTGTATTTGAATGCACAAAGCTAGAAATATTTCTTGTGGAAATACCTAAGTGTTCACATTGCTAGTAGGCTGGAATATTGTGGTAACTTGAGTACTAGTGTATGTAGGAATAGAAATGGGTATTGTAGAATTAGGAGGAATTGAAGTTCCACCTTGGCTTTAAGTACACCTCAAATCTTGAGTACAACTAGTGATGGTAGGGGCGATGTTGAAAGCATGCACATTGGTCATGGGAAATGAAGTATGCATACTATGATCCATAGGGGGTTGATTATAAACACTATTAGGAAGAGGGCTAGAAAACCCAAGATCCACAGTGAATGGTATATCATGGGATGACATGTCTCAAACTATGTCTCACAATAGTATTGCTAATAGGACACCAAGTTGTAAATCTCATACAAGTTTTACAAACTTGGTATGCAAACCCAAAATGGAAAGAGGCCTAAAATGCAATGCAATGACCTAGACTAAAATGTGTTAAATGCAATTTTCAAAGTTAAAAAAGGTAATTTTCTAATTACACTATGCAACAATATGAAAATGAAATGTTGTAAATGCAATTTTGAAATTAAGAAATGCAGCAAATGTACCAAATTAAGTGAGATATGATGAAATGAATGAAACAAAAACTCAACAAACTAAAACAGAGATCCGATAACAACAAACATAAGCACATAAATGAAGTTTTTAAATTCTAGAAATGCAAATTTATGCTTGATTAGGGACTCATTCAGCTTAGGGGATATGGGTCCTAGATTAGGGTTTTGAAAGTGATTTTTATAGATTTTCAGGTCTTTTAGAATGATTTTCAAATTCAAGTCTTCTATAGTAAGTTTCAGGTTTAATTTTATGTAAATGTAATGTGAAATACAAGTTGGAAATGTGAAAAAATGATGAACTAAAAGACCTAGTTTGATATGCAATTTTGTTTTGATTTTCAAATGCAAGTTTATGTGATCTAAATAATATGCAAGATGACTATTTTTTTTGTATTTTTTAGATTTAAAGAATGCAAAAAATGTAATCCTAAAAACCCTAGATGAGATGCAAATTTGAATGCAAACTATACACCCTAAATGAGATCTAATTCAATGAAAATAAATGCAAGATATAATCTAAGATGAAAAAAACTCCTAAAATCAAAAAGCTACAATTCTCAAAAAGTTGAGTTCACCAAAATGAAACAAAGAAAAAAAAGAGATGTACCACAAATGAGATTAACAAATGGGTACACCTAATTTTTGACTAGTTGTTTCATTCAATTATGAGATGCATAATGCATAAAAAATAATCAGAAAACAAACCTAACTGATATAACAGTAAAAAGGTAGGTTTTAAGATGGTAAAATGTTGTGTACTTGTTAGAAAAAGTTATTTTTTGGACCTCACTAAGCACTCATTCATCCAATGGCGAATGGGTCCCTACTAGGGTTCTAGAAAATCAATTTCAAGGTCTTGTTCTTCAATGTCTACACTCCCAGATCCTAGGTATTCAACTCCTAAAAGTCAGAAATAAATTTTTTAAATTACTTTTTGTGATCTTGCAAGAAAGATGACAACTTTGACAACTTTGACAATTTTTGTTCTCCACTTGATCTTCAACCTAAAACCTACAATTACACATCAAAGAGGATAAAAATGTTGATTGTTAGGGAATAGGTATTTGCCTTGGTCAAACCCTGTTTTGGTAAATAAACCATATAATGAAATAATGAAACATGAAACATGAAACAATGATACCTTGGATGAAATTTTGGGTGACAAATCAGCAATCTAGCATGAAATGGCCTCAATGTATGTAGATTTTGATCTTGAACTTTGATATGAAACAATGCTTGAATTGGATCTTTAATGCTACATCAACACATCAGCTCAACAACATGCATGATGCACTATTCCTTTGACATGCTGAAATGGATCTTTGATTGCTGAAATAAACTTTATAAATCTACCTTTGAATGCCTTCTTGAATGCTCTTGTGAAAATTACTTGATCTCATGAAAGTCTTAGGTGAAAACATAGTGAAATAACCTTATATTTATACATAACTTAAGATTAAATCTTGAAATTCAAATAACACAAGCTAACATCAGATCTAGGATTTGAAATTATTAAAATACCGTCAAAAACATATCCCAAGGGGGGTGTCCTAACTTAAGTGAGGACCCATTCGCCATAGGGAAAATGGGTCCTAACATACATAACTAGGACATAGTTCAGGGGATGTGAAATGCGATGTCAAAAGGGGGTCTGAAGACCCAGTGAGGACCCATTCACCAAGTGGAAAATGGGTCCTAAGTCACTAACCTAGGACACATTCCTTGCAAAATTAAGTGTTGTGTAATATTAATTAAGAGTGGCAGGTTTTCTCCCTCAAAAAATGCAATTAATTAGGCTTGAATTTGAATTTAAGGGGCCAATTAAGCTTAATTAACCTCAATTAATTAATAAAGTCCCAGATTAGTGTGAAAGTGTAAATATAAACTTTACAACACCCAAAATAAGGCATCATTAATTCCATTTTATTATAGATTATTCATTCCCAAATTAAGTGTGAAAAAGGGTTACTTTTTTCTACACTACACTATGAATGGGGAGATTTGGGCTATGGATTCACCCAAGTATGAGTGGATTTTCCCAAATATGAGTGGATTCACCCAAGTATGAGAAGATTCACCTTTTAACCTACAACACAACTATCAGTCAAATAACATTGTAGATTTTCCTCTATAGAGTCATATTCACCCATCTACAGAATGTATTTGCCCAAATAGCAGTACATTCACCTTTTTGAAACCTGCAAATGTGAAAAACTTCAAAAAATCCAATTTTTGATTAGTTGACCCATGATGTGGGTCCCATTGGGCATGCCAGAAATGTGTGCATGAAAATATGCTCAATATGAATGAAATTAAAATAAAATAAAATAAAAAATAATTAAATACTCAAATAAGGCATGAAAATCTCAAACCAACATAGAATCGGATGAAAAATAACTATGTTGAGCCTCTCATTGAGTAGATTTACCTAAAATTATTGATTTTAATGAGCGCTCACAAAATTTTAGTAGCATAATGATGCTCCAATGATAAAATGTGTGATTAAGAGATAAAATGGTTAAGTGTGAGATATATAGGTTTGGAGGAAAATAGATGAAAGGCTGGGCTTAGATCATGGGATCAAGGGTTGAGATGAGAGGTGATCTCTCAACTCATAATATTATGCCAAGTGGAATAGTGAGATGAGTTGAGAGGGATAAGGGTACTATGAGTTCCTTGTGTAAGGTGCCTCATAAAGGAAACTCGAGCAAGTCTTCTCGCTCAAAGAGGACAAGAAAGGAATTAAAAATTCATTTTTATGATTTTAAGGAAAAAGATTCATGCCCCTAAGTACAAGGGTATTTTCCAAAAAGGGAGAGCATTTAAGGTTGAGTGTGAGGGGGAAGATTACGTGGGGATTTGGAGTAAGTTAGCCCACTTACTCAAGGATTAAGGGTGTGCACATGATTAGGGAGTGAATTAGAACTAGATTAGGGGGAAAGTGGGAGAGTTGGAGGATATGACATGAGGTGAGAGGAAAATAAGAATTAAATTATTAAATTTAATTCCTATTTGGAGGAGAAAAGGTGATTTGTGAATAAAATAAAATAAGGGTATTTATTTAATTTAATGAATGAATGGAATACTACAGTCTAGGATAGGTAAATTAATTAAATTAATTACCTTAGGTTGAATTAGAAAATAAATGAAAGATAGGGGATATTAATTAAATAACGAACATTATTTAATTAATACAAGTGGTAAAAATTAGTTGAACTAAGGATAAATTGACCATATAAAAGTGGTTAATTGTAAGTGTCTACAAATGAAAATATGATTTCTTGTGATATTATGAGTTTATGATGTTGGCATGATTAATATTCATATAATATCAGACTAACTACCTTTTTCAAGTTGATGAGGTGGCTACAGGAAAAATAGTTTTCCCTCTAAGATGAGAGAGAGAGAGCATCATCGAAGAGAGGATGATAGATCCAAGAGAAAAAACAATTATTATCAAAATGTGATATCATACATACACACACACACTCTTATGCATTGGTAGGGGTTAAGTTGTTTACTAATGACTTTTGTGTTGATCGTTGAATCCATTGATTGATGTTATATCTTTGTATCTTATGTGAATGTTATTATATAATTGTGTTCTAGCCTTTGGATAATTATCAATGGTTTTGTTGAATAGATGTTACATAATTATCAATGGTTTTTTGTGAGCATTAGAAAATGGCATGTGTTATTCGTATTCTCTCTATTTTTCAAATAGTGTGTTTAATCAGAAATAAATATAAGTGTTTTGATGGTCAATAAGTATTCATAGATATATATAATTCATATTTACATTGAAATTAGATTGAAATACATAGTTGAAGCCATCAACTACCCATGCATTAATAGTGAAGTACATGATATGAACATAGGTTTAATGTGAAGTGAAGGGAGTAACAAAGGGACTTTATTGTCAAAGTGTTTGGGAATTGGGTCATGATGACTTGCATCATGAAGATGAAATGGTGGAGAAAATAATGGGTGTGGGAAGGCATGCACAAAATGGAGGAGAAAAGGAGGAAAGGGAGAAAGAGAATAAAATAGATGGAGAAAGGAAGAGGAAGGGGAAAGCTTGTGTGCATTTCAACCAACATAGTAAACTAGTATGTGTTCAACATTTTGGTTTATTTGTTTGGTCTTATGAGTTTTGATGACTTTTGAAATGGAAAATAAAGTGATGTTTTCTGCATAGACTCTGAATTTGTATTTTTTTGAAATTTTGTATAACAAAATTGTATGTTTTAGAATTTCATATAATATAAGGATATTATTTTAATCTCCAATTTTTTAGACATTTGTGTAATAAGGGTTATATTCTTAAACCCTAATGATTTTGGCATTTAGTGAAAATATATGAGCATGTTTTTATAACCTTATGTTATTTTTATCTTTGTGTAAACAAAGGTTAGTTTCTATAAGTGTTGATCCTTTTATCTTTATGTATAAAGAGTAGTTTTAGTTTAAGATAAGTCTAAAGCAATGTATATCCATTCAATATATCTATGGTTTAAATTATGTATTGCTTAACTTGCTAGGATATTAAAAATATGAGTTTATCTTTAACTATAGAGTAGGTTAAACTCTTAGCCTATTCAGCTCTATTATTGTTAACCGAGTTATGTTATAAGTAAGCCTATTCAACTTTATTTTATGAACAGAGATAAAAATAAATTATTAAGCCTTCCAGCTCTATTAATTTTATGAGCATAGACATACCATATACTAAGCCTTTCAGCTCTGATCTTTGTGAATAGAAATAGGAATTACCCTTAGCCTCATCACTTATCTCTTTGCGAATAGAGATAGGAATTATCCTCAGCCTCATTGACTTATCTCTCTCTCAACATGGATAGGAATTATCCTTAGCCTCGTCGACTTATCTTTTTGTGAATAGAGATAGATTCAATCTTAGCCTTTTCGGCCTTATTCAGTGAACATGTTTGAGTGTAAATTTGTTTCTAAGGGCTTGCTATTTAACATTAATCTACTTGAATCATTATGAAACATGTGTTCTCTCTATTAATATATGTACAGTATGATTATTAAGCCTCAACCTTATACGGGTCGAGAGCTTCCACTAGCCGATTATTCCAATGACTTATGTGAGTTAAAAAAAAAGAATGAAGCTTGGTCTTCTTGTTAATAGTGTCTACTACAATAATAGAGGAATAAAGAGAACGAAGGTATATTAATTATATATTTCATTTTATGATTATTATTTGTGTAAGATTTGCAAGACCATATATGTATTTAGATATTGAGCATAAACTTTGTGTAATGATTTCTTAAACTATTTAATTCATGATATTATGTATATAATCTTATCTACATAACTATTTATGTGTATGTATGTATGTATGTACGATCTTATCTACATAAGTAAATGTATATACACATATATATGTATGTATATATGTGCATATGTGTATGATCATATAGGTATAAACACTCTTTGGAAAGATATGTCACTATAATAAAACTAATTATTATGCAAGAGATTATGAATGATTATTCTTTCAAAGAAATATGGAAAAAGTATTCAGATTAAATAGTTATTTTTTAATACATGAAATTTGAAATGAAGTTTATTTTTGTTAATAGTAAGAAAATTAATATGAAAAATATTTTTTCGATATCCAATCTGAGATAGAGGTGTATGTGAACATACAACCACATATTTTAATGTGTATTTATAAGAAATATTTGACCAAAGTAATGCAAAATTGCTACTTGTATTGTTGGTTCACTGTGTCTAAGCTACATTTTATCAGATATATTTTGCATGACTAGAAGGTATCTAGAGGATCGATTGATAGATTAGAAGCATTAGAACACAACACTAGATCTCAGATGGCTTCATAATCACAGTTCTAATCATATTTACTATCCTTGTGAAGGGTAGGACCACTTTTGAAAGGATGTGTGAGGGATTGTTGATCTATGGTTGAAGGTAAAGAACTCGGGTGATGCTCTCCCTCTTGCAGTCAGATGTCGAAGACTTGGAATATTAGAGACAGACTATATGATTCTTATTTGATGTATCACTTTTGTATTATTATTCTCTCATCAAGTGATGACAACATATGTAATTATATATAATTTATGATTCTTACTTTGGACTAGCAAGTGTAAACTGGATTATTGTAAGAATTGAAATCTTATATTTATGATTGGGAAAATGGAATCAATGTGACTATTCATTTCAAATATGTTGTATTATTGCAATGATTATGAATTTAAATGCTATCCAAAATCTATCTTTATGTGATGTTTTCTATTATGTTATTTTTTATCTTTAAAAAATTGGTGTATTTATTAATGAACCAGATGGATTTTGTTACATGTGGTATTTGAGCACGGTTTAAACACTAGGGCCTATGAGCCTACCATATTAAAGTTATTAGCAAGATAATTATAATATTTCTTTCCAAACACAAGTTATCAAGATGATAATGTGATGTGTGCCTTGAATGTAGAAATGGGAAAATAAATGGCTGTGAAGAAGGAAATGATAGGAATGCAAATAAAAATGACATCAAATCTAAGAAAATAGTGAGTTATGAAGGAGAAGCATGGATCTCTGACTCCAAAACACTTGTTGATAGCATTGATCTCATCGAGATAGAAAAAGAGAAGTGAGTGAAACAACAAAACATCACTCATGAAATCTGAGTTAAACCTAAGAAACCATCAGTGATTCACGATTGACCCTTTGGGTGTGGTCGCAATGTGCTTATTTTAGGAAAGGAAGTTAATGAGGAGTACTTATGTGCACATCAACCTTCTAAGTTTATTGTGTTATTTTTTTAAGGAGAGGTAGAACAGAAGAGGTACCCCTCTCAAATAGCAATATATAATGTTGCAAAAAAGCTTACCTAAATAAGGATATGTAATCCATTATCATCATGAATAAAGAAATATTTTTTCATGTTTGAAATGTGGAACAATGTATTTATTTGTGACTCTTAAACTTTAAGATGGAATTTCTCTCAATAAAACTTAGTTTCTTAAACTTTGTTCAATTTTTAGGGGAAGCTAATTAACTAAATGGTCATTCAGGAAGTGAGTCATGATGGAACAAGGGTAAATATTAGAGGAAGTTAGGATGGTTTAGGTCAACAATCTAAAAATCCTATGGCCAAGCTTGACCAAATCATAACCATTTTGAAGGAAACCAAAGAGAAGTTATGAGTTCTTGAACAAGAAGTAAAAGGAGTTGATAATCATGAAAATAAAGAGGGAAGCTAAGATAATGGTGAAAACAATGATGATGAGAAAAAAGAACATAATGGTGAAGATGACCATAACCCTAAAAACCAAGGAGATGTAAGAAGTCACATGAAAAAGGTTATACCACCTAAGTTTGATGGTACCATGATAGGGGATGGAGCTTAAGCATGGCTCACAAAAATGGAAAAGTACTTTGAAATAAGTAATTATGCGGAGATAACTAAGACAATTTTGGGAGCCTATTAGTTAGAGAAGCATCCACCTAGTGGATGAACAAGAAAATGGAATTAGGACTAAGTTCCTATATTGTAACATGGGACCAGTTTGTTTCAATTTTTAGAAAATATGGCTACCCTAATTTTATTTTTATCAAAAGCTTACAATTTTTTATAACCTAAAAAAAGGTGATATGTCAATAACAGAATACTGGGAAAATTTTACTAGGTTGTTGAAATGTGTACCTCAATATCAAAAGGATGAGAGGTTCAGGATCACGAAGTTCATAATGGGTCTCAATTCCCATATTGGAGGTGAAGTTGATGTCCATGACCCAATAACTATGGATCAAGTATTTAAAAAGGCCATAAAACAAGAGAAAATTTTGAAATCTATCTCAACATACTAAGATAGAGCTAAGAATAAATTTTCCTAGACAAAAACAACACCGACCTTCAAAAGAAGGGATAGAACAAGGATGTGAAAACAAAGGCTAATGGTAAATATTTCAAGAAAAAATAGAATAATTTCCAAAATGGAAAGAAGAATAGAGGTTCTAATTAGAAGGAAACGTTCAAAAAAATTGTCCAGTTGAAGGAAAAGGACTAGTTGAAGGGTTTTTCAATTGTGGAGGAGACCATTGTGTCAATCAATGTCCCACTAGTAATTGAAAGGAAGCATGAATAGATGTAGACCATTACCTTCTCAACAATTAGCCTGTTAATAGAGGATTCAAGATGCAATAGATAACCACCATGCCGAATATCAAGTAGCACCCATAGAATTAGAAGGTATGCTTTTTGGTATTCCAATTTTAATTCTAGTAGATACAAATGTGACAAAAAAATTGTATCACCTAAAGTGTTAAATAAAATACTCTTAAGAGCTAGTTTCATGGCTAAATCGTGGATAGTTGAATATGCAAAATGATCCAAAGCTCTAGAAGAGAAATTCTTGTTTGAATCTAGTGTTCGCTTACCTTCTTTTACAAATGAATTCATCTTGTATGTTGTGCCTCTAGGGTCCTATGATATTATTTTAGGAATGAATTGGTTATAGCAACATAGAACCAAGGTGGATTGTTTTGAGAAAACAATTGAATGTCTAGATGACTTTGGAAATTCCACTATTTTTTTAGGTTTACAAAATGAAGCAAAAATTAGGCAAATCTCATCCATGCAATTAAAAAGGGTAGGAAGGGTTATCAATTATTTGTTATCAAAATGTTGCAATTGCAAGATTAAAAAGAAATAGCATACCTTGATAACTAGTTTTTCCTTAAATTTCATACTTTGAATGAAATTAGAAGGAAAAAATCCAAAGATCCTAAGAGATCATTTATCTTGAATTATCCATATTTGAAGGAATTTCAAGATTTTTTTCTTGAATATCTACTAGGACTAGCTCCCAAAATAGTCTTCAACTTCTCAATTGATTTAATTTCAAGATATGAATCGATATCTAAGGCACCCTATAGAATTAATACCTTTGAGTTATTTGAGCTAAAATCTCTACTGCAATAATTATTAGATAAAGATTTGATTAGACCCAGTATATCACCATGGGGTGCACCAATGATTTTCATTAGAAAGAAAAATGGAGCACTATGTCTCTATATAGATTATTGTATGCTAAAAAAATCAATGATAAAGAATAAGTATCCCTTACCCCATATTGACAATTTATTTGATTGGATGTGTGGTGCTACAATCTTCTCAAAAATTGACTTAAGATCAAGATACCATCAATTGAGGCTTAAGGAGGAGGATATTCACAAAACTGCTTTTAGGACTAGGTATGGACATTATGAGTTCACTATTTTGCATTTTGGACTAACAAATTCTCTAACAACCTTCATGAACCTAATGAATGGTGTATTTTGAGAATATCTTGGTAAGTTCATGTTGGTATTCTTGGATGAAATTCTCATATATTTGAAGAACAAAGAAGAGCACTTGTAACATTTGATAATTGTTTTACAAAAAATAAGAGAGTATAAACTTTATGGAAAACTATCAAAAATTTCTTCCTTTCGAAAAGAGATTCAATATTTGGGCCACATTATTTTAGCTAAAGGAATAGAATTTGATCTTTCAAAGATTAAGGTTATCTTAGAATGGCATGCATCTAAAAATGTGAAGATTCATGGGTTTGGCTAGTTAGTACAAGAAGTTTGTATCAAAATTTTCAGAATTTTACAACCCCATAACTTCACTTTAAAGAAAAGGAAAGTGGTATGAATGTTCAGTTAAGAATGAAGAAGATTTCCACATCCTTAAGAAAAAATTAACGACTATGCCTTTCCTTAGAATACATATCCTGGAAGGTCATTTTGTTGTACTAATAATTGCAATAAACGAAGGTTTGGGTGGAGTATTAATGCAAGAATGTCAAGTAGTGTCCTATGAATTAAGAAAATTTTGTTTTTATGATTAGAATTATGCTCCTCATAACTTAGAGCTAGCAACAATAGTTCATTCTCTTCAAGTATGGAGACATTATTTATTGGGAAAAAAAATTGAGCTCAAGTTAGATAATAAAGAACTTAAGTACATATTCACTCAGTTGAATCTAAATGCTCACCAAAGGTGATAGTTAGAATTGATATTTGACAATGAATTTGAGATTGGTTCTATTAAAGGGAAATAGAATCAAGTAGTTGATGCACTAAGTTTTTGAAGGCATTTGTTTTATATGATCTCAATTCATTTCAGATCTACAAAATCTTATGTTAAATAATTTTCTAGAAGACCAATTTTATGATCAAGTAAAAGTAGTAATGAGGGAAGATCCTCAAGACAATAAATATGTAGGGTACAAATATGATTCAAATGAATTCTTAAGATTCAACAAAAGGATGTATATTCTTGCAAAGAATAATTTGATAAATTTCATTCTTAAGGAAGCACATAATGATCCCTATTCTGGACACTTGGGAGTTACAAAACTTATGGTTGATGTAAAACCTCTATACTTTTGGAAAGGAATGAATATTGATGCAACCAAATTTATTGTAGGATGCCTGGAGTGTTAGTGTGTTAAAGTTGAACATCAACATCTAGTGGGATTGATATATCCCCATATGACATTCCAAAATAAAATGGCAAGTAATACTTGTACAAATTTATTGCAAGGATTACCTATGTCTAAAAATAAATATGATGCAATTCTAGTAGTAGTTCAAAAACTAACTAAAGTTGCACACTTTATACCTAGTAATCTTATTGATGGAGCCCTAGTGATTGCTAAGAAATTTATTCAGGAAGTCTTCAAATTACATGAAATTTCGAAAAGAAACATCTTGAATAGGGATGCAAGGATTACTTCAAGGTTTTGGAAAACCCTATTTTCAACCTTAGGAACCAAATTAAACATAATTTTATCCTATCATTCTTAGATGCATGGTCAAATTAAAAGAGATAACCAAGTTCTAGAGGATTTACCATGGATTTAAATTGCATGGATCAATAATACAAGTGGGAAGACTATCTTCCAGTAGTTAAGTTTGCATACAATAGTTCCTACCATTTGGCAATTAAGATGGCACCTTTTGAGGCTTTGTACAAAAGAAAGTGTCAAACTCCTATCAATTGGGCTAAACTAGAGGATATAATTAGCCTTGGGGCTGAAATTTTAGCTTAAATGGAAGAAAAAATTAAGCCAATCCAAAAGAGATTGGTAGAAGAAAATGACAAGTAGAAAAGTTATGTTCATATCAAATGTACTTTACGAGAATTCTCTATAGGAGATGAAGTTTTTTTTAAGAGTGAAACCTCAAAAATATTATAATAATTTTGGCAAGACTCCAAGATGGCTCCAAGATTTGAAGGTCCTTTCGAGGTATTGGAGGTAGTTAGCTCGGTTTCTTATAGGATAGCTAGATATCTCCAGCTTTAGCTTGAATACATGATGTTTTCCATGTTTCTTATTTGAAGAATTATATTGCTAGTTTTAATCACATTCTTGACTAATGTTATTCAAATACAGGATCAAGGGGTGGTCATGATCGAGCCTCTTAGGGTGCTTGAGGTTCACAAGATCCACCTATGTAATAGAGATATGGAGAAATACAAGGTCCAAAGGGAACAATACTCTGAAGATAGTGCTAATTGGGAAAATCCTTAGTTATTCATTTAAACTTGATGTTTATCAAGAAAACAATATTATGCTTTTATTTTTTTTAAACTTTTGCACTTAGTCATTGAGGAAGATGATCTATAAGGGGAGGGATATGTCACACCCCATTTTATTTCACCTTTTTATTTGTATTAAATAATTATGCATTTTAAAATTTTGATCATAAGAACTTGAATGATGAGAAAATAGAAATATAATTAGCTTTCTTTCATTCTAAAAAGTAGATTTTTATCAAATGATGAAAAGATGCTTTAGAAATCTTATGTTAATGGAAATATTATTTCTTGTTATAGTATGAAATTTTTGTGTTAACATGATTACTGTTAATATAATATTGGACTAACTACCTTTTTTTTCAGGTTGATGAGGTGGATAATATAATATTGGACTAACTACCTTTTTTTTCAGGTTGATGAGGTGGATGCAGGAAAAATAATTTTCCCTATAAGATGAGAAGGAAAGCATCATCAGAGAGAGGATGATAGATCCGGGAGAAAAACTTTGGTTATTAAAATTTGAGATCATGCATATACACACACTTGTGCATTGGTAGCTATTAAGTTGTTTTCTAATTACTTTTATGTTGGTTGTTGAATCCATTCACTGATTTTATGTTTTTATATCTTGCATGAATATGATTGTATAATTTTGTTCTAACCTTTGGATGATTATCAGTGGTTTTTTTGAATAGATGTTATGTAATTTTCAAGTCGGTAATCTTGTCAATTATTCATTGTTATTATGAACCTCAATTTTATTTGTTGATGTTGTGAGCATTAGAAAAGGATATTAGTGTTATTCTCATTCTCTTTGTTTTTCAAATAGTGTGTTTAATTATAGATAAATATGTGTTTTGATGGTCAATTGATGCAGAGCAGGGTGGATAATCTTGCAAATGTCCCAATGAAGCAAACCTTCAAGATTCAAATCATCAAATGATGGGTTTTTGCTCACTAACCCTCAACCCTGTAGTAGGATAGAAAAAGGAGTTTTTTTGACACAACTTTCCCGAAAGACATCATACCCATAATCTACTTGTAGTTATAGATACCCATTAAGCCCTTTGAAAACATTCTACCCATTAAGCCCTTTGAAAACATTCCAAATTTGCAGGTGAGGGTGTTTTGGAACATAAAGGCCAAAATTCTGCTGCTACACTTAGAATAAGGCCTAATTATCCACCCTACTCTGCATCATCAATATGTATTCATAAATATACATACATATATACAAGTATGTATGTATATATATACATATAGTCATACATAAATGTATATATACATACATGGATGCATATATGTGTATATATGTATGTATGTATGTATTCATGTACATGTATTCAATTTTTTTATGTGAATGTAATTTCTATGCATTTATATTTATATATATAATAAACATGACAAGCTTTATTATATACATATCTATATATATAGTTTTAATCAACTAATGCAATATTATCTTGAAAGTTGTTTGATTCATAATTGCATTGAAATTAAATTGAAAAGCATGGTCAAAGCCATCAACTTCCCATGCATAATATCAAATTACATCATATGAACTTTGGATTAATGTGAAGTGGAGGGAGTAATAGATGGACTTTACTGTTGAAGTGTTTGGGAAGTGGGTCGTGATGACTTGCGTCATGGAGATGAAATGGTAGAGAAAATAATGGGTGCACAAAGGCATGTAGAAAATGGAGGAGAAAAGAAATGAAGGGAGAAAGAGAATAAAACAAATGGAAAAAGGAAACTTTTATGTATTCGAACTAGCACAATAAACTAGTATTGGTGAAGGGAGACTCTCCCTCAAACACAACCTTACATAGACAAAAAAGATCAGGAATAACAAGCATGAAAATTTAAATTATACTTTCATGAAATCATCTACATGCATGCAATCAAACATGCAATATAAATATTTGGTCACAAGACCGCTATTACATAAATCTAGGCTACAAATACATGCAGAAAATCATGCATGCAAGTTTGTGAATAGAAATAATGGCCATTGAAACCCCAATCTTTGTTCTATGCTAAAAAGCAAGATATTCATCTATCTTCCCATCTAAAATCGATCTCTTTCCATTTGTGACAAATTTATATCATTTTTCCACTTTCCAATGAACTGTAACTTCTAGTTTTGGTGGCAAACAAATTCATTTGTCCCTTTTTTTGGGCCTAAGAAATTTTCTAAATTTTAGTCCAACTTCTAGGAGCCATAACTGTTGACTAGGGCATTTGATTAAATATTTTTTTGCACCATTGGAAAGCTCTCAAAAAGAAAAAGGTTTGCCAAAGGTCCGCTAAAAGGAACTTTAGATTTTTGGCCATTTTTTGGGCCCATCTGAAACCTCTAGGTGCCTCAAAATTGACTTTAAATATTTTTAAAGGGATTTTGAAGATAAAAGCATTAATATCTCACAAATGACAAATGGTGTCAAAGCAATTTCTTCACCATTAGTTTCATTTTACCATTTTAGATCTTTGTGTAAGATTTCATGTCCATAAGTGCATAAATTCCAACTTATTAAAAATAGTAACCCTATTATTTTTAGCACTTATTAAGAAGTTATTCACCAAAGCAAAGAGAAATTAAAATAAACATTTCTTTGGGAGATGCAAGATTTCTCTTTCACTCTAGATGCTCCTGCATCAAGTATGTGTTCAAATTATTTTTTATTTTTTTTGGTATTATGAGTTTCAATAGCTTTTGAAATGGAAAATAAAGTGATGTCTTCTGCATAGACTCTGACTTTGTATTAGTTTGGAATTTTATATAATATAAGGGTATTATTTTAATCTCCAATGTTTTAGACATCTATGTAATAATGGTTTTGTTCTTAAATCCTAATGATTTTGGAATTCAGTGAAAATATATGAGCATGTTTGATAACCCTATGTTATTTTTATCCGTATGTAAACATAGGTTAGTTTGTATAAGTGTTGATTCTATTCTCTGTGTATATAGGGTAGTTCTTTCTTAAGACAAGTATGAAGCAATTTGTATCTATTTAGCCTATTTTTGGTTTAAATTTGGTACCTAGTCTTCTATAATACATGAGTATTGGCTTAACTTGCTAGGGTATTACAAATATGAGTTTATCTTTAACTATCGATAAGGGTAAACTCCTAGCCTATTTGGCTTTATTTTATGAACATAGATATATTTGTTACTAAGCCTTTCAACTCTTATATTTTTACAAACATAGATGTAACATACTCATACTACAAAGTAATTACTTAGGTTTTTACCATAGAAGTAAATATAAGCATATGCTTAAAAATAAGAATGTAAAAAAAATTCATTTTCATACATCATTTATTGCAAAATATTAAACAAGAATGTATAATACAAAACTTTTGAAATTGAACTATGTAGATTTCCAACTTGAGAAATAAGACTAAACTTTTCAAATACAATTCATACATGATATAATTTCAAGTATACAAGTTTATAAAATACAATAATGTTAAAAGGTCAAATCTTCCTTATCTAGAAAATTATTTTGTTTCACAAGCCTTGGAGTTGTGCTCTACAAGAGGGAGAGCATCACTTGAGCACTTTACCTTCAACCACAGATCGACAATCCCACACACACCTTTCAATTGGAAGTGGCCCCACCCTACATGAAGAGTATAGAATAAGGAACCCACAAGTATGCCATCTGAGTCTTTAGTGTTGTGTCCTATATAACCAATCAGCCATACAACTTTAGACATCTCTAACTAATTATAACCAATTTGACTAGATATGCAGTATAGATCACGATGAACCGACTAATACAAGCAGAGAATTTTGCATTAATTTGGCCAAAGTTTTGAAATATATCAAACACTTCCTTAAGAAGTGAAGTCATAAGTTCACACACTTCTAACTCAACTTGGAAACCACCTTGACCTAAGTTTTAACACATAATTGACTGTTTGACTTAATTGAATGACCTTCCTTAAGGATATTTAATTATAAAATAATAACTTACTAAGTTGATAAACGACTAGGATGGATATATTTTCCTAAATTTAAACACGATCATATTACATTCTTGTAACAACTTGGGACTTGGCAACTAACACTTGTTCAAGTAATTGAATTCAAACCTTTAGAGTAAAATACTCCTATTTTCATGCACATATGGTTTATAATTATAACACATTGTCATTGACTCGGGATACTTTGTCTCACATTTAAGGTGTTAACTACTTGTCAAATAAGTAAAATATAATAATAATGAACAATAATTTAAAAGATCACTTCTTCATTAAAATATTTTATACTTTTCAATGTTTTCCTTATGGTTCTATGCTTGAGAACACAATAACATTTCTTATTAAATATAATATAAAATACCAACTTATTTTGTTCAAAGGAATACTATGTTCAAGTGTTTTAAAATTCTTCAACATATTAGTTTATAAAGTTGGATTTATTAGGTTAACTTAGCTAATAAAGCATAAATCTCATCTCTTAATTTCATAATCACATATCATAAATTATCTTTTAAATAAACTTATATAAATATCTATATATATACATACATGTTCTCATATATATTTCATTATAAATGAGCATATGCATATACAAATATAAATATCTATATCATAAACTAGAATTATTCTCTTTATGAGAAAATGGAATAAATATTTCCAAATAACATAACAACAAAATATGGTGCAGAATGAACTTCTTTCCACACGATATTTCTTAACTTCTTAGAGTTTGGAACATAGATTCTTCCTTTAAACCTTAATATTCCATCTAGTTCAAAATAGAACCCATCATACCTCAAATCTTGAGGATTGTCTAAGAGAGTGTACTTAACTTGCTCATACTACTCATCTCCCATGGACTTTTGTAATACCTAGTTTTTAAAATCTGAGTGAATAGAGATCATCAAGGAAATGTGTCTCCTTCAACTCAAAGTATCTGCTACTCGATTTTCCTTGCCCTTAATATAACTTATCTCAAAATTATAATTAAATATCAACTCTAACCATCTTCTCTGTCGAGCATTGAGATGTGGTTGGGTGAATAAGCATTTAAGACCTTGATGGTCTAACCTTAACTCAAAAGGTTTTCCTAACAAAAAATGCTACCACATTTGTAATGCATGCACAACTATTACTAGCTCAAGATCATGAGGAGCATAATTCTACTCATATTTCTTTAACTTCCTAGACTCATAGGCAATAACTCGCCCTTCTTGCATAAGTGCCCCACCTAATCCTTCTCTTGATGTATCAGTGATAACTATAAATTGACCTTTTGGATCAAGAAATTTTAGTATCAAAGCTAAGGTTAACTTCTCTTTTAGTTGATCAAATGCCTCTTGGAATTTTTCTAACCAATCAATTTGTTTACCTTTTCTTTGTAGAGAAGTGATGGGATAGGAAATCTTAGAAAAGTAAGCTACAAACAAGTTCTATAGTAGCCTGCTAAAACAATGAAACTATGGATGTATATTTTCAGTTCATGCATATTTTTTGGTGTTGACCATTCCATAATGGCTTTGATCTTTATTGGATCTATTGCAATTCCCTTAATTAAAATTACATGAACCATATATTATACTTCTTTTTGAAAGAAAGTAATTTTGAGAGATTTTCATACAATTTGTGCTCTCTCAAACATTGAAGAACGAATTGCAAATGTTGTAAATGTTCCTCCTCATTCTTATATTATATATAATAATATCGTCTAGAAACACTAGAAAAGCTTGTCTAGGCAATCTCTGAATAAATTGTTCATCAAATTCATGAACATTGTCAGGGAATTCATCAATCCAAAAGGTAAGACTATGAATTCATAGTGTCTATACCTTGTTCTAAAGGCTTTGTGAATATCTTCATCCTTGAGCCTTAATTGATGGTATCCAAATTGTAGATCGATCTTTGAAAATACTGCTTTCCTATGTATTTGATCAAAAATGTCATCAATACATGGTAAAGGATATTTGTTCTTTATTGTTGCTTTGTTAAGAATTTACGATAGTCTATACATAAGTGTAGGATACCATTCTTCTTTTTGAAAAAGATCGGTTCTAATCAATCATTTAGCCAATATTTATTGCAATTGAGCCTTTAATTCCATCAACTCCATTGTGGTCATATGGTATGGTGCTTTGGAAAATGGTTATGAACTGAGAATTATATCTACATGGAGAAGTCAAAAGCCCTTTTAGGAGGTAATCCAAGAATTTTATCTAAAAAATACATCCTCAAAATCTCAAATAAATGGGTAATCTCCATACCAAGATTTCCTTGATCCATAAGATCCCCATCTTAAATCCCTTAGAGTTTTTGAGACTCATAGTACATTAAGTCATCTTGGAATATAAACTCCTTAAAATATTCTAACTTCTCAATTTTGATCATGAAGAGTTGACACCCTTTCTACTTGGCCCTTTTTAGTTGCACGACATATATTTTCCTTAACCTATCTTGGAGTGTCTTGCATGAAAACTTTGTCCCCTAGGTCATCAAGACATTCTACTATTTTAAAAAAATAGTCAACTTTAGTCCTATGCCTCCACAACTAGTTTATTCCTAAGACAACATTGTAAGAACCTAAAGGTGCTACAAATAGGTTCACTTCGATTGAAAAACTCAAAAGGCCAACCTTAGCTTCAAACTAGCATTGCTCTACCTGAGATTTTTTTTGGTTAGCATACTCTACTAACCAAAGTTTTGCCATATATCCAGCTTTTCTAGGAAATTTATCTAATATAATTGTTGGTGCAATAAAAATTTCAATTGTACCAATGTCAATTAAAATTGAAATGGGGACACTAAATAATATATATATTGTTTCAATTGGAGTAATCTAATACTCCACTTGTCGGTTATCCAATGTTGCATGGATCCTTTATTGAAATGTTGCTTGTTGGGTAGGTAAGGGATTACCATGTGGTTTATCTCCTTACAACTTATTTAGGAATTGATTCACATAATGATCTCATCCACAAGAGAAACATCCTCTAGGAGGTTTTCGCCTTTCAAAAGGATTTCTCAAGTTGTCTCCATTCTTTGTAGAGTTATTGTTCTTCTTCTCATTATTAGCTCTCGATTCATAATTATTTCCATTTCGCCAACTTTGGGTGGTGCATTCATGCCTATTCTCTTCTTCCCCTTCATGAGATGCTTCAATTTCCCTATCAGGCCTACTTTGGCCCCTAACCTCTTGCTCCAAGGTGCCAATTTTATCCCTTGTTTCTTTTAACATTGCCAAAATTTGGTCTAATTTTGCATTAGGATTATCAGAAGAATGGGATACCTCTTCACTTTCTCCAAGGTTAGTTCTACTTTGTACCATGTTTATTTTTCTACTTCACGTGAGTTTCATTTTTATGCATCTAATTAGATCCTCTAATTTTGGAGTTGCATTATAAATAATAAACAATACTCATAACATTATGCTTAATCCAATAGAGAAAGATTTGGAAATTTTTCAAAAACTTATTATATTTACTCAGTGGATTCATATAACATCCTTATTTAGTTCAAAAAAATTTGACCATTTGCGACTATAGGTCGCTATTAGATAATGGTAACTACTCAGGTTCTTACTCACCCTTAAAGTCAACTAGGGAAAAATTGGAGGGTGTATGCACATTTAGGTACTCCTCCATAACCTCCTTTCCTATATTAGGTGCATTTAGACCATATCAAAAGGCATTTCCCTATGTGCAGATGGTTTAACTGGTTTGACATAAGGGATGGGTACAATGGCCTTTGTCTCTTTCACCTATTTTTTCTTTTCTAGCTTAATATGCTTAAGTGAGTCAACTAGGGTTTAAGAGTCAGCAAGCCATCCACCCCTGTGTAGCTGATGCTCTCCAAGATTTTTACCTCTGAAGATGACTCATTTTTATCCACTAAGCTAAGCAAGTTTTTGGGTACCGACTTCCTTGTAGTTTTCCTCGTTCTTACCATTCTGACAGAAGAAAATTTCAAACATTAACTATTGTTAATGTTTGAGAAAACTTTCAAAATAAGCTCATAGGTCCATGTGTTGAACTTGGTAGCTTTGATACTATATGTAACATACTCACTCATATTATAAATTAATTATTTAGGTTTTTACCATATACTTAAATACAAGCATGTGCTTAAAATAGGAACGCAAAAAACATTTTCAAACATCATTTATTGCACAAGATCAAACAAGAATGTATTATACAACTTTTGAAATTGAACTATATAGATTTCGAACTTGAGAAATAAGACTAATTTTTTTAATTACAATTCATACATGATATACTTTCAAGTATACAAGTTTATAAAATACAATAATGTTACAAGGTCAAGTCTTTCGTATCTAGAAAATGCTTTTGTTTCACAAGCCTCGATGTTGTCGTATGCAAGAGGGAGAGCATCACCCAAGCACTTTACCTTCAACCCAGACCGACGGTCCCTCACACACCTTCCAACTAGAAGTGGCCCTACCTTTCACAAAGAGTATAGAATAAGGAACCCACAAGTATGCCATCTAAGTCTCTAGTGTTGTGTCCTACATAACCAATCAACCATACAAATTTAGACATCTCTAACTAAGTATGACCAATATGACTAGATATGCAATCTAGATCACGATGAACTGACTAATGCAAGCAGAGACTTTTGCATTACTTTGACCAAAGTTTTGAAATATATCAAACACTTCCTCAATAAATGAAGTCGTAAGTTCACACATCTCTAACTCAACTTGGAAACTACCTTGACCTAAGGTTTAACACATAATTTACTGTTTAACTTGGTTGAATGACCTTCCTTAAAGATATTTAATCATAAAATAATAACTCACTAAGTCAACAAATGACTAGGATGGATATGTTTTCCTAACTTTGAACACCCATGTTACGTTCTTGTAACAACTTGGTGCTTGGCAACTACCACTTGTTCAAGTGCTTGCATTCAAACCTTGAGAGTAAACTACTCTCCTATTTTCATGCACATATGATTTATAATGATAACACATTGTCATCGACTCGAGACACTTTGTCTCACATTTAAGGTATTAACTACTTGTCAAATAAGTAAAAGATCACTTCTTCATTAAAATAGTTTATACTTTTCAATGTTTTTCCTTATGGTTGTATGCTCGAGAACACAATAACATTTCTAATAAAAATATAATATAAAATACCAACTTATTTTGTTCAAAGAAATATTATGTTCAAGTGTTTGAAAATTCTTCAACATATCAGTTTATAAAGTTGGTTTTATTCAGTTAACTCGGTGGAGAAAGCATCAAATTTATTTCTTAATTTCATAATCACATATCATAAATTATCTTTTACACAAACTTATATAAATATATATATTTGTATATATTTTGTTATGAATGAATTTATGCATATATATAAATATAAATATTTATATCATAAATTGGAATTATTCTCTTTCTGAGAAAATAGAATAAACCTTTCCAAATAACACAATGGAGTTCAATATCTTGCAACTCTGTTGTCCATCTTATTGTGAAAGAAAGATTATCTAGATCCTATTTACTAACTGGAAAAACTAGAATAATCTTTCTCTTATTTTAACTTGTATTATTCTTCAAAATGAATAACTAATCTTCCTCTTTTTAAAATTGAAAATTATAAAATGAAAACTAAGAGTTTACACATAAATATTAAATGTCAAAACATGATTGAGTTATTCTCTCTGCTCTGCACCTGAAGCTGCAAAAATCACAGTCACAGTGAGTGGCACAACTTTCCTCAAGAGCTTAGCTTGCAATGCAGAAGAAAAAACATAATAACTTTGCAAAATACCTTCAAAAAAATATCGAAAACTAACAACAATAATGGTCTCCCTGCTCAAAGAAGAGTCCAATCTCTGTGTATGAATCAAATACAAGATCAAACACACAATAGCTCAACTCAGAACGTAAGAATCTCCGTCTGAACGATGCTACGTACAACCACACCTCTCTGCAATAATTTTGTCCAACTCTCCTCTTTGTTACAAACTTTAAGCATAAAACAAATGATAAGGAATAACTTCTCAATTCTTGTCCTCTGCACAATAGTTTCCAAGGAAATTACAGTGCAAAGTCAAAATAATAAGATAGCAACTACACTTTCCTATCGCTGCGTTTTTCCAAAACTCCAATGGCAATGGATGCCAAAATGATAATAACATAGTCACAACACTCCTCAAAATAGAGCCGTGAGAAAATAACGAATAATCCCAAAGACTCTGAGTGATAGAAATGAGTTTCTCCCTCACAAAACCCGTCACTCATTTTTCTCCAAGTTTCGAAAGTGAATCATCCCTACAATGAAGTGTCTTTCCTTTGCTTAAGCTATGGCTCCCTACTAACACATTGGTATTAATTACCAACTATTACCTTTAAGCTTGGCGTCACACAAAAAAAAAATTACATTCTAAATATAGTACTCATCTCCCTTACAAGGCTCGGACAGACAACTTTTATGCTCCCCATGCCACGACTTACATATTGGCTTATTTAAATGCATTTAAAGTTAGTTTAAACTACCACTTAGTGGCTTTCAAAAGTAGTTGGAACTAATGTGCTACTTTGTGGACTTAACAATGGCTTGAATGCCATTCAATTTGCCTTCGATGGAGACTTATCTGCCCCATGAGGCTAGCATTTAAATTACTTTATTGCTATAAGCATAGAAAATATGTCAATACATTAATAATTACTATATATAATCGATTATATATATATATATATTATTTAATCTAATTTAATGATAGTTAATTTGATTTTATTTATATATCATATTGACAAATCAAAGAAATAATTTGATTCATAAACATATAAATCACTTTATTTTACCTTATCAAAAATGAATAAACTAAGACTCGACTAGGTTAAGATCTAACCCTTCGACTCGATACAACTCAATCAAAACACAAAAAATGACTCAATGATAGGATTAGGGTAGACCTACCCGGGTTCATGTAAAAACTCAATGGACATAACTTGTTATTAATCACAACATCATCATAATCTTGATTCGATAACAATAATAATAATCATCCAAATTAAAATACATTGCATTGCATTTAATCTCATCATAATGTTAAATAACATATAATCAAATCATCAGATATCAAAACATATTTTTAACATAAACAGTTAAAAGTAATTGGTAAATTAAAATTGAGATGTAACAATAGATATGCTATATACTAAGACTTTTGACTCTACTCTCTATGAATAAAGATATGAATTATCCTTAGCCTCATTGGCTTATCTATCTGTGAACAGAGATAGATTCGATCTTAACCTTATCGGCCTTGTTCAGTAAAAAGGTTTGAGTATAAATTTGTTTCTATAGGCTTTCTATGTAACATTAATATGTTTGAAATATTATGAAATATGGGTTCTTTCTATTACTATATGTATATTATGTTTATTAAGCCTCAACCTTATAAGGGTCGAGAGCTTCTACTAGCAAATTTTTCTGATGACTTCAATCCGTTGAAAAAATGAATGAAGTTTTCTCTTCTAATTAATAGTGCTATCTGATTTATGTCATTGAATATCATGAATATATGTATAAGATCTTATCTAACTACGTGTCTATATATATATATATATATATATATATATATATATATATATATATATATATATATATATATATATATATATATATATATACGTATGTATATAGAGATATGTATATATCTATATATATGTATATAGATATGCATATAGATATAGATATATATACATATACATACATATATATATATATATATATATATATATATATATATGTATATGTATATATGTGTGTGTATATATTTATACATCTATATAGATACATATATAAATATATATATATACATATTTATGTATGTATATATACATATATATGTATGTATGTATGTATGTACATATGCATGTATGATCATATAGATATAAGCACTCTTTGGAAAGATGTGTCACTATAATATAATTAATTATTATGCAAGACATTATGAATGATTATTCCTTTGAAGATATTTGGAAAAGGTATTCAAGATTAAATAGTTATTTTATGAATGCATGGAATGTTGAAATGAAACTTATTTTTTATAATGGTAAGAAAATTTAATATGGAGAATATTCTATCGATATCTAGTCTGAGATAGAGGTGTATGTGAACATATGACCACTTAATTTTGTGTGTATTTATAAGAAATCTTTGGCCAAAGTCATGTAAAACTATGACTTGCACTATCAATTCATTGTGTCTAAGCTACATTTAATCAGATATATCTTGCATGACTAGAGGGTATCTAGAGGATTGCTTGATAGACTAGAAGCATTGGAACACAACTAGATCTCAAATGGCTTGATAATTATGATTTTACCAGATCTAATATCCTCATGAAGGGTAGGACCACTTCTGAAAGGAAGTTGTGCATGGGGCCACTGGTTTGTGGTTGGAGGTAAAGCATTCGAGTGATTCTTTCCCTCTTACAATTAGATGTCAAAGAAGTGGAACATCATAGAAAAATTATTTGATTCTTATTTGATGTATCATTTTTGTATTATTATCCTCTCATCAAATGATGACAATATATGTAATTGTTTTTATGATTATTACTTTGGATTATTAAGTGTAAAATGAATAATTCTAAATATTAAAATCTTATATTCATGATTGGGAAAATGGAATCAATATGATTATTCATGATCGTTATGCAAAATTTATATTTATGTGATGTTTTCTATTATATTATTTTTTATAAAAAATGGTGTATTTATTAATGAACCAGATGGGGTTCATTACAAAAATTAATATCTTTATATCTTCATAGGGAGCTTGGAATGCAACCCCACAAAGACTAATGCAATCTATCATATTTTTCCAATAAAAAAAACTAAAATAAATATTATAAAATTTAGAGTTTAAATTTTACAAACTCCTAAATAAAAAGAATTAAGAAATTAAGAAATCAAAGAATATATTTAAAAATAATAATTAATTTTCTAATTTTGTGTGAAATATAATGATACAATAAAATCAAAAGTATATGATTGCAATTTTTACTATATCATATTTGTCATTGTTCCAACCCATGGTTTCAAATGCTAGTTGGAAACTTGGAACAGTGCATGGTCAATATATGAATTTAACTTAAATGCAAAGAATTTTTTATATATATGTAGCACAAAGATCTCTAACTGACTTTATACCTTGCACATAACTTCAAAAGATACCTTTGTATGCTTTAAAATCTTGGCATAGTATTTGTGTGGTGATATTTCAATTAGTTAATGTCTCCCTTATAAATTTTTGTCTTACTATTGTACAAAATAATTCTCATTTTTTTTACCTTGGGATGACATGTTTCCAACAAAAATCATTTCTAATTTGGACTAACATTAGAACAATTTATAAATCTAAAGTATATTGTAATAACAAATGTATAGGAAATAAAAGGGTTTCTAGGTTCTTTTAAATACAAGGATCACTACAAATTTTCTTAAATGATATTTAATCAATGTTTATTGTTTACTTTGTGTGCAAGTTTTTTCTTATATAGCATGCAATTTTGGCTCCAATATATATTTTCTATTCTCCTTATACTTTCAAATAAACTATCTATACTTCAAAATTGAGAAGTCAATTGAATAAGTTTTAGTTTTTAATTTGTTCTTTAGTCCTTGCCTTTATAGGTGGGAGACTAATGATTTCTCCTATGCAATAAATGTATTAATCTCTGCATTGGGAATTGGATTGCAGCCTTAACCAAAGTTTTTTTTTTTTTTTTGTTTTGTTGCAGGGAAAATAACTATTTATCTGCCTCCCTATTCATAAGCGGCTATTTTTTCTGGGGGTTTATATTTTTCAACAATAATCTTGATTAGAGTCTCCAATCAAAAAAAAGAGTGCAAAGTATTTGCATCTTTATACCAATGTTTTGTTTCTTCTCTCTACAAAGGGTGCATGTAAGGGAGTTGAGTGTGTGGCATTGTAATGCTCGCACATTTTGCAGCCATGCATGGTAGGGTAGTTGCAACAAGTTTCAAATCGGTGAGGGAGAGCCCAAGCAGTGTATGCTTGCTTTCTTCTGAAGGTACTAGCATATTCCATCTGAAATCAGTTTGTACACTAGAGGATTCTGCTTGATCCTGGCTTTTTCTCTTACAAAGGAGGCTACACAAACTTGGCTTCCAAGGTATTTATGTATCTCATAAGTTATTTCTTTGTTGGCTTCCACTCTCCCACATGGCTAGATTCTATCTTTATAGTTAAAACCAATAGTCTCCATGCCGTGTGAAAAAATGACATTGGTTCTATAGTTTTTTTTCTATGGCTATTTTTTTTTAGACCTACTGATCGTTTAATATGAATTTATTTGAAGCAACAGCTGTAGGGGGATAGCCAAAGTCTTATTTAGGAAAAAAAATTATGATTTGGTAGGGTTCTATAAAAAAAATTCGCTGCAAACTTTGACCATTAAGGCATATTCTGAAATGATGTTAATCTACAAGGACTTGAACATTTTTTTGAAGTCTTTTTTTTTACACAAATCCATTTTGTGATAAGCTGCAGTCGTTGCAGTCCACGAGCCCCCATTTCTTTGAGTCATTTTTTCAAACAATTCACATGCTTTGTCTAAGCATCCATATTTTGCATACATGTCTACCAGGGCAGTTGCAATTATGACATCTGGCAAATTACTGCCATATTTTATGCTTGATAGATGTTCATACCTTGTTCCAAAGCACCCATTTTTGCATAGGTAGGTAGGACGTTGGAAAAGGTTGTGGAGTTCGGTACTATACCTGTCAATTGCATTTGCAGACATATTTGTATTCAGAAAAAATGCAAAACTTAAATCTGCGAAGACAAAATTTACTAGTTGATTGAATATGAACTAAAAATTGTGACATCGATTTGAAAAAAAAAAAGGATATGGTAAAATATTTGAACATTAAATTAATTTGAATATATCTAGACTTTAATCTACATTCACCACATCTTTGTTGACATTCCTATACCCATATTTTCATTCATTTTTTTTTTGTATTTCACTGATCTAATATATATAGATAGCTTCTAGCTCTCAAGATTGGTTGTCACCTTGCAGGAACTTGAATTTTAGATGCTTGTATTATGAGTTATGAAGGAAAACTTGATTACAAATACTTCTCTTGTCCTATTCACACTACAAATGCTAGGTTCTCATAATTTTTTTCGTCAATGGCTTCGTATTTGTTCATCTTCCTCTTTCTTCATGTTTGTCTTCCTCTCTTTCCCAATATGAAATCAACATAATAACAGATTTGTAGTTTGTTGGTTTGTATGGGCCTTGGTGTGCATCCTTTTAAGGGTTTCAATAGTCTTTGTAAAGTTAGAAGGAAGAATTTTTAAAAGTTAAGAGTGCTACTGCACATCAGGATCTGTAGACATTGTCAGGATGGCAGCAAACTCATTTTGTGCATATCTTGCAATCATAACATTCCATGAGATTGAATCTCGTTGGGGCATTTTGTCAAACATTTTAAGTGCCTTGTGCCAAGTTAAGAGCTATGGAACAAGCTATGGAAATCCATTGTGTCAAGTTAAGAGCTATGGAACAAGCTATGGACATCCATCAAAAGATAATGGATCAAGACAACATTTAAGTAGAGGATCACCCCTGCACTTTATATTTTGTGCTTCACTGAATGTTTTGGATTGAAAAAATATCTCAAACAAATTTGGTCTCATGGTGATGGAATTCCTTAACAATTCATAAATAAGTCATGGAAAAGGTAGTGAACTATTTGGAAAAATGCCTCAAAGAAATGTGGTCTCATGGTCATGTAATGCCATGACAATCAAATGCAAATATTCGAAGACCATTGAATTTAAGCATTATTGAAAATTTAGTGTATACATTTGTGCATTTTACTCTGACACATACATTCTTAAACATTACCCTATGGTGTTTTATTTTTAAAAGGAGGAAGCTCCTCTGTAGGATGTTTAATGATTGAGCTAGGTTTTTTTAGAAACAATAAGAAGTTGGATCCCAATGATCATACTTTTAGCCTTTTAGGAGTATAGGAAAATGGTACCGGATTCATTCCAGATCTTAGGCACTCTCTTTTTGGAGTTGGTGCCATTTCTTCTACAAGGAACTATGCACAGAGAGGTAGAAGACTAATGTTTTTTCCCGTGTAAAAAACATATTAATCTCTGCATTGGGAATTGGGCAAGCAATTATATGCAACCTTAACCAAAGTTTTTTTTTTCCTTTTTGTTTTATTGCAGGTAAAATAGCTATCTATCTGACTCCCTATTTGTCGGTAGCTATTTTCTTGGGGATTTAGATTTTTCAACAATAATTTTGATTAGCATCCCCAATCAAAAAAAGAGGGCAAAGTATTCGCATCTTATCTCAATGTTTTGTTACGACGGGTGGGGGTGCTATAATTTTTATACTGTTCTTGGTGGCTGCTATTGTTATTGGAGGTTACATATATTATAAATACAGATTCAAAGTAATTCAATAGTTGAGAATTTTATTGATTTCTTTGTTTTATCTTAAAGGACTGAGGATTTATGCTTGCTTTTTATGAGTGCATTACAAGTTATAATCTTTTCTTTTCTTTTCCTTATTTTCCAGTCATATTGGACTCAAAATTCAGGGCCGTCATGATGCAATACATGCATCTTGATAGCCAGGAAGGGAATCCTAATCATATTCTCAATGAAACATTATAAATAATGGTATAGTACATATTACTATATTTATGTTTGATTGCACCAAATTGGATGTTTTCATTGTAGTTATTGGCATTTAATTTATAATAATTATAGGTGATTTCCTAAATTTATACGTGCTGAAATTTTGTGTTGTTTATCTTCAACTTTACATGCATCATATAAATCTAAATTTGGGGCCAATTATGTAGATAATTAGACAATGAGAGAATTGAAATATTTGCTCATAATGTTTTTTCAATATCTTTATTTATTATTATTTCTATCCAAACCTATTGTAAATGAATGTGTAACTACTACGCCATCCTTGCAAAATTAAAGGAAAAAGTGAGTGATGGAAATCGAGCTTTAGTCAACAATTTTCAAACAGAACTTGTTGAACAAGTAGGCTAATCATGCAATACTGTTGTAGAATCAATGACACAACAAAATAAATCTTCATTCTTTAGAGCAACAATTTCATGCTTCCATGGACTTCAAAGAAAAGGTATTATTTTAGTATCCAATAGTGTATACACAGTTATTTGCCTTAGTACAAAATGTCTCATTTTTATAATATCAATCTTATTTGAGGGTTGGCATGCTATGGCAGTTTGCAGGGGAATTGAAATAGAAAGTTGTAGATCTCAGAGCATCATATTTCTCCTACCTTGAAAGTTTGCAAAATATAGTTTGATTGCATAAGGCTGGCTCAAATGTTAGTTAGGATGACATAAAATCCACACCTTCTAGGAATGTCACTTTGCTTGAGGAAGTAAATTCTTGTTGTTCAACCCTTTCCTGTTCTTTTTATTTCTTTTATTATGATGATAGATAAAATATACTGATCTAATTTAAGTTGTGTATCCGTTGTTGTGGTAGTTGTAGTGTAGGAAAATACATACCCTTGCATTTTCACACTTGTTTGGACCTACCTTGCTTTATTTATCCCTTTTTATGTCTTAATTGGTCTTATTTTGCATCCAAAAGCCTAATAAACTACATCTTTTTATGGCTAATCCCGACAAACATCAAAGGATAAATGATAATTTAATGATTTTGGTTGTGTCCTTGATTTTTGGGTCAGGACTAAGATGCCACCTAGGGCATCTTTGTCCCCCAAAGGTCTTGGGACCTTGATTTAAAATGGACCTTAAATGGGCCCCTCTTTGGAGTCTGTGCCCCAAGTTTCAAGACTTGGGACTAAGACACCACCTAGGGCGTCTTAGTCCCCCTTAGCTTATTTTTGGGATTTAATTTCAAATCTTGGCAGGATTTAGCTTCTTTTAATTAATGAATTCATGTGTCAGCTTGTTGTGGTGTAATTTTAGGATATTAAGCATAGATAAGTATAAATACAAGGTTTATTCACTCATTTCTCACCTAACAACTTGAGTATTCATTCCTAAGGAAAGTTTATGATATCAAGCATAATTCATCAAAAAATTGGAGCCATCATCAAGATTTAAACATCATATCAAGGATATTGTTTCATCATGTTTGTTATTGTGCTAACAATTGTGATGTGGGGTTTATGATTCAAGCAAGTGTTTCATGAAAGATCAACATCATTCAAGAAAGAGTCAAGAACCACATCCATTTTAGCCACTTCAAACATATTTGTAGCACCTTGTTACAAGGGTTTGGTGATTTGCAACATACTATTTTTTTCATTCATCATTTCCCTCCATTTCATTCTATTTCAAGGTTTAATTACTAACAAGGGGTTTGACGAAGACAAACCCCCATTCACTAACAATCAAAAATTTTTTCCTCTCTTGCATGTTTGTGTTTTCATATTTAGGTTGGAGACTTGAAGATCATTTAGAGTGCGAAGTTAAAAAGTTGCATTGCAAAGTTGTCATCTTCATGGAAACTCACTTACAGGCCAGATACGAAAGTTTTAGGACCTGAGATTAGAGAAGAAGGAAGTGCAAAGATCAAGCCTTAGGACCACATCCAGAGATTTCAAAAATTCATATTGGGATTAAGACGTTAGCAAGGGCGTCTTAGTCCTCCAAGTGGAATTTTGCAGAGATTCTTTAAGATCTGATTTCGACATCTGAAGATTCTGCATCTACCCCAAAAAACAACATCATGACTAATAAGATAGTAAGGGTATCTTAGTCCTCCCTAACACATTTTGATAGCTTCTTTGCATTTCCAAGATCCTCATCACATTTCCAAAACTTCTAGGTACACATATCATAAGTTTATGTTACTTAATTTTGTCATTTGCACTCATCATTTAGCTTACATTACTAGGTTTGGTGAGTTGAATGTTAAGTTGTATTTTCCAAGCTTTTGCTTGGTGGTGAACCCTTCAAAGCCTAGAAGAACCCCTCCTAGGTATTCCTTGTTGAAAATTGACTCACCCTTTGGGTTGATAGTCAATCCAATTTGGGATCTTAGGGCATTCTTGAATGACCTAAGGAAAATAAGTGGGCATCCATCTCCCACCCACTCTATTTTCTTTACGGCTCATTTTGGTGAACCCAACATTTTGGACATTCGTTTTTTTGATTTGGATCTCATTAAATTCCTAGATCTATGTTGCATTTGTTCTTGCATTGCATCTTGCGTTACTGAAAGTGCATCTAGGGTTTCTCATATTTGCATTAGTGAAAGTGTATATAGGTTGCATTTTTGCTTTCTTGCATCAATTCATCTCATTGAAAAATTGAAAAGTGCATTCTTAATCATCCTAATTTCATTTAGGAACATTGTTATTGCATTCAAAATTGAAAAAATTGCATTCAAATTTGCATTTAATTGCTTTTCATTAGTTAATTTTTCTTGTGTTCCTTTTCATTGTTTTATGTTTCTTAACATCGAGTCCCTAGGTAGGCAACCTAGGAATACTGTTATCCATCCATAATTTGCTATTTTTCTGAACAAAACCTCTGCTAGGACTAAAATGCCCTTCCTAGCATCTTAGTGCCTCTTAGGGTTTTGAGCTCAAAACCTTGTCTGTGTTATTTGCTTTCTATTTCACTTTTTGCAACTTCAAAATCTCACTAGTAGGACCAAGACACCCCTACTGGAATCTTAGTCCTTCTTGACTTTGACTTTGCAATTTTCAAGATTTGAATTTTTCTTTTCTGTGCTCCTGTTTGATGCCATTGGTTATCTGTTTTAGTTGGTTAAGTTTCTATTACATGCATTTCATTAAATATAGCTTAAAGTGGTTCATTTCATGCATTACTCAATTCCAAATTTGCATTTATAACATTTCATCTTTCAATTTGTTGCATAGTACAATCACTAAATTACCTTATTTCAAATCCAAAAATTGCATTTAAACATTTCACTTTAGGTCATTGAATTGCACTTTATTTACTATGATAGCATGTTTTCTTTCAAGATATGTGGCTTTGATATGGTAAAAAATGGATTGCATAAGTACGAAATCCCCTCTTACGAGTTCAATTTAGAGTACCACAATGAGGTCATTAATAAATATGTTATTCATCCTCCTTCTATCTTTCATAGTTATCAAAACATCTTAGATAAAGTAGATCAAACCATTGACACAATCCTTAATATCACATTGTCCATTGGTGAGAATTGTATAATACAAAAGGATGCAAGCATAGACAATCATAACAATCATACTGATTCTTCTCCCGATACCTCTCCTATTAGTTACGAAGTTATCTTGGTGAAAGAAGATACAAGCATTGAGAATCTTGATTGTCCCTCTCCTATTCCCCCTTTGCAAGATATTAGAAAATAAGAAGATGAGATCGTAGAAACATTTCTAAACATCACCTTACCTAGCCTTTGTTCATACCTTGCTTGTGAGAATTATTTAGCAAAAGAGGATGATGTCATAGATAGCCATGACAACCAAAATTCTCCTTCTCCTAATATCCCTCCTTGATGTGGAGAGGATAGGTTGGTATTAGAAGATGCACCTATTGAGAGTCATAAGAATCTTGTTCCTCCCTTCCCTAATGCTCCTACCATTTGGAAATATATATTTGGTCATCATAGTTGTCCTTCTCTTAATGCCTCCCCCAATTGTGATGAAGCTATTTTACAAAATCTAACCATGGAATGTGATGAAAATCTTACAAGCTTTCCTACTAGGGTAGATGGTATAGCGAAAGAGAATGATGCCTTAGCAAAAACGTATAAAGTCATGAACAATCATAAGAATCAAATAGAGCCTTCTCCTAATATCCCCACTATTGATGAACAAGACAATTCAACCATTGATAACTCCCTTACATGTGGTGAAGTCATCTTGGAAGAACCTACCCTTGAATGTAAAGAATATTTGGTTTGTAGTTCTCTTAAAAACCCTCCTACTAGGGAAGATATAACGGTGGAAGACAATGAGAACATTGACAATAGTAATTCCTTAGATGAAGATGATGAAGTAACATTAGACTCCCTTCACTAAGATATCATGAAAATAAGGATAATTCTTCTAAGGTTATGCCCTTTAGATACCCCTTGGAATACTCTCTTGAGCCTAAACTTATTATTTATCCACCCTCTCAAAAACCATAAGTTCAAAAATAACCCGTCCTTATCCTTGAACCACCTAAGAACAATGTTTCGCAACAACCGAGTTACAATACCGTTGCTCATTAATACAATACTAGGAACAATCCACAACCAAGACAAACACCTTCAACATCCCTCCCATTTCCTAATCCTATCTTACCAGGTCCCCCTCGTTTTCCTTCACAAAGTGGAAAGGAGTATGATCTTTTTGAACAACTTAATAATACTCTCACAAAGATATCCCTTTGGGACTTGATTCAAAATTCACCTAACTATCATACTATGCTTCAAAGTGCCTTACAACAAGTTCCTATCCCTTCTAATGTGCAACCAAATGACATAGCAGCCATGATTCAAGGAATAAATACTAACATTGTTTTCCACCAAAGTGACCTCTCTCCTTTGGAAGTGCAAAACCAAAATGATGATTTCATGATCATATCTCAATACAATAGCATAGGGATAAAACAAACCCTTGTTGACAATGGCTCAACCATTAATGTGTGTAGTGTGACCCTTTTGGATAAGATTGGCATGGATAAATAAAAAATTCAACCTGATTCTTTATCTATTAAGGGATTTGACAATATAGGAAAACAATTGCTCGGTGTGATCACTCTGCCTATCACAGCTGGAAAGGCCACATTAGAAACACCAATCCATGTTATGCTTCATGATATTTCATATAATCTTCTTTTAGGCAGATTGTGGATTCATGCAATAAATGGGGTTGCTTCTACTCTTCATAGTAAAATGAAGTATATTTACAACAACAAAGTGTATACACTCAAAGTAGACCCTAACCAAAATAGTTGTTTAAACATTGAGAAAAACAAGGAGAATCCTTTAGCAACATTAAAACCAACTACACAAGTAGAACCCATGCAAGACCAACAAAAATACAAATTCCCTAAACCCTTCAAAATGATATCGCTAGATGATTTGGGATCGTTGAGTTTCGAACCAACATTCATGGAAGAATACAAGATCATAAACAAACTCTGAAAAGGGAAAAGAAAAGGCAGTAATGTCAACACAAAATTTGGAAGACCCTTCAGAAGCATCCACCTCAACCACTTTAGGAGAAGAAGCAAATTATACGAATTTTTTTAATGAGATAGACTATCAACAACCACCAAATCCTAAAGAAATGAAAAAGCTTTATGGAAAAGGTTATGAGCTTATGAAACAATTGGGATATAGTGGAAAAGGATGTAGTGCTAGCTAACAAGGTATTTGTGTCCCTATAGAGCCTCAAATGCAAGAAAGGACTACTAGTCTTGGTTATTGTCCTTTGATAGAAATAAACAAGCCTTCACTTAACATAAACACTCTTACAAAATACTTTAACAATGGTGCATCATGAATTGATAGACACTAGTGGTCTTGATTGTTATCATTTGAAAGAAATAGAGAAGTCCTCGCTTAACATTAATGTCATCATGCAAAACACTAATGATTTGAGTTCGCCAGATTTTACACCCTCCTTTAAAGAAGAGTACAAAATCTTGCAATCTAAAGAGTCTTGTGTGGGTATGAAAACTAATACTAAGAAAGAGATATCTTTGCTAAAAAATAATTAAACATCCTCTACTTTTGATCAAGAAAGTATCTTGTTGAGACTCCTCCAAGATCACTTGATATCTCTCCCTCCAAGAACACAAAATAAATTTTACTACAAGAATTCATTTTGTGCATATCACGGAGTTCATGGTCATTCCACTAATGAATGTAAGGCTTTAAGTGATAAAATTCAACATCTTAAGGAGTGTAGTGCTCTTCCTTGTTTTGAAGCACCTAAATCCTCTAATTGATACTGATTTTTACATGAGCATGTTTCTCATCAATCATTTTGGCTCACCCTTGTCCTGCACTAAGTGGGGACAAGGGGTTAGGTAGCCTTGTCCTTGTATGTCACATAATGTTGCCTCTTTTAGCTATTTGACCACCTTTCATGTATATATAAGAGCAAGCTTGGGATGTGGATGGCATGCCTTAAGTTGGCTCGCATGTGATGTATTGAGTTATGCATTTTGGGGGCAACCCATTCCCTTCTCATGACGTAGCTTATTAGAAACATATAACTTGGCATAGGGATTTCCAAGTAACCTCTCATTTCTTTTTCTACTTTAAAGCAATTGCTCATAGTAATGGTGTTAGCAACCACTTTAAAGTGGGGGCATGCATTGACACTCATGTTTCATTGTGCGATTTTCTTTCTTCCTGCGATGCGTTCTTTTCTTGGTGGTGTCATTAGGTTTGATTTCCTCTGAGAGTGATATTTATTTGACTTGTCCTCTCTTGGAGACATTAGGCACAATGTTCCCTCAAAAGAGACCTTGCATGAACTAAGAAAAATCCCTTCAAACATCCCTATTTCTTGTTGTGTTGCATCTTTGTACCTTATTAAAGTCATGGAGGTATGGCTTTGATATGGTCCCTTGGTGCTCACCTAGTGAACAACTAGCCTCACTAGCCATTGTGAGCGTGCATTTTCTTTTTGTCCTTATCATAGTCATGGGGGTATGATGTTGATATGGACCTCTTGGGGCTCACCTAGTGAACAACTAGCTTCACTAGCCCTTGTGAGCATGCACTTTGTTTGTATAGTAAACAACATGTTCCACTTGTAAAACTCTTCGAACTAATAGCTTAGACCCAATCCACAACGCATTGGATGACCAGTTGAAGCTTGATTCATTTTATTTTTCATTTTTGTTTTTGTTTTTCCTTTTTCCTTTTTCCTTTTTCTATCTTTGATGGTGTATGTTTGTGATCTGGTTATGGCTCCATATATCATCCACAAGCGTTTTTCTTTGTGCCTATGTTGGTCTTTCATAGGATATTGATCTTGGGGGCTTGACCACCCTCTTGGTCATTGTCATCCTATCTTACTAGTATTTGTACATTTGAACCCCTCTTGATTGAGTGGTTGGCTACTTTAGTGTGAGTTTAAAGCAAGTTTATCCTCTCACTAAAGTGGGGGCTAAATGTAGTGTAGGAAAATGCATACCCTTGCATTTTCACACTTGTTTGGGCTTGCCTTGCTTTATTTATCTCTATTTATGTCTTAATTGGTCCTATTTTGCATCCACAAGCCTAATAAACTACATCTTTTTATGGCTAATCTCGACAAACATCAAAGGATAAATGATAATTTAATGATTCTGGTTGTGTGACCCTAATTTTTTGATCGGGACTAAGATGCCACCTAGGGTGTCTTTGTCCCCCAAAGGTCTTGGGACCCTGATTTGGAATAGACCTTAAATGGGCCCCTCTTTGGAGTTTCTGCCCCAAGTTTCAAGACTTGTGGCTAAGATGCCACCTAGGGCGTCTTAGTCCCCCTTAGCTTATTTTTGGGATTTAATTTCAAATCTTGGCAGGATTTAGCCTCCTTTAATTAATGAATTCATGTGTCGGCTTGTTGTGGTGTAATTTCAGGACATTAAGCATAGATAAGTATAAATACAAGATTCATTCACTTATTTCTCACCTAGCAACTTGAGTATTCATTCCTCAGGCAAGTTTATGAGATCAAGAGCAATTCGTCAAGCATTTGGAGCCATCATCAAGATTCAAGCATCATATCAAGGATATCGTTGCACATGTTTATTGTTGTGCTAACAATTATGATGTAGGGTTTATGATTCAAACAAGTGTTTCATGCAAGATCAACATCATTCAAGAAAGAGTCAAGAACCAAATCCATTCCAGCCATTTCAAGCATATTTGCAACACCTTGTTACAAGGGTTTGGTGAGTTGCAACATAGTGTTTTATTCATTCATCATTTCCCTCCATTTCATTCTATTTCAAAGTTTAATTTCCAACAAGGGGTTTGACTAAGGAAAACCCCCATTCACTAACAATCAACAAGTTTTTCCTATGCTGCATGTTTGTGTTTGCAGATTTAGGTTGAAGACTTGAAGATCATTTGGAGTGAAAAGTTGTAAAGTTGCATTGCAAAGTTATCATCTTCACAAAAACTCACCTACAAGCCAAATTCGAAAGTTTAAGGACCCGAGATCAGAGAAGAAGGAAGTGCAAACATCAATCCTTAGGACCACATTCAAAGATTTCAAAAATTTAGATTGAGACTAAGATGGTAGCAAGGGAATCTTAGTTCTCCAAGTGGAATTTTGCAAAGACTCTTTTAGATCCGATTTCGGCATCTGAAGATTCTGCATCTACCCCAAAAAATAATAGTGAGACTAATAAGATAGTAAGGGAATATTAGTCCTCCCTAGCACATTTTGACAACTTCTTTGCATTTTTGAAATCCTTGTCGCATTTCCAGGACTCCTAGGTACACATATCATAACTTTTTGTTACTTAATTTTGTCATTTTCACTCATCATTTAGCTTACATTACTAAGTTTTGTGAGTTGAATGTTAAGTTTTCTTTTCCAAGATTTTGCTTAGTGGTGAACCCTTCAAAGCCTAAAAGAACCCCTCCTAGGTCTTCCTTGTTGAGATTTGACTCACCCTTTGGGTTGATAGTCAATCCAATTTGGGATCCTAGGGAATTATTGAATGACCTAAGGAAAATTAGTGGGCACCCATCTCCCACCCACTCTATTTTCTTTATGGTTTAGCAGTGAAAGAAGCAAATTCAGTACTTGGGGGTGTTCAAACTACCATTTTAGAACAACAAGGAGAAATGGCCGCATTTGCCCAGAAAAAACATGAGGTAATTAAATTATTGTTACTATTGTTGCTACCTAATATTGCAAAAGACAATTGATGGCCAAATTTGCTTCTTGTACCTTAAATCATAACTAAATATTACATCTTATCTTTAATATTTTTAAATTCATGAGGTTTTTAGTGCTTGCAAAGAGCAAGAATTAGTATTGAGTTAATTAAATCAATATCAGGGGCTACAATGAGTTCCTTTGAGAATTTTTTAGGAGAAGCATTAAAGCTATAAGTACAACAATACATTGAGAAAAGCTATGAAGCTAGGGAGCAAAGCATTACTGAATTTCAAAATACCTATGTGGTTAGGTAGCATTTTTGCTTGTTTGTTTTTCTTTGAGTTAGTAACTTAATATGGTTGATTATTTACAACTTTACAACTTAAGTTTTAACAGGTTGTGTGGGACCATTTGAACCACAAGAATGTGATCATCAAGCACTTGCATGGAACCCTTGCCTTGAAACACTTAACAACTATTTTCCTAGTGAGAGACTTTGGATTCGGTCCCATGGAGGGGCAAAACCCATGCAAGTTGCAAAAATGTAGTGAGGCAAAGTTTTTTGAAGAAGAGTTTGAGCAACTGTTGAAACATTTTTTGATATTAAATGTGACTTAACAATTGTTTGGAGACACTATATCTCAATAAAATCATGGCCTATGAAGTTGCTATAATTAATGATAGATCTCTTCTTATTGTTCAAGAAATGTTGTGTTATTCTCTTCCAATGTGAAAATTGTTCAAGCAAATTGCTTGGTAAATTTCCATTTCTAGTTGATGCAACCTTGAAAACATTGGATTCATGCCATGTGGGCAGATTTGTCAATAATGTAAACAATTTGCTAAATGTTATTTGAATTAAATGTTGTATTGTTACTGTCTGGAAACAATGTGGATAAGTTTGAACTAGGATGATATACAATACTTACTGGAAAGCCACCATATAACAAAATGTCCTTGATTAACTTCACCATTGTAGCTTAAATTTATATTTATGGATAGAACAGTTTGGACTAATATGTTGCATGAAGCTCGACCATAGAATGATTGTTATGTTTCTCCTTGGTTGTTCCATGTTGTTGGCAGTGATTATGCTTTCATACATTCGATGGAGCTTAACAAGTAAGAAAAATATTTGGTATTTATTAATAGGTCTTTATTTTTTAATTATAATTATAACTTTGGCCAGAAGTGCCATGTGAGATTAGGAGAGCTTAATGGGTGACAACAATGAACTATGTCTACTTGCAATAATACAATCTTGCCATATACATTAACATGGAAATCCAATATTGCTTTAGGTAGGGACTCCAACTGGCTCACAACTCTTGTTTCTTATTGGTTCCTGTTGGGAGACTATTGGGAAGGCTCAATCGTTCAATAGTGATTATTCTAGGTTGGAACAACCAATGACATTGTAGAATGTTTCAAAAAAATTGTTTGGTTTCTTATTTCCATCAGTAAAGCTACATGATCTTTACAAAAAATATTTAGTGGAGCTTTTTTGGTTCTTTTTCATTGGTGTTGCAGATGGTTGGCAGTGCATTTCCTGCTACCAATGCAAGAGAGCACACAAACTTAGAGGAGCCTCTTGCAGATTGTTAGGTTGCTTAAACAACTGGCGATTAGGTTTTTTGCTATGTTAACGAGTTGCATGCAGAGGAGACGTGTTGGCCTACAAGACATTCATTACCAGTATCTAGGTTACATTCACAACAAGCGTTTAGCAATGCTATCAGGAGCTTAAATTCTGCCCAATTCCTTACAAAAGTCTCGCAGACAGTAGACTGTAATCTATTGTTCAGAGTGGGGCTTGCATTGGACTCATACTCTTCTAGCTTAAATGGAAACCATACATTTGCTTCAATCAATAATGTAATCTTTTTCATGCCCACCATTTCCCTTCAACAAGCACTTTATAATAACATGAATGGGGTTTTCACTAAAAATTTCCCAGACAACCCTCCCACTCCTTTCAATTACACAGGCATGCCACCAAAGAAACCCTTCACTTCCAAAGGAACAAGACTCACTCATCTAGCTCATACAATTCAATAGTGCAGCTAATTCTTCAAGACACCAACTTGCTAATAGTGGATAACCATCCAATTCATCTCCATGGTTTCAATTTATTCATAGTGGGTACAAGTTTTGATAGCTACAACCCCAATAAAAACCCAAAAAACTTTAATTTAGTAAATCCTCTAGAGCGTAATATAGTGGGAGTTCCAACAGGTGGGTGATTGCCATCTGATTTACAACTAATAATCCAGGTATACACCATATTCTTTCATTTTCCCTCCATCTCGTTTTAAATTTTGTATATAATTCTATCATCTCATTGTGAATTGATGTGGTCACAGGGGTGTGGTTCATGCAAGTTTTTTCGAGTAAAAAATTATCTAGTGTTGTGGTAGAATGATTTTTATGTTTGTAACATCTGAGAAAACAATTGCATGGCCTCCTCACCATGGCCATTTTGAACATAGCCTGCAATCATTACATTCCATGAGCTCACATTCCTTTGAGTCATTTCGTCAAACACATTACAAGCATCCTCTACCTTCCCACTTTTGGAACAAGCACTGAGGATGGTGGTTTTTGTTACTTGGTCAGGTTTCATTCCTAGTTTTTGCATCTCATAATACAACATTGGAGCTTCCTCACAAATCCCATTCTAAAAATAACTTGTAATCATAACATTCCATGAGACCACATTCCATTCAGGCATTATGTTATTCAACAAAAATATGGTTTCAGGGTTCCACCAATCTGAACTTTGTTGGCCTTCAGGTCAGTTGCATCAATTGTAGGGGCAACCAAAGGCAAGGTGAGTTCTTTTCTAGAAAATATCTAAATTTTGTGTGAGTATTATTGCTCATAATACTTGAGTTGGATTCGGGTTTGGTCCACAAGAGAGATTTTTGTTTGGCTCTACTAATAGTAATGATATCAGAGTATGTCATGAACCATATCTTTACCAAGGGTTAGGGCGTATGTTTCACAGGTGTTGTACCCTACAACTTCTACTATCAACATAAACAAGGAGATGTGGATGGTGTATTTTGATAATATACTACCACAATTGATAGATGAGGGGGATGATGGAAACTATGGATCTGGTGTTGTATATGATGCCTCTTGTTTGCAAGTTTAACGAACCAATCATTTCTAATATTGCTTAGCTTTGCCTCTGAGTGATTTGGTTGTTAATTAATTGATATTGAAGTGTATTTCTAATTGGACTGGTGTTTTCTTCAAATCTTGATGACACATTGTACCCTTTAAGTTCAAGGCTTGTTGCAACATGCACCAAGAATATTGGAGGTAATGTTGTGGCTGAAAAAATTATTCTTTGAACTTTTTATATTACGTGTGTGTAATGATTTTCTTGTTCACATGTTATACTCCACCAATTTTATTTTTCCAGGTTTTTCTCAATGTGTGATATATCAATGGTGTGACAAATTATGTGGTTCAAAAACTTGGAGTTGACAAGAACAAAGTCATAGAGTTTTGCAGAGAAATGTATAAGAATTATGGCACAACTATGGTTGGACTCAGGGTTAGTGTTCCTTCATTTTCTATCATATGGATTTTTGCAGTGTCTAATTGTAAGGAATTTGGTAATGGATGTCACAAATGACTTTTTCCTGTTATTATTTTCTTCATTGCGGGTTGTGGGCTATGAGTTTGAATATGATTTCCTGAGTTATTAAATGGTTGGGACTATGCAAATTAAAAGATATTGTCTAATTTTTGGTTTTCCAAGGTCTACTTTTGGTTCAAAATACTTAACAAGAAGCATTTTTGTATAGTTTTTTCCATGGAAGATTACCATATGAGAACCTTAAGTCAAATCTAATGTTGAAGATCTTGTTACTAAGCATGCCTCTGAGGAAAATTATAAGTTCTTATGGTTTATCAAGTAATCTTGTTGGGTTTCTTTTCTCAAACTGAAATCAATATATAACTATTTATACTTGCTCTCAATTTGATCATGATGCCAAAAACAAACAATGTCCCATCTCCTGCAAATGCATGTTAAAATTGTTAAGAGAGTTGGATAAATATATTGAAAATGTTGATCCTCGTGAAACATATATTTACAAATGGTGATAAAGTTCATGCTGCAAAGGTGCTTGGTAGGCTTGGCCTTGAAGACTATTTTGGAGGTGTGATATGGTTTGAGATGCTCAATTCTCACCCAAAAGCAACTGATTACAACAATAGTTGGGCTGCACCTATTGATTTTATGCCAAAAACACCAGTTGTTTGCAATCCATCAATAAAGGCTATGGAGCATGCTATTCATGTTGCAAATGCTAATCCACAAAGATTGGTATGAATCAGAGGAATTTTATCACCATTTTCCCTCCAACTTATACCATATCAAATTTTCATCTTTTTAGAAAGAAAGTAATCTAAATTTTTTCTCTACAAATCTTTTTTAATGATGGTACTAGGAATATAGCAGCAGGAAAGTGTGCAGGGCTACATACTGTACTGGTAAGACCATTTGGGAAGGGCTTAAACAATTGGTGCATTATAATGGGTGCATAAATTGGTTATGTGGGATTGGGTCTTTTACGTAAATATTTTTTACATTGATTGTTTATGATTGTACACCATTTCATTGGCTACAATGCATTGGTTGTTTATGATTGGACACCATTTCTGGCTACAATGCACTGGTTGTTTCTAGCTAGAACCACCATTGGGTGGAACCTAGTGAAAAAAAATGGGAGAAATTATCTATAAATCCTTACCATTCAGTGGTCTAGGACAAGCTAATTGAAGGCTCATTTAGGTAATGCTTTTTTTTTCTTCACTACATAATGAATTCTCTTTAAAAAAATTATGTCTTTAGGGTTTCTTTTCCCTAGCACATGTCGATAAGACTTAAGGCATTCTATGCCTTTCATTTTATTTTTGCAATGAAAATCAATACCCCTGTGCTATGTTCATCCCTAATGAATTCATATATCCTCCTGCAGTATGTAAGTCTCTCAAGACTTATATTTTGTATTCAATTTCCCTTTATTTTTGCATCAAATTTCAAATGTAAAGGATTTGACTAAGTGATGTGTTATAAATCATTTAGTCAAAATTTCTATTTTAAATGCAAAAATGGAGTATTGTGCCTTATAAATGCAATTATGAGTTTAGTTAAGCTTTGATGCTTTTGCAAGCATATAGGGGTGATTGAAGTAGTTGGTCAGCATATGGAGAGGATGTAGGATAGTTTCTACTTGCTTTTTGGAGGGAATGATGGTATATAGGAGCTGGTTTATTATGCCTTCATGATGGACATGGTCAAAGTTGACCTTGTCAACATTTTGGAGCTCTTTTGGAGGAGTTTTGGTTACTATATTTTTGGCTTTTTGGAAGCATACAACCAAGAAGCTTCTAGTCCCTATTTTGGTGGGGTCTCTTGGTGAAGCTTATAATCACTTCACTATCCATTTGTGAAGTTAGTTTTGATTATGCTCTAGCTTGTACTTAGTGACTTTTGGAGTCCTTTTGTAGATATTGCATATTTTGTAGCTCATTTGACATGTATTACAATGGATACCTTGGATATTAATGAAGTAAAGTTGTTTTACCTTCTCATTTTCTGCTTTATTGTGTGAATTTCATTTGATTGATGCTACTAATTGTGAAATTATCTTTTCCTTGTGGTTTTATCTCATTGTTAACACCTTTTGCAGAAGAATATGTAAGTTGTAGGTTATAGGTTGTGTTGAAAAGCAAAATGTTCTAGCTATGAAAGTTTTTTTTCCTTCTAGGAGTTAAGCTCTAAAACCTTCTTATGAAATGTTTATGCAAGAAACACATGGAAATGAGTTGTGTATGTGAAGCTCTGTCATTGTTTGAACTATGCTAGTAAGTTGTTTGCAAGTGCAGTTAACGCTTAGGTGCATCACCATAGGGTTTAGTTTCTTTTCATGTTTCTTTATACCCTTTTCCCAATAAAAAAGTAGTTTAGGTGAGTACCTTAGGAGCTAGCCTTCTCTGGAGGTCCATTCAAAGTTTAGGCAACCCAAAGGCCTAGGAATGTTCCCAAGTTTCTCCAAAGTGCTAAGTTCTGCAACTTTGAGAGCTAACACTTGTCTTTTCCAAGCTTTTGCTTGGTGGTGAACCCTTCAAAGCCTAAAAGAACCTCCCCTAGGTCTTCCCTATGGAGAATTGACTCACCCTTTGGGTTGATAGTCAATCCAATTTGGGATCCTAGGACATTCTTGAATGACCATAGGAGAATAGTGGTGTTCTATGACCTATGTTATAAAGCACACATTTTCCTACGGTTTAGAGGGAAAGTGGTGAACACTATATCAAATAGGCTTTGTGATGGATTTTATGATGGAGTAAGTGTAGTAGATTGTGGTAGAGACATGCTTGTGACAAGTATGTTGATTGGATTTGCTTCTCCTAAGGTATGAGGTGTAGTGAAAGATATGGGTCTCGCTCTTTATGAATAAAAGGGTCAAAATTATAAGGTTTAGGACTTTAGTTCAAATTATTTTAGTTCCTCTAGTGTTGGGTCTCAATTAGTATCTAGAGGGATATAGTCAACATGAACATTATTTGAAGATGATTTTTTAGGACTTTCATATATGGCTTGAGTAGATAGGTGTGAAGGAATTCCAAATTTATATTGGCTACGACCCATGATTGTTTGCATGTTCAACTCAATTTGGTTAGATTCCATTTTTTCTTGTATTGTGGCCTTGTGATCGACATATGTAAGTATAAAAATATTGTTTGATAATGACCAGTTGTTATGGGTATGTAAAGTTTTGAACTTTTAAAAAAAATGTTCTTAAGCTTGGATACGATTAGATAGATTGATTGATAAAAAATGATCACTGGGTAAAAACCAAAATAGATCAAAGTTAAGTTAGTTCTCCAAATGATACATATTAAGATAGAGATTACTTACTTGAACTAGACTTATGAGTCCAAGCAAATAGATAGGGAGTGGATGTTTTCAAAACAAGATTAGTCAAAGCTCTTAAGCTAGTATACCCACTAATGATATTGGGATAACTTAACACCTTACTTGAAATAAACAAGTTTTTAATTAAAGAGGCAAGTTATAGATAGCATATAAGAGATCTAGATTAAAATTTACTAGATTTTGATACTATCATTGATTATGATATGCTAATTTATGAAGTAACACAAGCTCCAAAGAATTCTATAATTTTTCAAGTCTTACCAAAGATAACAACTTGAAGTCCAATGGAATAGTGCAAGATGTTTAGACAATGATATATGTTGTAAGTCTATATTAGGTTTGATTGTTTGAAAGTGTGATTTTTAGTTACAATTTTAGAAATATCAAGAGATATTGATACTATTCAAAAGTGAACCAAGGTTAATTAAAAGCATTGTAGGTTGAGTCAAAAGCAACCCAAAATTAATCAATAACACGAGGAAATGATTCAGAAGCCCAACATTATCAATCAAAAGCGAAAACCAAAATAGTTTAATTAAGCGTAATATTGTCAATCATCTATATGACTCAAAATAGTTTAAAAATACTATAGAGTCAATTAGATGCACAAAACAATAATTTAGAAGTGTAGATTTGTGATTCAAATTGTATTACAAGATATGCTAAAATCAATAATATAGGTATTAGAAGAGGTTTTCTAGAATGTGTTTTTTTTTGGACACTTTCTTTTAGCAAGGGATACCAACAACAACAAAGATGGCTAGTGATTTTTTTATGATATAAAATATTTTAAGAAAGATACACCAAAAAATTTAATAGCTTTAATTCTAAGAAGATAAAGACAACAAATTTGCTTGTTTTATTTTAAAATAAATAAATAAATAAATATATATATATATATGATTGCAATTTTGTAAAGATAAAAACACACAAAAATGCAAAAGATAATTCCTATGACTCAATTTAAATTATATGTCCCCTTCTGGTTTCAAGTGGGGAAGGAGTTTTAAACATTCAAACACTCCAAACACATGAACAAGCCTACTCAAGTGGGTTTATCAATCATTGTAGGCACAAGGGACCATAAGAAAATATGGCTAAAATGTTATAACTAAACTTCACGAGCTTAAGTAGGGGAATCCTCTATATAATACAAAGATACGTGAGGTTTAATCTATATATAAAAGGGAATAGTGTCAAATAGTCAGGAGGAGAGGGTAACCTGCTCTCCACCTTCACTTATTTAATGTATAAAGTTCTTAAATGTTTAGCCTAGATTGACAAGATTCAACTTCCAAGAGGCATCTCTTTTGATTCACCCCTCACTCTTTATACTTTATCAAAACACGAGAGTTGAGGTCATCCCTTAGGGTGATGAAATCCCTAGGCAAACTCCCTAAACAAAAAAAATCACTTACTTTTGATCCTCCAAATCGCTCTAAGACATAAGAGGGGAGCATATGTAAGTAGATCTTGGGGATCAAAAGACACTTGTTTATTTTAGATCCCAAATCCAAATTTGAAAGATTCATTTAAACCTAATTTTAGATGTGAAAAGACACACCAAACATAATTGTCTCAAACAAAAATAGATAACAAAAAAATAATCTTTAAGTTTTTCTTATAAAAAAATTCATATAAAGAAATTATGAGCACTTTGAAATTTTGAAAAAGAAAGGGTGATTTGAAGGAAAATACTCAATTTCCAATGCTAAATTTGAGAAGAATACACAATCTAATGTGAGGAGATCCAAACTAGCTTTTCAACATTTTTAAATTTTGAAAAGTCTAATCTTTGCACACAAAGATAAAAAAAAAACCCTTAAAAATACTAATAGCTCAGGTCATGGGTTAGATACAAGTCAAATCTATATGAGATGTTAGAAATTCAGATATCTATAGATTTGTAATCAATTAAAACCAAAATTTTAATTTCTCACTATTCATTGATAAGATGCATATTAGATTAGATACACAACAAATTAGATCAAATGCGTAGCAAATTAGATTAGATGCATGGCAGGTCATATCTTAGAAGTGCATCATGTTTGCTCAAAGATGTCACAAATCAGCGAGATGTGGCATAAGTCAGTTCAAATGCGCTACAAAATGAACCAAATGTGCCTTTATGAACCTGTAACCTTCAAAGAACTAAACTTTTTGCAAAAAAATATTGTTATAAAATCAAGAACGTGAATTCCACTAAACGTGTTAAAAATGAATGATAAAAATGTAAATTATGTAAAATAAGAACAATACAATAAAAGTACCAAATTCACACTCAACAATCACTCAATAAAACTTAAAATCTATACATGAATGAATCAATATTAAACCTTATTTTGATCAAACTAGAGAAGCATAGGAACTCGAAGGTCATATTACACTCTTTTATACTTACAAAATTTGAATTGATAAACTCAACTTAAAAAAGAAAGCATTATTCAATTGAAAAAAAAAACATAGAAAAAATGGTACCGACTCTCTGATGTGACGTGCTTCCCTAGTGTCAGGAATCGGCTCGTAGTACAATGCCACATCGGCATACCTTTGAAAATTTAATTAAACGGAGCTTCCTGTACAAGAAACAATTCAACCCGTCCAAATAAGAAAATTGGGAGGCAAAAATAGGTAGGAGAAACAGAAACCAGAAAAACTAAAACAAAAAATGGCTGCAGGCTTGAAGTATGAGCAGAGGGTGGCAGCCGCGGCGCACCTCGCCGAGCTCGACGACGACGAAGAAAACCTTCCAACGGCCGAGCAAGTTGTCAGAAAGTGCAGTGAATGGGGTATCATGGCTGAACTTAAGCCCCACCAGTCCCAAGGAGTCGCTTGGCTCATACGCCGATACTTTCGTGGAATAAATGTTATTCTCGGTCAGTTCTACTTCCTTTATATGATTCTGAGATTGAGGTATCTCAATTTTTATTTTCATGGCAGTGAAGTTGAATTTGTCAATTGCTTTTGTACTATGTGCAGGGGACGAGGTCATTTTCTGTGCCCTTCTCTACACGCTGTAAATTATTTTCTCCATTCGGCATTTTTATCACAACTCTTTTCTCAGCCAATCTCTTTTTGCTATAAAACTCATTTCTCAGTCAATCTCTTTTAGCTGTATTTATATTATTTTATTTCCTCCTTTTATATTGTTACTCAAGAATGTTGAAATATAGTTAATAAGCACAGCTCTGGGAATGGTTATATGCAAACGGGGGAGATTCAATAGTTAATGCACTTGACTCAGAATAGCATTGGCAGTAGTCTTTGGATGAATAACCTTACAGAAGTTTAGTGGTTCACTCCTGTGAGCTTTACTTCTATGTAATGCGTATAATTGGAATATTAACGGTGATGAGAGATGGGTTCTTTTGAAATTGGGTTGATGAAAATTGATTCAAAACTACACGGTTGAATCTCAATAAGTCATCACATGATTTATGTACACTTTTTCTGAAAGCTATAGTTTATACACGTTGCCCTCCTTTGCATTCTCGTTGGGCTTAACTATGTTCTTCCAGTTTTCTTTAAGTAGAGATTTATGATCTATGCTGAAGTCATATGCTCGAAGGTCCTTTACACTATAATTTGCTGACTAATAGAGGACTGCAAAATTAATCTGGGTTATTGGTTTTCTTAGGTTGGATATTCCATGTATATCAGGGAGATGTTTCTTATCTAGGAAGCACTTTGAATTCTTATTTACAAAGTCATAGGTTATGAAAAATGGTGGGCAGGTTTTACCACTCTGTATTGCTAGTTTAGTTCCAGTGAGCGTGAAATTGCAGTCTAAGGTAGTGGTTTGATTGGACATTCAAATATGAGATCCGGAATTCGCATGATGTTTTGGCCCAAACCGTTGCATACACGGATTACAAGGTTTTCTATCATCTGTCTGTCATTTGTTAATTTATATATTGAAATTGACGTAAAAGTTTTATTTTCGTTTTGATTTTTCTCTCACGTTTCATGGTTAGATGTCAGACATTATTTTAGCTTATCAAGTTTTAGTATTATTTCTAGTTGAATTTATATATTCTCTTACTTTTAAAGAACATGAGCAATTTTAATTTTGTGCGATGCAGAGCAAACATAGGTAAATAGTAAATACATTATGCATTCAAAAAATTTCTTTTGAAATTTGTCTTTGATATATTATATTTCATTCTAACTATCAATTATTGCAGATGGGACTTGGGAAAACATTGCAGGCTATATGTTTAATGGCATACTTAAAAATTGAAAGGAAACGCTCTGGGCCATTTCGTAAGATCACAAAGCTTAGCAACTTTCAAACAATGCAATTCTGTCTGTTTGTCTGTGACTTAAATAAAAAAATGAATTTTTATATCCTTTTATTATGCTTTATTTGTTTGGTGCCAATTAGTAAGACTGCAGGGAAAGATTTTTTTGAACTGTTGCTTTGTTTATGTATGGGATATTACTTACGTGTAATCGGCTTAATTTTGCCTGATAAATATCTCAATCTGGCAGTGGTACTATGTCCACTGAGCGTAACAGATGGTTGGGCATCTGAGTTTGCCAGGTTTTCTCCCAGCCTAAGAGTTCTTAGATATGTCGGTGATAAAGAACACCGATTGGAGATGCGCAAAGAGATATTTGAATATGTGAGCAAACAGACTTCTAAATCAGGTGTATGTGTTAATTTCATCAACCATTTGATATTACATTGATTAGACTATATTCTGAAATACTATTACTGTTGATATTCCTTTTTGGTAATTCCATTTGAAAATTCAACACTATGGTCACTAGTTTACCACATTTGCATTGTTGAGAGAGCCTACACACACTTTTAAAATTTCATTATGGTTTACTGATTAATATTCAATTTTAGATGGGGGTTTGTTACCAAATTTACTTGTTTTGAACAACTTTCATGGTCACAAATGTAGATGATATGCCCAACATCTATTGAACCAAGAGATGTAAATTGGGCACCTCACATCCATCCTTAATGCAATCATGCACGTTGGTTTGATAGCAGAAGTTTCATTTTAATGGTTTTGTTTGCTTATTCTGGGGCAAGAGCTTATATAGATTTGTAGGAAAATGCAGAATTGGTTGGATGATTATATGTGCCAAAGAAGAAGAAATTATGGTTATAGGCAATTAATTGTTGATTGGTAGGGATCCCAATTTAATCCTTGTTAAATTCATGATTTTCCAGTAAACTGTTGACTGTCAATTTTTGTTTGCTTTTTTAACGATTTTTTCACATTCAATAACATGCATTAAAGGTTTATTTGATTTCAACATTTTATTTTACATAAGGTATACTCCACGATATATTTTATGCATGCAATTTCCTTTCGGTAGCGTTTATGCACGAAATACTCCTGCAATCCGACACATTTTTTGCATGTTTTTAAAGTAGTTTGCTGCGAGTACTTTGTGTGATGTGAGGCTAGAGCATTTTTGCTAGTTGAGTGACTGCTAGTACATTTCAAAACTGCAGCAATGGGAAGGTTTTCAGTGTTGAAGCTAACCAACCAAGGTTAGATATTGGCATTTTATGATAGAATATTTAGCAGCTTCAAAGATAACCATTTTAATTTGTCACATTTTACTAGTAGGTGTATTCCTAATTTTCAAGCCTCTTTTGATTTTTGCATAGGTGATGCTTTGTTCTACTTTGTATTTTAGGCCACAAATGGTCTCCATTGACTCTTTTTTGTTATTTTTTGCTCTACTTGTGTTGAATATGTACAAAATTATGAGTTTTGTTGGTGTGAACGAGGTTTTTTACCTAACTAGTTCACCTGGTAGGTCCTATTCACCCAAATTCACATGTTAAGTTTACTTAGGGGTTTATGAATCTTTCTAGAAGTCTTAGTTGTCATGTGATCTAATCTTGTCATTTATTTTTGTTTTCTCATGTCATAGGATTAAGACACTTGTCAAGATCTTGTCTTATCCTATCTATCACCTTGCCTAAATAAGTAAGGCCTTATGTACATTATGTATATCATAGGAGATGTACTATCATTGATTGATTATTGATTATTGATTATTGTACATTATTGTATCCATAATCAAGCAAGCTATTCTCTTGCGATACTCTCTTGTGGAAGGCTATCTTTGATTTTGCAAACCTTTTTTTAGGTTTAAGAGTGATTTTAGCATGAGTTTTTGCTGGGTGCACTTCGGTGCTATACAAACATCACTGTTGAGTCTAGAAGGCCCAAAAACTCCTATTTTCATATAAGATACTTGATGTTTGGGGAATTGGAAAAATTTCGGCCATTTTTGGAGGGTTTGGAGATTTAGCAAGGCAAAAAGTCTGTGTGGAGATCTATATAGGTTGTATATAGGTGGGGTGGTCAACAAATCTACAAGTAGTAGGCAAGAATATTTGTCAAGCATATTTGTTGGCGTAATCTTTGTGTTGACATCGTACTCTTGCGTCAAATTTCGTCAATTGTGTCACCTGTTGCATTAGAAATAGTACAAATCGACTTTTTTAATTAAAATTTTGTTTTAAAATTCATGGGCTTAAGCGCTCAATCCTGGTTGGGGCATCATAGTGGTTGGTTTTGGCCTACCCCTTGGGGCTTAAACCCAACAAGTGTTGCAGTTACTGTCATCGCTTTGTTGCTCGGGTGACGCCTTTGCTCGTTGTTTTATCGGTGGCACGGTTATCATCGCCGCTTCGTCGCTTGGGGTGACACCTCCACTTGTTGCTCTATCAGTGGCGTTTTATTTTTAAAACCCCAATGTCTCTTCTTGCAATAGGCAATCACATGGACTAACCAATGACCAACCCCTAGGGGGTCTATTTGCCCTTAATACCCTAATTGGGCATTTTTTTTGGGAGCCATATCTTTTGATCCAGGAGTTGGACTTACACAAACAAGATATTATTGGAAAGTTGGTTCGGCTTACTTTCTAGTGGTGCATGTCTTATTATCAGATTTTGTTGCTGGTACATCAAGTCAAATCTCTCATTTGGACCTCCGAGTTCATAATTTTTTTCTTAGATCTCTAATTTTTGCAATTCTTGCGGGCATTGGAAAGGTATTCAAGAGCTCTTCTGTTCTATCCATGCACTTTTTTCATATTCAAACCTAGGTATATTTTATTCAGTTTTTTCCAATATCATGTTTTGATTGATCATATTTGGGAGTCTATAATTGTTGTTGAAGGTTGTTGTCTTTGTAAATTTGGAGATCTATCATAGTTCATTATGGGTTTTTCATTTCATCACTCTCTGATCATCTTGAAAATGAAAAATTATAAGCAATGGAGAGATGACATCTTGAAAGTTTTTCGTTGGCTTCATTTTTTGCCATATTTGTATGGTTTTGTTCCCCCTCCAAGCATTGCTTTTAAGAAATTTGCTTGGAATTTTAAAAAGGATATGTCCTAGGAGTGATTTTTGCCATGTTAATGATGAGATTTTGAATGCCATTGCACAAATTGAGTGTCCTTGTGCTTTTTGGACCAAAGTTTGGGAGATATATGGAGATCATGATACATGACCATTCCCAATTGATCCTGTTTCAAACGGTCTTGTACCTCTTGATGACTCAACCAACATACCATATGACTATGATACTATTCAAAACTTTTCTTCTTTGGAGAGCTTTGAATCTTCAAATGATGATGATGATGAGGTTTCTTTAGATTCTTGTTCTCCTTCAAAGATAATTGTTGATCCTTCACCTTCATTGATTCCTTGTGCAAATTCATTGATTGAGGCTCCCATCATTCTTGTTCAACAAGATCAACATAGTCTTTCAGATTCAACTTTGTGGGATGAGCATTTGATAGGTATATCAGATTTGTTTTGTGATTCTCATATTGCAAATTTGGAGGACACGCTTGAAGGGTTATCTCTCCTCTTTGATGATAGTCATATCACAACTATTGTCAAATCTTCATTGCCTTTGGATCTTGTTCATTATCAATTACCACTTGATCCTAGTTTGTCACTTTCTTTATTCATTGAGCATGCATTTTATTTGATTGTGGCATTATCTTCCACGGACATGGCGACATATGAGCAAATTTTAGAGACATCATTGTACATCTTTATCCTTCTTTCTACCAATTCCTATCCAGAATGGGAAGCATTCCTACATCTATACTTGGTTTTGTTTCTTTCCAAGGGGAGGAATGCTGTTTGTAGATATTGGATCATACTTTGTCTTCAAGCATCTACCATTTTTGCAGGAGATTACACATTGTGGGGGGCTACATAGTCTCTCTCTTTCCCTCTTATGGGGGGCTATTGATTGTATATTTGTGATGGATGTAGTCCTTAGGGGGTTATGTTGAGTCCTCCATTCTTTACTTTTTTCATCACTTGTACATGATTGTTTTTTTGCATTCTCTCTTTTAGAGAGAGGTTTTTTCCCACAACATTTTTCTCCTTTTCTTCATTTGTGATAGATCATTTGTAAATGGGTGCCTAACATGGCCTAGTAGTTATGACTCATCCATGCATCTTTGCATTTTTACATTTGTTTACTTCTCCCTAAGTCGCACTTAATGATGGTTGTTGGTGTGAACAAGGTGTTTTAACTAACTCGTTCACCTAGTAGGTTCTATTCATACAAATTCACATGTTAAGTTTGCTTAAGGGTATAGGAATCTTTGTAGAAGTCTTAGTTGTTATGTGATCTTATCTTATCTTGTTTGTTACTTTTTGTTGTCTCATGTCAAAAGATTAAAACACTTGTCATGATCTTGTCTAATCCTATTTTTCACCTTGCCTATATGAACAAGGCCTCATGTACATTATATATATTATAGGGGATGTACATCGTTGATCCATTATTAATCATTGTACATTATTACATACATAATCAAGTAAGTTATTCTCTTGACATACTCTCTTATGGAAGACTATCTTCGGTTTTGTAGGTGATCCTGGGGTATGTGAGCTCACTATTAGCTCTTAAAATTTCTTGCTTGTCATTCCCAACGACGCCTCTTGCACCTAATCTTCTCGAGCTTAGTTGTGCAACATAATCAAAGTTTATTATATCCTTGTTGATGCAGTTTTCATCATATGAATTGTACCATATGTTGTGTTGCACTCTAATATTGTGAGGCACAAAGCATGTTTGTAGGCACATGGACTCTATAGAAAATGATGCATTTTCTCTACCATACTCTAAATTGTGACAAGTGCCTTTCTGTGCTGCAACATATTTGAGAAAAGAGCAATTCAAGTGGTTGTGAACCTCCTTAGAATATCTAGGGTTCCTTTCTATCTAGATTTCCCATCTTTGCAAGAGTGGTATCACAACCTAGGGTATTGAGTACTTTTCTCTTGAAACTCCACTGTCCCTATTGCTTAACATTTGTTTGGAAGCTTGAAATGCTATCCATTGATCACAAAATCATGTATTATTTAATGCCAAATTCATATCATGGATTAACTTTTTTTTTTTTGGGTTAGTTCTCTTAGTAGAATTTGGACATCATCATTGTGTAGAATAATTTTGCGTTCTAGACATGCCTCTCTTCTCGACATGGAACTTTGATCGTGTAATATATAACACTTAAATATTCTTGCTTTTGAAGTCTTTTCTGTAATGGCTTCTAACTAGGATTAACATCTAGTTATTATTTATGTACTATGAAGTATGCATTATGCAATGCAACGTAATCAGTGATATAAACATAAATGACAAAAATATATATTTCACAATTGATGGGTTAAACTCTCAATTTTATTTGCTTTCTATATCAACATGCTATTGAAATGCATTTAAGTTTCAAATTTCTTTTTGTAAGTTCAAAATTTTCCTTATTAAATCCTGATTTTTTGAAAAAATCTTTTACTTTTGATTTGCTGATTTTTGCTGTTATAGTATGTGCCATCTCATAAAAAAGATTGTTCAATCCCAAAAATGGTTTTTCCTTAACCATCTTCTACAAGCCTAACCATCATCAATGCAAGTGTAGAAAATTTGAAAAGGATGATTGGTGACAGAATGGAAGGTGTTCAAGCGTATTTATGATAATAACTTATCTTAATTTTTGTTTCATAAGTTGGCCCGATAAATATTGTGAATTTTATCTAGAATAGATATGTTTTCTCCATGGAAATTTGGGCAATTTCTTTTAAATCTTGACTGAATATGTCTTATATCACAAAAGATAAAAGGTCCATCAAGTTAAACTTTAATATCATAAGGTATATAAATGTGTATGGAAGGAGGGCAAAAACATTGTACAAAACTCATGCCTCTACTTCCACTACCTGGTACTTCAACTATCTGCAATAAGGAAGTGGTCCTTTACCACCATTTTGATTCCATTCCAAGCCATTGTCTTTTGTTGTGTATATATCATAGTTGTTAGGAGATTCGTACTGGTGTTAGTATAAGAGATGGGTATTGGTACCAATATGTCATATATATATATATATGGTAAATATTAAATTTAAATATTGGAAGTTTGAGTGACTTTAGACAGTTTACGGGGTTGTAAATATTAAATTTAAATATTGGAAGTTTGAGTGACTTTAGACAATTTATGGGGTTCACTGAAGTTACTTATAGTGTCTTGTGATTTATTTATAATTTATAATATTTAATACAATGTTCCACAGACTTTCTTGACGCGGAGACAGGGGGACTTCTTTCGGGGAAGGGGGGCCTAAGTTTGGGGGCGACAAAGGAGGGGGGGGGCTGTCGGGGGAGTGGTGCTGAAATACATATAGTACTTGAAAAAGTAATTATAAAAATATGTATAACTGTAGAAGCCTAAGGAATAAGTAAAGTTTAAAGTTTAAACACATTGCAATGATTTCATTGAACTAGTGAACATTGAAAATCAAAATATAGACATTGGAACGAGAACTAGAAGTTTCAAAATTTGAGTTTCATAATCATGATTCATAGTTACAATCAACAATGTTCAAAGTTCAAAACTCAAAAACAAAATACTAAATAGCAAATGGCTAATGGCTTGATGCCTCTAATCATCCCCAAGCTCCATGTCAATCTCCTCATCACTGGAACTGCAAGAACCCACATGCTCAAGCTCATCTAAACGAATACCCAACCAGCCCTGTCTGTGTAGCATCATCATTTATCTATGCTAGCTCTTCTGGCTCTACATCCCATTTGGCTACTGGACTCTCCGTGTATGTAGTTGTGTTGCAGTCAATGAGATGCAAAGCACTATGTACAACCACAAACTTCTCTGCCCTCCTAGAAGTAAGCCTATTCCTCTTAATGGAGTGGATAAAGCTACAGTTCCTCTCAACAGCAAAAGAACTAGAAACTTGGGATAGAAAACGAATGGCTAGAGTAGAGTAGTCAAAGATCTAGGCCCATGTATAGTCCACCACAACTTGGAGTCCTCCTGTGACATAGTCCCCAAATCTATCTTTGTCGCCTCTGAATATCCCCAAAGAGTGGCAAATTTTGTCCACTCAGTACGAATCAAGCTGGCCTCTACAGTATCATACATTTTCTCAATGGCCTTCATGAACCCTTCCTTCACCTCAGCATCCTCTATAGGTGTGATTCTGCCAGGCCTTTGCACGTACCACTTTGGGTTCAATGCATAGGTAGCCATTTGTAAGGGAGTGTTGAGCTTCTCCCATCTACGCTAAATGATTGGATGAATATGCTAGGTGTAGAATTGCATTGTGGGGTCCTTCTCTCGCACAACAACCTTCATTTGATCGAGCATGGAATCAATGCACTCATATACCTCTCCAAGGGAAGGTGCATTAGAATCCTCAAATCTAATAACTGTGAAGATTGGAGCAATGATGGAGACAATATATTTGGCGTCAGCCCAAAAGACATCATTCTTCACCACCAACTTAACCCTCAATCCTTGCTGTGTCTTCGACTTAAGCCATCTTCTGCCGTCATTACCATTAGTTGCAATGCCTCTTGCAACTCAAGCATCCTCTCCAAGAGAATAAAGTATGATGCATATTTAGTCACTATAGGTTTCAGGAATTCCTTCTTGGAGGACTTGAAAAGTGCATGTGAAGTATGGTGGTTGCAAATAAACATTTGCACATCTCTAGCATCATTGACAATTGATTTGATCCAACTGATTTTACCCATTTCCTTAAGTGCATTATTCATGGCATGTACACAACAAGGAGTCCACCAAATATGTCTATAGTTTGCCTCAATCAACTTCTTTGCAGCTCTGCACATATGGCCTCATCTATCACTACCTGCACCCCATTTTGTGGCCTAACCTCCTCTATAGCATCCTTAAGGATCTGGAACTGATAATGAGTTTTTTTGCTATGCCCTGAACAATCAATAGCCCTAAGGAAATAAGGGCCCGTTGTAGATGTAACCATGATATTGGTGAGTGGACGATGCCTAATGTTCGTCCACCCATCCATGACTATGTTGCATCCACTTGTGACCTAGGTTCTCTTCATCTTACCATCAAAATATTAATCTTGGAATAGTTCTGATCCAAGACTGTTGTCCTCAATTTAGTCTCCCTTGGTGGCACATATGATGGTCCTGCCCCTTATTATCTTTGACATAGCTTTCTTATAATAAGGAGAGCGATCCACATGGAATTGAATGCCATTGGCAAAGAAGGTGGTGAAGAATGATGTCTTTTGGGCTGACGCCAAATGTATTGTCTCCATCATTGCTCCAATCTTCACAGTTATTAGATTTGAGGATTCTAATGCACCTTCCCTTGGAGAGGTATATGAGTGCATTGATTCCATGCTCGATCAAATGAAGGTTGTTGTGCGAGAGAAGGACCCCACAATGCAATTCTACACCTAGCATATTCATCCAATCATTTAGCGTAGATGGGAGAAGCTCAACACTCCCTTACAAATGGCTACCTATGCATTGAACCCAAAGTGGTACGTGCAAAGGCCTGGCAGAATCACACCTATAGAGGATGCTGAGGTGAAGGAAGGGTTCATGAAGGCCATTGAGAAAATGTATGATACTGTAGAGGCCAGCTTGATTCGTACTGAGTGGACAAAATTTGCCACTCTTTGGGGATATTCAGAGGCGACAAAGATAGATTTGGGGACTATGTCACAGGAGGACTCCAAGTTGTGGTGGACTATACATGGGCCTAGATCTTTGACTACTCTACTCTAGCCATTCGTTTTCTATCCCAAGTTTCTAGTTCTTCTGCTGTTGAGAGGAACTGGTCTACTTATAGCTTTATCCACTCCATTAAGAGGAATAGGCTTACTTCTAGGAGGGCAGAGAAGCTTGTGGTTGTACATAGTGCTTTGCGTCTCATTGACTGCAACACAACTACATACACGGAGAGTCCAATAGCCAAATGGAATGTAGAGCCAAAAGAGCTAGCATAGATAAATGATGATGCTACACAGACAGGGCTGGTTGGGTATTGGTTTAGATGAGCTTGAGCATGTGGGTTCTTGCAGTTCCAGTGATGAGGAGATTGACATGGAGCTTGGGGATGACTAGACCATTAGAGGCATCAAGCCATTAGCCATTTGCTATTTAGTATTTTGTTTTTGAGTTTTGAACTATGAACATTATTGATTGTAATTATGAATCATGATTATGAAACTTCTAGTTCTCGTTCCAATGTCTATATTTTGATTTTCAATGTTCACTAGTTCAATGAAATCATTGCAATGTGTTTAAACTTTAAACTTTACTTATTCTTTAGGCTTCTACTATTATACGTCTTTTTATAACTAGTTTTTCAAGTATTATATGTATTTCAGCATTGCTACCCCGTCGCCCCCAAACTTAGGCCCCCCGTCCCCCCATGCCCCCTTCTCTGCGTTAGGAAACTCCGTGGAACATTGGGTGATCCTAAAGCTTAAATTCTTAGAACAATAGGATTCAAGGCCTTTCTCTATGGTTTCATTAAGATGGAGATCAACAAGGTGTATAGATTGACATTCAACCATGAAGGTGAGTCAATCAGACCTAGATCTCCATCTTATTAAGGAGTGGAATGGATTGGAACTGGTTGACTATGATTAGCCTAATTAGATTATGTTCTCTACTATGAAAATTGCAAGATGCCCACAATTAACAGATTGAAACAGTGAATTGCAAGTAGATCTAGGAAGTGTAGAGGACTATGTATCTACCCAAAAAAGTTGATGCCGGTTTGAATAGGACAAAGTCACCCAAGGGCGTTTGAGTCCTTGTATGCCTCTCCTGCTCTGTTTTTGCAATCCTCTGATGATAGATCTGAGATCTCTGTTTTCGCTTGCAGAGTTGTTGGAACACTGTTGGATAATTCTGTAGGTGAGTTTCTGTGAGTTGACAAGGTGTAGGGCTAATTGCAACAATGAACAACTTGTCTTCAAACTTCCTTCAATTCTCTTCAAGCCTAAAACCTGCACATTCAAAGAGAAGGAAAGGGTTGTGCCATTTAGGGGTTTGCCTCAGTCAAACCCCATGTTAGTGTTTCCACTTCCACAATGGGAATGTCAATGATGAAAATGATAAATGATAGGAAGGAATGACGAAATCACAAAGTGCTGCATGTAACATGCCCATTGTTCTACCCAGTAATTTTCTATGTTTTACCCACAGTTGAATACTTTATGCATCTAACATTATGAGCAATAAATTTTTTGTTTTTTTCAATAATAAATGCACCATTTGAAACATAACCTTTCCAAACTTTTCCATTGCATAAAGAATCATTTCATCAATACAAGTATGATTTCACTTTTCATATATTCAAGATAACATTACATTTACAATTTCCATGTAATGGATACATGATTACATACATAGCTTCAACAAGCTTACTTGAAGTAGAAATACAAACTGGTCCAGATGTCCCAACATTAGTGCATACATTCTAGATGTCCCCATTCCTTGGTGAATACATTCTAATTGTCCCCAATACTGGCGCATACATCCACAAATCTTGGTCGTCAATTGCATGAGGAGAAGCATCACTCAAGTTCTTTTCCACCAACCATGGACTTATTGTGGTCCCTTGCACATCTACCAAACTTGGTGAGATGGCCCTCCCTTCGACGAAGAGATTGGTTTGGTAACCTCATCATTCCTTAGCCTTTTATGAGCATAGTGATGTGTCCTACATATTTATAGCTACCATAATGTGGCTACAACTACTTGTATGATATTCCCAGCCTAGAATATAAATTGGATCACAGTGAACTGACAATGTAAACAGTGGCTACTTACACTACTTTGGCCAAAGATTCATCACCTAGTACTTCAAGTGAGGGTCATCTATTTCACCACAATAATTGCTCAATTTATTTTTGACCATTATTATTCTATTCAAAGGCTATCCCCTTTCCCGTGGATTATCCTAACCTCGGGAATAACCTTCCCATTAACTCATATCTAAATGACATTGCCACAAGTATCTCAAAGCAACTCTATCTTACCAATTAACCACACGGATAAACATAACGTCGCAACATTAAAAGACTATTTCAAAAGTACAATCTCAACAATAAAAGTCTCCATCCAAGAGTCTAATCTCAACAATAAATGACTCCCATCAAAAGTATAATCTCATCAATAAATGACCTCAATCAAAAGTATAATCTTCAACAATAAATGACTTTAGTCAAAGATATAATCAACAATCAAATGATCAATCAGATCAAATAGGTTAATCCCAACTTATTTGCTTCAATCAACAATCAAGTAAACAATCGGACCAAATAGGTTATTCTCAACCTAGGGTTTCAATCAAAGTAAAGTAATGACCAAGTGATTGTAAACAAATCATAAAACCTTTCTTTCAGTATACCTCAAACATTCACATGTTTACAATGTTCACTACATTTGTATATAATCTGGAGGACATTATCATGAGAAGAGTTTGTGCTTTTGCACCTTCAAGTCCTCTTCTCAATACGGCTTTGGGTTGCTGGAACGTGAGTGCTCTTCTAGAATTCAGTGAATAGAATAAACTATAAATCAAAATAAGAAAATAGCATAACCAGAAAATACATTTCTTGACCCTACCGTTGAATATTGATATAATCATCAAGTTTACACCCTATCCCTAGGGATAAGACTCTCCTCCTACTTTCAAGGAGATATGAGTAATCAATTAAGTATAGATTAACATTAAGGTTTGGATAGCATCTCAACCTATCAATGATGATACGTCTATCACACCATCATTCCTGTTGTATTACTAACCTCATTTCCCACAATGGTTTACCTAGCATTATATGCTAACAAATTCAAGTTAGCTCAAGACATGCTAGATACATATTGTATTGACAATGTATGTATAGTATAAATATAACACAATCATGTAAATCCCCATATAGGGTATATATCTTTATAAGTATAAACCAAATTGAAGGGTGTCACAAATATAATAAACAACCTAGAAACATGCAAGCATATCTAAGCATTATAACGCACATTTAACACATTTCTTTTCAAACAAAGCAAACATGATCAAATAACCTTTCCAATGTAAATAACAAAGGAATAGAAATCAACATGCCTGTATATAAGTTCCAACTAATAAATCTCCCTTCCTAGCTCAATCCCCAAGTCTGCGTGCTACTTCCTCTAAGATCAACCCAATTCACACTTCTAGCCTCTTACCGAATCTCTCAACAAATACTAACACAAAATAACAAAGCAACTCACTAACTCTCAAGCTCTCAACTCACTCACACATAAATTGCAGCAGAATAACAACAGAGTAATCAGAATGAAAAGTGTAGCAAATGGTAGAAAGAGCACCTCTATATATACTAAAATGTGAGCAACCAAAGGCTACAAAGAAGCTAATACTTCTGCCACCTTTCTATCCCCATGCAACGACTCATCAAACTAACTTACAGTTTTGCAACACATAACAATCCTCATCTTTCAAATGGCCGAGTCGACTTGTTTCAGGAGACAACAAGACTCTTTTACTAAGTCAAATGAACATCAAGCTATTTAAACAGGTTTCCTACTTGGTTTGCAAATCAATTACCCCTCTATATTGCTGCCAACTTATCATTGATTGAATCTTATGGTTAAGATATTGCTTTTCCAGACTTAAGTGTAGTAAAAAAACTTCTTATGCATTTCATATACTTCAGCATTGGCGCCACATGTTTCCACACACCTATCCTTTTGTTTATACCGTTGAAGACAAAGTCTTTGGTGGATATTTCACGGCTGCAACATTCATAAATCATTGACTAAGTCGTATGTGTTGGTTTGCTGCTTCAAACTTTGGTTTACTTTCTTATTCATGCGCTATGCATATTGCGCTGCCTTTGATACATATAAACAACACTTTATTTTTTTTGCGAAGTTAAAATCAATGCGCTATAATATATATATACTATGCGCTATGAAAGCTTATCACACGCTACACATAATATAATATATATATTTATTACCATATATATATTTAACATCATATATATATATATATATATATATATATATATATATATATATATATATTATCTCAGCCAAATGTTTATAAAATACATTTCTTCCATTCGAAAACATATACATATATTTATGCATACCTCATAATAACAATATACATATATATTTTTATGCATATATACATATATTAATGTATATGTATGTACATTTCTGTAAACGTAACTACATACACACACACACATATATATATATATATATATATATATATATACATATATTATATATATCATTATTTCGATATTTACATTTAAACACATAATCACAATCTCATCGATCGACGTATATACATGAAATGTATATACCTCATCAATTAGCATATAATTATGAACACACAAAGAACTTTTCACTCGACATATAGATTCAATCACACAACCCCAAACAGGATCATTCAAAGACTAAAACCACATACCGGTACAAAACATACTCAAACCCTAACAGGAGGTTGCTTACCATTTCCCGAACTATCTCGACTCTACTAGACCATACTAGGGTGTAAGTGTATGTATGCTCAGTTAGGCTTATTAAGGGTTACCAGACCAAGCTCCTCTCCTGAGTGATACTTCCCCTCTCTTCTAGAGGTTTGAATCTGTTCCTGCATTCAACTTAGTGCATCACAAAGGTAGTTAGCTGTTCATATGAAATATATTTGCATCATCAAAGCATTCATATCACAATACATATTCATACATCACATTTCCATCAGTATTAAAACATAATCATACCTTCGAAAGCAATAACATCTTAATGCATATTTTAGTATTTCATTCACCTATTGAGCATATTAAAGTTTTGATTTACATTTATCATCATATTTACTCACAAGGTAAAAGTAACCTGGTAACTAAGAAACGGGGTGTAACATTGCAACTTACCACCATTCAATGGCTTCCTCGAAGGATTGAAGTCATACATATCACTTCAAGGTCTTGGATCTTGCTTGCTTGATTGCTTGAATTGCTTGAAGACTTACAATAAGGGTTAGCCTTCACAAACAATGATAACATAAGCACACATGAACTCACATAGGATTTGACATGATGCTTGGATCTTGAATTGCTGCAATAAAGCTCTGAAATGTTGCTCTTGAATTGCTTGATAGTGCTCTCAATGTTCACTTATTGCTAGATAATTTCGCTTAGATTTCAAATGATGCAATAATTAGGTATTTATAGGCATTTCTCTAATTTCTCGAAAATTAAATCCCAATAGCCGACATTTGCAAATTGAATTTTGAATGTCAAAATGCCGACACCGACATATTCAAAATTTGTCCTCAACAAAATAGGGGTACCCAAGGCGTATGGTTCTTGGCCCTATTTTTCAGGATATTAAGTGTCGGGGGCAAAATATCAATTGGATGCATTTGTTCAATGCTTGCAATTTCTCGAAAAATGGTACAAATGGACCCCAAAATGCATAATTAGGAAATTAGGTGCTCAATTAGGCTCAATAATTTAGGGGGGACAAAACATAGTGTGAAATTGTCAAGGGTGACGATTTACGACGTAACACATGGAAGGAGGATCTTTTTTAGATTCTCCCTACCTGTGCAAAAATGGGGACTTTGGAATAGGGTATGGACATCCATCAAAGCATAAAGGATAGAGCAATTTTGTTAGATGTTGTAGTTGCAATTGCCTTGGTGTTTGACAAGATGCCTCAAAGAGATGTGGTCTCATGGATTGCAGTGGATTGTAGGATATGCACAAAATGGATTTTTGAAAAGTCTTTAGAAATTTCCAAGCAAATGCAATTGTGAGGTTTAAATCCAAATTCCACAACCTTTGCTAGCATCCTCCTTTCCCATGCCAAAATGGGAGCTTTGGAACAGTATGGACATCCATTGTAGCATAAAAGATAGAGGAACTTTGTCAAATATTACAATCGCAACTGCCCTAGTAGACATGCATGATTATTCACATCCTTCTCAATGGTGAAATTTGGTAAAATCAGCAATAATGTATCACCATCAATGTTCTAAATGGAACATAAAAATTAGATTTTTTTGTTTTCTCACTTGAAAATGCCTGAGTTATTTTTTCCAGCATGATACTGCAATAAACATCAATGTTCTAAATGGAACATAAAAATTAGATTTTTTTGTTTTCTCACTTGAAAATGCCTGAGTTATTTTTTCCAGCATGATACTGCAATAAACATCAATGTTCTAAATGGAACATAAAAAATAGATTTTTTTGTTTTCTCACTTGAAAATGCTTGAGTTATTTTTTTCCAGCATGATACTGCAATAAACATGGGTATTACCACCCAACAGTTGTTTGCCAAAACATAATAATGTCGGTTGGTAGACAAATTGGGAGGATTTCTTTAAGCTATTATAGTTGGAAATGCTTTGGTAGACATGTATGCTAAATGTGGAAGCATAGAAAAATCACGTAAACCGTTTGATAGGATGCCTCAAAGAGAGGTTATCTCATGGAGTGGAATGATTGTAGAATATGCACAAAATAGATTTTTTTAAAAAGATTTGAAACTTTCAAGCAAATGCAATTGGCAAGTGTAAAGCCAGACTCCACAACTTTTGCTAGCATTCTCCTTAGCTATGCCAAAATAGGAGCATTGGAACAAGGCATTGACATCCATCAAAGCAAAAAGAATAGAGGAATTTTATCAGATGTTGCAGTTCCAATTGCCTTAGTGGACATGCTTGCAAAATGTGGAAGCATAGAAAAGGCACGTGAACTGTTTGACAAAATGCCCTAAAGAGATGTCATCTCATGGAATGCAATGATTGCAGGATATGCACAACATGGATTTTGCAAGGATGCTCTCAAAATCTTTGATTTAATGTAGCACTCTAGAACATATCTTGACATTGCCCTGCCATTGCAAATATCTCTAATCTAAATTCTCTGGACTTGATACAAGTTCCCTATCTTGTTCTCTTCGGAAATAATCTCATAGGAAGCATTCCTTCAAGCTTGGGGAAATTACCTGGTCTAGAATATTTGGGCAAGGGAAACAATATAAAGTGTCTCCTTTTGATTATTTGTGATGTCCCCAATTTAGCCCTACGGTCTTCTTGAGGTTTTAGCCTTTTCAAAAACTCGTAGGCTAAGCAGAATGGGAAATTAGGGTTTCCACTTTCAGATGCAATTTTGAAGGCTTGCATGTGTGTTTTTCTGACGCATGTCTGGTGGAGCTTTCTGGGATTTTTGAGAGCTTCAGGATGGGGTAACATGCATGTTAAGATAATGACATGCAATTTTGACCGATACCTTGCATGTAGGAAAGGTTTCTGGGTTTTTCTGGGTTTTCAGAGACCTTTGAGGTGGTGTGACATGCATCTGAATTTGACATCTTTTTCGGGCACTTACTATTTATAGTAAGTCACGTTGGTTGCCCGGTTTGTGCTCATAAGATATTTGGAAACACTTACTATTTATAGTAAGTCATGATATTGCTCAGTTGGTGTTTAGAGGAAGTTTTGCAAACTTACTATTTATAGCAGTTTTCTATTTTTGGTAAGTCTATTTTTAGCAGTATCATTCTAGCAGCAACTCAATCATCTGCAGTTTAGTGTAGTTGATCGGTTTGGCTTTTTGTTGAGTTTGAAGTGAGCTTACTATTTTTGGCATTTGCTATTTTTAGTAAGTCCATTTGTGGCAATGGTATCTTTATCAGCTTGCTTCAGCTGGGCTAATGTCAATTTGCTATTTTTAGCAGTAATCAGTTGCAGTTTGAGCATTGCTCTTGGTTACCTCCTTGGACTAAGTTCCATACTTAGTCAATTTTATGTTTTGAAGTTGTACCCCACACCTAGGCTTGATAACTTCAAGTTGTTTTAAAAATGGGGCCATGAGATGGATGCCTCATTAATGAATTTTAATATTTCATTAATGTTTAAATATCTCTTCAAAGTGGGACGACTTGGGAAGAATATTAAGAGTTTCAAATATTTTAAAATGCTTTTGAGGTGGCGTCCCTTGGAGGAAATAAACAGTTTCTTGTGGAGAGTTACAAATTGCTTCATTTACCAATTGAAGCTTATTTATTGAGGCCTTGCTGATTGTTTCTCATCTTTGGAAAATATTGTAAAGTTATGTTGTTGAATTGATTTCAGAACCCGGCTAAGGGGGAGCTTAGTATTTTTACACCATTCTTCGGGCCTGAAACTATGGTTCCTTAGATGGTCAACTGAGCGTGTGCTTCATTCAGAAGTGCATATTGACCTTCATTGTTGGAGTTTTTGGTGAAAGTTTCCAGATTTGAGCTTGCTGGTTTTGTATTGCTGAAGATGCTTTTTAATTGCAGCTCATAGAGAGAATTTAATTTCATTATGGGTGTTTGATTATTCAATATCTTTGCTCTTGTGAAATGTCCCGAACCAATTTTTTCAAATTTTGATCATAGTTACAATGCAACATGCACCCGTTAAAGTTAGTTGGAACCAAATGTTGCATAAAGAACTCTAACCAAGGATGCGCCCTAAAACCACTTAAGGAAGAGGGGCTGGCATATGGTCAGAGGATCCCTAGGATCTACCATTGTTGAAAGTAAAACTCAACACCAAGCATGTGCTTTCAATCCCAGGGTGGGAATGGAGCTACCATATGGCGGAGAAATGCTAAAGAGTAACTCTAACCAAGAATGTGCCCAAGGGGACGATCATATGGTCAGAGGATCCCTACCAACTAAGATGCTGAAAGTAAACTCAACACCAAGTATGTGCTACCCAATTCCAAAATAGAAATGAGGCGACCATATGGCGGAGATATATGAAAATACAAAGCAACTACAAAATGTAAAGTAGGCGGCAAGCCAGCCTCTTCCACTTATCTAGTGGGAAATACAGTAAATGAAAGAGTAGAATTAGAATTGCTGATAGTACTACTAATCAACTTACAATATGTTAGAAATCTTGCCAAAGCATAGTAATCCAAGTTCTTCAATGCTGCAATAATTTGTAAGACTTCCTCAATGCTTGACAAACCTCTCTCGACTCAAACCCCTCACAAATCTGCATTTATCTATGACTGATATAACAGACCAGCAACTGAAAGGAAGGAATCAGCAACCCTAGAACTCACCAAAATACTCACAACTCACTCAATACTTGCCAGAATGACATGAGACCTGATGCAAACGAAAGCTATAATGATGGCAATGAGGACTAGACCAAGAAACAGCTAACAAATCAAAGTATTTTTTTTTCTGAACATTTGCCAGGCAGACCAGAATGGTACGGCCAATAGAGAGAGGCGATTTTTCTTTTAAAAATTAAACACTCAATATTAAAATCTGAATCTTTGCAAGAAGGGTCGCCCCTATCAAGGAAACTCAATGAATCAATACCCAGAACGACTGTATTTTTATTTTCGGATTTATGAGTGAAACTACAGATTCAGCTTGACTTCAGCAACTCCAAAAAATGATAAGAAATGCAAAATCTGAACTACAAATAAAACTCCAGCTACAAAGCAAACCTCACTACACAAACTCTCAACAATAAGCAAACTTCTCCACTAGGTGCTATCTCTCAAGCACGAAGTTGAGCCAAGGCTAGGAGGCTTTCATTCCTCGAAGCAGTCCCAAAGCCATTTCGGCAGCATAACAATGTCATAAACTTAAGATGATAAATGAAGAGCAACTGCCTCCTTATATAGACTTGAGAAGGCTCTCCAGAAACTTCTAGAAGATGCGCCCTAATTCCATAAGATGCTTTTAGGGTTTTGACTTGACCAAGTCTTCCTTCAAGATGGCATCCCTTTTCATAAAGGCAATTTTCCTTTAATTTAAAATTATCTTTTCTCCAAAAGTTGGCATCCAATTCCACTTGAGCAATTAACTTTAGGAAAAATCGCAATATGTTCCTCATGAGAGAATAACCCTCAAAGTCCCCTTCTTTAAAATGACTTAAAGTCATATTACTAGGACAAGGGGTTATTTTATAAAATAAAACATTATTGACTCTAAATAACTTATTTCTCCAAAATGAACCTCTTAAGCCAAAAATCATGATCACCCAATGAACTGCAAGTGAAGGAAAGTTGACTGAGCTGACGCCGACTGAACCACTGCTAAAAATAGAATTTACTGAAAATAGTAAATTCCTGAAGGTGCTCAGAATGCCAAGAAAAACATACCACTGCGAAGCTCTCTAAAAACCCAGAAGGAAACCAGAATCCAAACACCCAAACTCCAACAAGCAGAACCCTGAATCCTCAAGAGAACCCACCAAACAATCGGAAACCCTAATTCTGCCTCTGACTAGCCGACAGCACCCCGGGGATAGGCCATCGATCACTGAGAAGTGCAGTGCTAAAAATGGGGACATTACATCTTGCCCCCCCTAATTGTGCAATTGCAGATTTTATTATTGAAGGGTTGAATTTTAAAGCAAGGTCAACTTTCTTCTAGGGCTGTACCTTGTCTTTGCTGCCTTGGGATTCGAGCTGGGCCTTTTTGGTGATGTTTGTGCTTGGTAAATGGTTGCTACTTGGTCGCCTATCATTGGAATTGTTGTGATTTCAGTTTCATTGGATTTGGTGGAGTGTGGTAAGAAATTTGAGCATCTTGGTAGTGTTATTGCTTGCTGGTCTGTACTTTGATTCATTGGAATTTCATATCAGACTGTGCTCTGTCTAAGTTATGCTTAGTTTCTTAGGTGTTTATGCTTCTAGTTCATGTCCATTCAATTTGAGGGAGAAATAATCATTTTGGAAAAAGTTTTGAACAATTTAGTGAAGGTTTAGTTGCTGTTCTGATTATTTCAGTTTGCTGGTTTTTATATCAGACCTGGTTATTTCTCTTTTCATTCTATATTTCTTGGTCTTCAATTTACATTTGTAATCAGAGATACATCATAATTTTCTCGTGATTTTCGAGCAAATATTTCTCATTGTAAGGTTAAGAATAGTAGTACTATTCTAGTCATTTATATTTTTGCATTACTTTGTAATTTGAATGCAAACATTGTAACCCTTGGATGGTTTACCGCCAATGTGGAGAATAAACATTTGCATCTCTCTTTCTCACCCACTATTAAGTGGAGAATTCCCATTGTTGAGTGGATGCCCGCCGCAGCGGATGAATTAGTTTTGAATTGTAATGCTTTTTCCCCCCACTGATTAAGTGGTAGCGTGGAAACCTCTCATGGCTAGTTCACTGCCTCTTTTTGATTTCAGTTGTATTTATTTTCAGTCATAATTTAGTTTCCTCCGCCATATGTTAGCAGCTCACCCACATTGGGTCTTGTGTACACATTCTTGGCGTTGAGTTGCATTTCATTTGATTATCCTTTGGAGCTAACGCTAATCAATTTTCGTAGTGCTGGTTTGTGTTGTGTTAATTCAAAGAAAAATTTGGTTGGCACATTTCATTATTATACAACAGAAATAAAGCACACACAAGGCTAGGCATAATATCCAACATAGCCATGCCAAACCTACACTCCCGGTTTCCATTAACAAACCACAAAAGTTATTCACACATAATACGAGCCATTACATGCAACAAGATTTGTTTGTTTTCATGGAACGTGATGGAAAAGTATTAAATCTCTCTTGAAATCAATAGGCAATCAGACAAAATAATAGGCAAAATCAACTTCATTTGAACCATAGTTCTCGCAAAATGTCTCACCAACAAGCAGAACCATAAAAATGGAATTTTAAAAAGAATTAGGGAGTTAAAATGTTTGACAAAATGCCTCAAACAAATGTTGCCTCATGACCTGCCTTAATTGCATGATATGAATTTTTTAAAATAATTCTACGAACTTCCAATAAAATGCAATTCATGGTGTAAATCCAAATCTTATTTTGTCAGCATTCTACCTACGTGTGCAAAAATGGGAGCTTTAGAACAAGGTATGGACATTTATGGAAGAACAAAGTAAGAATGTTTTGTTTACAACTGGACATTATGCTGTCCCCATTTCTTCCTTTTTTTTTCAGGGAACGTGTCAGCTCAAATAGTCTCGTTTTAGAAAGTCACTGCATGAGAGATTTTTGTCGTCTGTTGGTGTGCTATGTAGTCTGAATAAATTCCGCCTCTTTATTTGAACTCTTGTTGGTTGGTGTTGTTGACGCCATAACGTTTGATAGATAAATTAATCAAAGTTGCCAAACATTTAGACTGCGTACCAATAATGATGGACCTAACAAGGGAATGTTATAATGACAAAATAGCAATGCCAAACAAAATGGACCCATGCATGTAGATATTAATGGTAAAGGAGCTTGAATTTTCTCGATTCAATGGTTTTGTTTCAATTGTGTTTGGATCCTTGTAAATGGATGCATATCATTTCTTCATTGAGACCTTCATTGCACAAATGTACCCAAAAAATAGACCTTTTTTTTTCAATTTGACCTTCCACACCTCTTTGGCGTACCCATTGCACACCAAGGTGCGATTGCTAGTTAATATTTAGTAATGTTCTGAAAACATGTGTTAGTTTTTAATATTTATAATGTTTTGTTTTGTGGAAATGGGACGCTATTCATCTAGAGATAGAGAAGGCCACTCTTTTTGATAGAAAAGGAGAAGACGGATGCAACCCATGGACATGTCTTGCCTTCATTAATCAATCCAAAGTGAATGATGTATATGTAGGATATCTTATTAATCTTGTGCACAAAATATTTGAAAGCATCCATAGGACTTGATAGAAAGGAATCCCACCAGTAGGCCATGAAAGGTTGAGATCATTGGGGAAGCTTTTTTGTTTCTTCTCAATTGAGTACCATTTTGGATAGAGTCGAGCAAGAGATGACATACAAGCATGGACTGTAAATGTTTTGCCTCTTGTGAATTCCAAATTTTCATTATTGCAATTTTTTTTTTTTTTGAAGGAAATGCATGGGGATGCAGGCACAATGTCTCCCATCCTTGGAGAGGTTTCTATATTTGCCTCTTATATGGGTTACACTTGCTAGTCTTAGAGACGTGTCCAAGGGGTTGCAGGGAGACATGTCTCCTTGCAACCCTAGTATATATGGTTCAATGATCCTACAATTATCCAATTTTGAAAGGAAAAATAGCAGATCTCTTGTTGCTGTGTTTTTTGTGAGACGACTTCCTCTTTTGTACTTTGTTTGTTAATATCTTTTGTACTTTTTCAAATTGTAACACTCAAAACTATACTATGTACTCTCAAAATCTGGCACTTTTTTTTGTGGACATGACCATGCCTTGACAAGATTCGAACCTTCTATAACCATCAAATATTATATATTACATAAATTTTACCCGTTTTTCAAGAAGAAGCCATTAGATGTAACATTTCTCCTCCTTTGGGAACTTTTTGAATTGACTAATTTATAAGTAGTATCTTTTATTGTCCATAAACAATAATATATTTTCATTCTTTTTCTCAGTTTCTTGTCGATATTCTTTGGAAGAATATTTATAAACATTATTACCTATAAAGGAGAAGACTAGAACACTCAAAAAATAAGTATTGAAGCATTGACTAAAAAATTTAACATAAAGTGGGCCTCCAATGGCTGAAAAATCTTTGGAAGTGAGCAGAGTTCAGTATATTTGTTTTGTCAGAGTTTGAAAATCCATGTCCTATGTTTGAAAGTATATCTCATCATTGAGATAACAACTCCAATGCTTTAAGTTAAATACATAACTTTTGATTTGTGAGCATGAGAAAAGTTAAACATTCATATAGAGTAATTGAATAATCAACAGTGAAATTTATGTGAATTGCAATTAAGTAGGTTTATTAGCTAAATTTTTTGCATATCTCCATTATTTTTTGTTTCTGTTGCATATTTTCAAATGATTTTGATGATATGTGTGAGGCAGGCTGAACAGGATCTACCTTTTGATGTTTTCTTGACAACGTATGACCTTGCAATGTTGGATGCAAACTTTCTTTCTCATATTCGATGGCTTTATGCAATCATTGATGAAGCTCAACGAATCAAAAACCCTTCTAGTGTAAGTACTTGAAGCTTGGTAATGTCTATGTGTAAAGTCTCAATAGCCATGTAATTCTTTATTATGCTTGCCATGAATTCAATTTATAAGTATCAGTGTGGTTAAGTTGTAAATTCACATATATTACCATAGGTTCTTGAAGGTAAGGGAATATACATTTCTCAAGAATAAGTCTTTTTGTTTCTCTTCGTAAAAGTTACATAGGGAAATACAATTAGAGATGAAAAATATAGCATAACTTCTAAAATCCTATTCAGACCTTTAAGATTCAATGTCATTTTTTACGTGTCGAAGATTTATCTTTTTAGGTCCCTCATGTCTAACAACAAACGTTTGATTTGATTTCTATTTTGTTGAGGAGTATTTTTATATTGAAGTTGTGAAGGATTTTGAATCTTGATTATGATATCAAAGTCACTACAAAACTAATCTGTTTAAGAAGCATATACAAAATGGTGAATAACATTTGCTATAAAACTTAAAAGCACAATCTTAAATGTGAGAAGAATACAAAATGAAAACCGATTTCACATTTGTTGAGGCAGTTCTTTTATTAGGTTAATTAGTGGGGGTATCCATTGGGCCCCTCTCCCATAAAGCATAAAAGAATATTACATACAGATATTACGGAAAGATGAACAGAATGACTCTAACCGTCACCTACATAATCTGCAAAAAACAGGACATATATGGGCAAAAAACTTCAACTTGCAGCCAGAAAAGAACCAAGAGCAAAAATGTGGCAAACTACTTATGCTGCCACCCAACCCAATAGCCATGAAACTATCAGAATCAATAAGCTGCTCACCTTCCCACTCTAGAAATCTCCGCAGCATCCCAACTGACAGCATCCTCCACCAAAACAGTATTGGAGGACTGTGCAGCCTCACCACTTGCTGAAGGGTCAAGCAACAGGAAACAGACACCATGGAAGACCTGATTACTTTGCGGAGACCTATGCTTCTTGTCTCACAAAAACAGGGATATCGTGATCACCAGAAACCTCAAGTTGAGCCTTGTTGTCAGTGATCATGAGACCCGCCAGCACCTTGCCTATATCACCACAATACACCCTAAATATCAACAGTTCTCTCCTCATCTTTCTCATTTCCTCATTCTCTACAACAGCATTTGGATTAGGCTCTTAATGCAAGATTTGAGAGTTCTCACCCACAGCTTTATCTTTGCCCTTTCCAGCCATCTCCTGTCCTGAAGGCAGAACAAATATCCCATCAAAATGACCTGACAGTAACATTTGAAGAAGCCAAATCCTCTGATATGCCTCTGGGATAATCATTGAGAATTTGGAGAGAAATTGAGGAAGTCTTCCCTAATGGAAGCTTTGGACCTTGATGGACCCTTCAACCCCATACTATCCTCACCAAGTGCAAACTTTACAAACCCTAAAGCGGTTGGGTCACTGTGATTGAATGTGGAAACCAGATGATTTTAGAAACTTTGCCTTTTCTATAAGGGTCTTGGCCTCAGAGAGAATTCCTCCTCTGACATTGCACCAGCAAGCCAAAACCCAGTCCAAACACAAGACACATAGCATGCTGACCGAACCTCTAACGAGCAGCCACGACCAATGCAAGACAATCCTCCACAGCCACCTCATAGCCTGAATAAAAAGAGACTCCCACACACCCCTATTAAGGTGAGACTTCAGCTCACCCGAGAGAGCATTTGCAATCTTGCATGGTCTTTAATATAGCACCACTCATAATAATTAAGCTCCGTCATAATTATAAATAACTCTTAGTTGTTGGAAGAGATGAAATAAATCTTATGGAGGTTTATAGGTTAAAAGAGAATGCAACCCTACCAAACAGGATAGAAAATCATTGTGAAGTGCTGTTAAGGGTTCGTAATCAACACGACAATTCACCAAAAATATCAGCTGCAGCATTTGCTGCTCTATGACAATGCTGGAATATAACTAATTTGAACTTTGTACTTAAAGCACTCGCCTCTTTTGTAAACCTTGTCAACTGTCAATTGGGACAGGATACCTTTTTGAGAGAGTTTATAACAACCAAGGAATCTCCGTCCATGATCAAATTTTGCACCCAAAAAGACAAGGCAATAGCCATACCCAATACAAATCCATTCCAGTCTGCTTCTTTATTGGTCTGGATTCCCAAAAGAAGAGAGCCACCATGGATAGAGCTCCCATCCTCATTTCAGATAATAAAACTAGCACTTGCACTACCTAGATCATCTTGAGAGGCAACATCAAAGTTTAATTTTGCAAAATTTTCAGGGGGGGCCTCCGCAATTTATTCTCCTCCTCTGCTGGAGAAGCATAAGGAGCAGAATTATTACTTGCAGTATTTACTCTTCTTAACCTTTTAATGGGGGCTGTTGAGGCAGTAGTTATTACTTATTAGTATAAGCAAAATTTATTAATATATTTCTCTGATTGTAACTCTTTAACTTGTAGAATTGTGGTAGAATATCTAGATGTGTATTCAATATTATATTGGTTATTGCCATGGATGAAGACAAATTTATGCACTAGTTATTTCCTAAAAAGACAGACAGAAAGAAATAAACTATTTAATGTTCATGAATGATGAAAATAGGTTGATGGAACTCAAAAAGTACATGTTTCTTTAGCAAATCATGGGTGCCATATGACTTAGAAACCAAGAAAGAATAATAACTAATAATGAAATTAATTAGTGAGCTAAAGAACCTAAGGAGGGAGGGACCCAAACATCTAAGCCGTAGAGCCAAAAATTTATTCAAATGCATATGCAACAAAATAAATGTGTAAAGCAACAGTCTCATGCTAAGAGAGAGCTGTTGATGTTGGCTAGGAAATGTAATCAAAACTACATTATGTTAGAACTGACTTAATGTGCACAATAAAAACTGTTCATATCGAGAGTAGAAATCACAATGAAACCCTAATAGAACATTGATATAAACTACACTAGATTCACCAATATAGCAATGAACAAACATCGAAAAAAAAAAGATTTCTTTTTCAGTTTTATTATCAGTGTAGCTTAATGTTTGATTCTCCAGATATGAACAGCAATATTAGTTATAGGGAGAATATTTGAACAACAATATGAGTTAGGGATATGAACAACAGTATGGTTCATGGAGAAGATATGAAAAATAACATGACTCAGGGATACTATATGAACAATTATATGCCTCAGGGAGGATTGATTTGAAACATAAACATATAGTTGGGGCACATACGAAATGTCAGTTGGACACAACTGTCTGATGCTTTGATATAACCAATTGATTCTGACTTCACAAAAAAGGGTAATTTGTATAGCACTTACATTGCATAACATTTGATTCTACTTAAGCACAATGCTAGTATTCATAACATAATGTGAAAAATAACCATGAAGACTAGTTGATGCCCTAGCTGAAACTTATTAATTGATTGCATGGTAAATAGCATTTAGTGTGGTGGATCAAATTGGGGCAGATTGTGTAGAAGGTATGGCTGACTGAAAGCCTGCCAACTACTTAGTTTTTAGGCTCTAGAATCCTTAGGAGTTTAGGTGCATTTATCAGAAAAACATTAACTAAAATGCTGAACTTGAATCTCTTGTTCTCTCCTTTCTGTTTAACGCTGCTTCCTTCAATCACTGTCATGCCTTGTAAGTTCAAATTGTAATTTCTTACCTTCGTCAAAAGGTAGTTAATGTACATGCTTGCACCATGATGGCAACATGGGAATCTAGGATGAGAGCAAACTTATAAAATTTTCCTAACGAACAAGCAGTTCAATAGTATTGATTCCAGATAATTACTGCAATGACATGTCTTATGCTCTGTAATACTACAATCTTGAAAATGAACCCCTGCAATAGAAATGGTCATGTGCTCATTCATCCACGATTTACAAGCTTATTGACTAAATACATAAGCATTTGCAGGTCCATTTGGAACATGAAAGGAATTAATAATAAAATGTGCCAAATGTTTTGAAATGAGTACATCAATTGTCTGTCCTTCTTGTTTTTGTTGTGATTCACCTGTGATTTTGGTGTCAATTTGCAAAATAAATTGGGTGATAAAAATTGGAACTGTTCTCTTGATCTAATGGTCAATCAAACTGAAGATCAGAAGCATTCACCTGAACACATAATTTCTTGGCCTGGTCCAGGTCCACGAAACAAGGCACTAATTCTAGAACTTTCTTTGACTAGTCATAACTTTGTTAATTCTAATTAAGTTGCAGATCATCTCTGCCAAAAATAAATACATCAGCATGAAGCTTTGTAAGAAAAATGGGCAGAGTATATAAAAGCCTGCAAAAAAATTATGCACTGAATAATATGTGCTTCTATTTCCCCTTTTTTTGTTCAATACAAATTACATATTTATAGGATTTTTAGATCCTATATTATAGGGAACAACTCCTCTAAATATGAGTTGTTTTAATAACTCAAACAAACACACACTTGTACAAAAGAATACTTCTATATTATCTTACACATATGATTAACAAACCTAACAAATAATTTAATATTCCTTACACCCATAATAAATAGGTGAGTT